>CAIGQV010019951.1:3283204-3358729 GCA_903798115.1 Danio jaintianensis | reverse complement strand
ATATACTGTACAAAGAAAGAGTTTTAAATAAGGCTATCATGATTGTCAATGATGAGAGTCATCCTTTATCATATACCTTCAACTTGTTACCATCAGGTCGTTGATACTGTGTTCCCAGATGCGCAAGAAATAGGTCAAAATGATCATTTATCCCTCAAGCAATTAAGTTTTTAAATTCCTCCTCTCTTAGTAGCAGTTGATGGCCAGTATACTTGATGTTTATTTAGAGTAGGGGTACCATGGTACTTTAGTTTGTTAAATGATTTATTTATATAAATGCCAAATGTGAAATTGTCAGATGTCTATGATGGGTGTACGTTACAAATGAAATTTTACGAGGACAAATTAAGTTAACTAACTAACTAGAGTTTGCTTGTTTTGACACATTATTATAAAACAGCTAAGCTAACAGCTCTGGCTAAGAAATAACAAAATTTGATTTTTGAATTTTCGAACAAAATTAGATTTTTCTTTTTTTTAGATAGCAATTTTTGAAATTTTATTCACGAGGGTCTTGAGAAGGTCTTAAATTTGACTTGTTTGACCCTGTTTTTTTTGTTTGTTTGTTTTTTTCTTGTTTTGGTTGTTAATCATGGTATCTATACTTGCGTCATGATGTCTCTCTTCGTCTGCTGTTTAGGTGTCCTGCCCTGCTGATTGTTGGAGACACATCACCAGCGGTGGAGGCTGTGGTGAGTGACTTATCAAAAAATGATCTGTTACATCTATTGGCAATGAGAGAGAACACTGTGTGCTTCCTAAAAATGTGTGCACTGACATCACATCTTAAAAGAGTAGATAACATCCTTTGCACTGTGTTTGTTTATGCTCATGTGTCACTTATGACAGGATATGTCGTATATGGGTCAAAGGTTTTTAAAGCATCAGAACAATAAATGTTAAATACAACTTTGTTTTTAGTGCATTAGACTATATACTGTAAAATATGACTGAGTTTACAGTAGACACAAGTAAAATAGAAATATAAGAATAATTTGATAACCTGATAAAAGTGTTTATTTAGAAATGACAGTGTTGCCCTAAAAAAAAAAAAAATTATTTGTCATTTCAACTTTTTTTTCTTTTAAAGCACAGCTCAAATTATGTGGTTTAATTTGGACATAAATTCATTGGTTGTGCTGAATGGTGATTGAACATAATTTTATTTATGTTTTGATATTTTAGTATCACAAAAGCTATTTGAAACATTAAAGAAACATTTTGCATGCTTTTTAATATGCTTAACATGCATACAACATTTTTTTAAAATATACTTTTAATGCTTAAATAATGCTTTAACATGCTTTTAATATGCTTAATATGATTTTATATTTACATTTTAATATGCTTCCCAGTGTAATATGTACATATACACAATTTCATGCTGCTATCAAAAATTAGATGTCTTTGGCCTGCATGCATGAAGAAGTTAAATGATACAACAATATACTACAAATTGCATGACCAGTACAGACAAATTATAGTTTTAGACTACAAAAAAAGTGAATCAGTTTCTTTTACAGAAACATTTGACTTTCAACATTAAAAGTTTTTAAAACAGATCAAAGTCTCAAAATGTAGTTTGAAGCATGAAGAAATAATAAAAAAAAACACCCTAAAGTAACAAGTTAAAGACAATTTAAAATGTCTATGTGTTACACAGTCGTGAACTTGTTCAGTTTATGTTTACCTATACCATGTTTTCCCCAAGGGTAGCACTTTAACTAATGCAGTTTTGCTTGTGAATTAGTCAAATAAAATGGAGGTGGGATTATTATTTTTTTCTGTCTTTTTCAACAGGTTGAATGCAACTCAAGGCTTAACCCAACCAAGACTACTTTACTCAAGGCATGTCAGCTTTTTCTCCTCCTTTACAAATTGTTTTGATTCAGAGATGCAAATCCGTCAAAAATATTGTTTCGCTTCCAAAGTATCATTTGTGTTCATTTATGTAGGTCAGAGGTATTTTTGGGTGCTTCACACTGGCACTATTGGTGTGCAACCGGGTTCGTTTGACATCAGGAATTGATTCGTTTGGATATTGTGAACATGGTCTTCTGAACTCTATGATGGTGCGCACACATAAACCATACCCGAGTGTGGTCTGGGCTAGGGTATGGTTCATGTGAACTTCAGTTCAGTTCACTTCAGACATTAAAGGGCACCTATGATGAAAATCATCTTTTTTAAGCTGTTTGAACAGAACTGTGTGTAGGTATAGTGTGTCCACAGTCATATTGGGGTGATATAAAGACAATAGGTCTCTTTTTTGACATTTTCTGACATTAAAATAGCATCCAAATCCCTCCTGTTTTGAGGCCGACCGCAACTTGACGTAGGAGTGAGGTTTCCCCGCCCACCGAATTGATTGACAGCTGCGTATTAACATGTCTCCGTAGTAACGCGCATAATCATATCAACAAGACAGGACGTGCGCAAAGCAACCGGGAATAAAAGATCTGTTCAGTTCGCTATGTGATCAAGAGTAAGTTTTACAAGTTTAACACGCATGTGCATGTTTGTAATGAATTACAGCGACTTACTTCAGCTTTACTTTATCACCACAGCTGCGTGTCAGTACAATTATAAAAGAAGACTCTTCAATCCCGGGTTGTGGACGTTCAATCACGTTTATTTTGTACATTAACATAACAGATATCTATACAGCAGTGGATATTAATGTGTATCCTGTGCGCGTGAACTTTGTAACGACATTGTGTGTGACTCATCGCTGCAACTACATCAAATAATCATTGGGACAGTTCTTACTGTAATATTTCTCACAAACGTTACGTGAGATCTGCTTCCTTCATGTCTGTCTGTTATCTTAGGCAGCCGAGGGCGGAGATTGAGGCACACTGACAGGCACGTGGGAACGGTGGGCGGGGAGGACTAGCATTAAAGGCACAGTCCACCTTATTTAGGCTTTACGAAATTTGTAAAAAGGCTGATATGGGCTAATAAAAATCACAAATATCAATATGTACAATAACACTGACAAATAATGGACATTTTATGAATGTTTCAGAACTGCATTTGAATATCACCAGTAGTGAATTTAACAAATTTTATTAAAGTTTTTTAAACGTGGCTTTTTAAAACAGTCAAAAATGTTGAAAATGACTCTTTTTAATGTAAATATTAAGTGTAAGTGAAATGTTAAGTACAGGAAGGACTTTCATTGCGCTACATACAGTATGCTGCGGGTGTGAATTACAAATGTGCTTGATTTAAAATGAATGGTGCTTTAAAAAGTCCTTAAAAAAGTGCTTAAATCTGCTGTTCATAAAAATTATGTGGGAACCCTGTGTGTAATTCAGTTTATATATTAGGCTTACCAACTCTCTTCCTCTTCGTGCAGGATTTGAAATGACGTCTGTATGTGGTCTGCTTCACATCTGCATGTTAATGCTTAAGGAGTTAGTCTTTGCAACGACACAAAATGACACTAACACCAGAAGCTTCAGCTTTGATTAGGAGTTGAAGTCAATGTGTATAGGTTTGATGCAACACTTTATTGTAACACCGATAAATTTACTGTGTTAGCAATGGTAGCTATTTTGTGGCTTCTCCTATGCCACTGTTACCTAGCAACATCTGTGATGTGATGACGCAAACATACTGGGGTTCAGAAGCAAAAACCACAGAGTGAATACCGTCTACGTAGGCTGGGAGTATATATATATATATATATATATATACACATATACATATACATATACACACACACTGTTGTTGTTGTTTTAATAAAAAAAAAAAAAAAAAAGTTAAATGAACCAGGACTAAATGTAATGTTTTTATGTTTGGTCCACATCAAAACATGAGGTGAATAGAGGCCAGTTCACACTGCACCAACTTATGCTCATTAATGGATTGATTTTTGTCTTGTCCTCTCTTTAGATGGCAGATTGTGGTGGACTTCCTCAAGTTGTCCAAGTAAGCATAAAAAAATGTCATCATGTCAGCACAGCATCAGGTTGGTGTAGTTTTTTTTTTTGTAGTATTGACAGTAAATGTTGTCTGTTTCTACAGCCGGGTAAACTTGCTGAGGCTTTCAAGTACTTTGTCCAGGGAATGGGCTACAGTAAGTATCTGTACTTTACACTTTAATCTTAAGTGTTTTATCATATCGTATCATCTTTCTCTAATTTAGTAATATTTATACTCTGTGTTTGTTTGAAATGTGTCCCTTGTTTGCATTGTGTCTGAAAGTGTCTTGATGTTAGAGAGATTGTCAGCATCATCAACAAATCGCTTACTGTGTGTCCCAGTGGTTTAATAATGTGCATCATAAACACTTACACTAAAACAGCTGCAGGATTATGACCCGTTCAGGGTGTAGGTGTGAGTACAACCTGCCTGCTCAAAGAAATGACATTTGCCCCATATTACTTTCATTATGAAAACCTAAAACTGCCACAGTGGAACTTCTCAAAGCATCAGAATGGTATTCTTGAGAAAAGCAGGTCTGAGATCAGTGACTCTGCTGCACTAACACATGACTTGTCTCCTGTGTGGCTGTGCAGTGATGCGTTCTTCAGCGTGTAAGTACACTAGTCTTCCTCCAAGAGCATGCGGTATGGCATGAGCCCTGTGTGACAAACCTTCTCTGAGCTTCGGGTTTAATGACTTTCCTTATAAGATCTTCTGACTGCACAGTGGTTTGCACAGCATGGAGAACTTTCTGTAATACCCTAAAGTCTGTGTTCCAGGGTTCCAACTCTTAAGCCAGATTTCCCTGACTTTCACTGGCTTAAAAGCTGATTTTCCATGACCTGTAATGAGCAGTAAGTAGACAAAAAGATAAATATTGGATCTGTTTAGCATATGGTGCTTAAGAAGTTAGTTTGAATTGCCTCATGAAATTCAAGGGCCTTGTTATTCTTTTTAATTTAATCAATACATTACGTAATGATTTATTTACATATATATTAAGACTTTTAATACAGGACTAAATACCAGTTGCAGAGGGAAATAAATAAAGTAAAAACATGAAACTTTTTGATGCAAGAATTTATAATTGTACCGTTTGATTCAGAGAAATAAAATGTGAACTAATTTGGTTTTCTGCTAAAAGATTGGAACAATTGATGTCTTAATTATTCTTTATATAACATTATAATTGTCTTTACACTCATTTGTAATAAGTTAAAGGCATCCTTGCTGAATAAAAATTATTACTAAATGCAAACCCTGACCAGTACCTACATAAAATGAAAATCATCATTTACTCTTCCTCCAATTGTTCCAAACCTGTTTGAGTTTCTTTCTTCTTTTGAACCCAAATTAAGATATTCTGAAGGATGTTGGGGGGGAAAAAAACATTGTGTTCCATAGTATTTTTGTTTCTACTATGGATGTCAATGCTTGCTTTTTTCTAACATTCTTCAGAAAAGCTTATTTTGTGTTCAACCTAAGAAAATTTTGTGAATGGTAAGAATTTTCATTTTGGCGTAAACTATGGCTTTAAGAATGTGTTTTGATAATCCAGACAGTGCATTTCTTTCTGATATATGCACTTATGTTTTTTCAGTATGTGAGGACACGTGATCGAAAGTAGCTTTACCTATTTGAAAATGTTCACATTTGAATGTTATAAGTCACATTCTTCCTCCGTAAGTCACTAATCTGGTCCTCAGATCTTGTTGACCTTTCTGGTAAATCTCTGTTCTTATGTTTCTACCGACAAACACAGCCCTCCCGTCAAGAAAAACACACACACACACACATGCACTCGCACGCGCACACGCACTTGTGTAAGATTTACACCTTTTAATGTGGAAGGTAGTTTAAGGCTCTTTGATTTTGCTATGGTGTTATTTGGATTAAAAGTCTAAAAATTGCCCTTCATTTGCCTTCTTGAAATGAAGTGATTCTAAAGTCAGTTAATTTAATTGATTTTTGGGTCAATTCATGATATTATTTATTATTATATACAAATAGAGGGCATTAGTGAACACAAACATTTCTGGATGTATTTTTTCCCATAGACATTTTTATTAGTTTAAATGTTATAAGGCATAAACCAAAACCAACCACCTATGAGGAGAGAAAAAAAAAAAAAAAAAGAACAAGAACTTTAATCTAAAATATAGCAAAAGAGTTTGTGAAGATCAGACAAAAATGACAAAGGTACAAGTCTGCAAACTTGAAATTATTAATGAGATAAAGAACTACAATCCCATGAAGCATTGTGAATGATGAACTACACAAAAAATAATAAGGAAAAATAAATGTATTCATTTAGACTTGTTGGTTGCATTTATATTTTTAAGGAGACAAACTCAATTACATCATGTGCTGTGCTTCACTGGAGTAGGTGGAGCTAAAAATCACAGTGCATTTTTGTATTGCAACTCTCTGATTGGTGGAATTTCTCTAGTGTTTATGGGTAATGTAGTTTTTGCAACAAATTATACAATTTAACATGAATTATACTATTTAACATTAACATTTACAAAAACATTATTATGAACAGTGGGTTAAATTAATCATATGCTATCGATTAACAGCCTCAGAGTGTTCTTATGGGAAAAATACTGCCAGAATTTGCCTGTCGGGCTTTGTTCCATTGGTTGTTATTATCAACTATAAATTCAATAACCATATGAAAAATTGTATTTTCATTGCTGAATATGATTCAAAGCACCAGTGCGTATTCACTTTTTCAAGTACTTTTACCACTTCTGTCTATCATCCCTTATTCTACGTAGCATAAAAAAGTACCTAACATGCATCTGTATGGGTGTAATTCATCTTTAGTGTGGAAATATCAGCAAATGCAAAATGAGTCATTAACAAAGAGCATAATGTTGATTGGGTGATCCTCTCATTGATGTCTGTGTCTGTAATTTCCACTTTGTGTTTTGGCTCGGTTCAGCGTGTTTGTCTGTCTTTTTTTGTTCTTTTTTCTGTCTTCCTTTGTTTGCCGTGTCTGATTTTAGTTTCATCCCTCACGAACCCACAAGCGTACACTCTGTTCAGGGACTATCCCAGCAGAAGACGGTTACCCTTCTAGAGAGCTTCTCACACTTTCTCTTTCAGCACTTTCTGTTTTTGACTTTTCCATCACGGTTTAACCAAGATAAGGTTATTTTAAGGTTAGGTTAATTGTTTTTTATGAAGTAATAGGCTTCTTGTCACATTTATTTTTCGATTTGGAGTGAGTATCCTTTGCACCTGAAGGTTATATAAAGTAGTCTAATAAGAAATTTGAAAACGGACATTCAAAAAGGTTCATTTGACCTTTGGCTGCCACTTTTCTTTCATTCTGAATATTTCTGAACTCTTAACTGTCAAGGGCTATTCCCATCACCCAGTCTAAAACTCGGGACACACCAAGCTGACGTCAAAGAACTAGTGGTGACGAAAGCTGACTATGTTTTAGACTTGCATCGATTGCGTCTGGTCTCATCTGGACCAAAAATCTGTGCATAAACACACCAAACAGACTACAGCCGACTGATTGAGAATGTACATTCTGTGCCTGCATGAGAGGATGTATCTTTCCACACCTGCAGGTGGCAGTAGTGTGTGTTGACATTCCACAAAGGGAAACCAGAACTAGTGTAGCACGCATCCAAAAAACTAAGCAAAGCAGTGTTTACATACAATTTCAACAGTACTTCTAGCTCATCACTGAATGAGTTGCTCATGCATATATGTCTGATAATCTGATAATAAATATTAGGGCTGCACAATATATTGTTTCAGCATTGATATCGCAATGTGCGCATCTGCAATAGTCACATCACAAGATATGCAATGTTGAGTCTGAATTATAGTTGACCAGACGCATCTGATTTGTAGAGTACCTGCTAAGTTTAACCATAATAGACTGATAATTTATCATTTACATGGGTTTTCAGGCCTTTGACTGAGCATTTCAAGAGAGTTTGGGCATAAAAATGTATGATGTTTGGAGGTGTAGCAAAGATGAATTATTTATGCAAAAAAAATTCTTAGAATTTTTGTCTTGTTTCTAGTCGAAATATCTGAATTTTAAAGTGAAAATAAGATTATTTTAATTTCCCCATTGGCAGATATTTGTGCTTGTTTTAAGGAAAAAAAATGGTAATTTTGACTTATTTTTTCTGAAGACAAAAACAAAATAATATTTTCTACAATCTACAAGAAGTTTTGGATATTTGGACAAGAAACGAGGCAAAGTAAGAAAAGCATTTTTTGCATTGTGGTTCAATTTCTGTACGTGAATACTGTTGGACTCCCCAGAAAAAAATGTCAAATAGAGCTATTCAAACCATCTTGTGAAACTGTATACATATTTATTGCAGAAAAATTTGATATCAGATGCAATATCAAATGTTTCCAATATCGTTCAGCCCTAATAAATATTGTTTGCAAATATTTAGAAATGCAACAAAATCCCTCTTGACTTGCATAGTTTTGTCTCTTCAGTTTCTGTTCTCACACTGACTTGTAGCCGAACAGCCAATCAGAGTGCTCTCTTTCCATGATTTTACCGTGCCTTTTTTGACCTGACCCCAATGAGAGGAAAAGTGGGTAACACACCAAACAATTTAACCTGACGGACACTCTCTGACAGCCTGATCCAGCCCAACTGTCGGCTTGGTGTGTCCCAGCCTACTTTCCTTGCGTCTTTTCCAGTAGCTTCTGCTTAATCTTTCCTCTTCTCTATCCTCCCTCTTTCAGAAGGTACTACCAAATAATCTCTCCTTTTCCACTGTCCTATCTTTTCTCTCCTTCTGTTGCTTTTCCCTTTCCCTCTCTTCCTTCTTGACCCCCACACCCAATGCCAACAGTCCCTCATGTGCTGCTCAGCCACCTGAACAGCGAATCAGGTACCAGGAGATCAACCAGCAATTTAAGCTGCACCTTTAGCCTGCCATCTCAACCACCCGTGCTTCCTGTCCTCATTGTCTGTCTGTCCCAATCACATATACATACAAATGTCTTTGTGTCTCTGCAACACTGCGTGTCAAGCATGGTAAATAGACATACGTCTTCAGTGTTTTAATAAGCTGTCTGAGAGAATGTGTTTGTGCACACTGTCCACTATCCGCAGATATGTCTTTTCTTCTTTTATTTATACTCAAACATGCCTTTACTTTGCATGCCACATTTTGCATCATCTGAAGTCGAATATTCATTTTGCTGCAATGGTAAAAATGAATTTGAGCTTGATCCTGGCCCGTGGATTTTCATGGGAGAATAATGAATGCACTGTCCGATAGGGTGGTTTCAGAGATTCAATTTTTGGAGGAAGTGCTGCAGGAATGACTTAAAAAATGTGAAAAAGTTTTAAAATTAGGTCCCCCCAAAGTTAATGGGTATTTTTTATGGGTTTTTTGTTAAAGGGCTTCTGTTATTATTATTATTAGCAGTAGTAGTAGAAGCAGTAGTAAGTAGTAGTATTAATAATTACAAAATCAAGTTCTCAGCTGACCCCAGAATGTATTAGTTAAGATTCAGCTCAAAATATTTCAGATATTGATTATTACACTAAACTACGAATGCCACTTTTTTGGGTTTAAACAATAACTCACTATTTTTGTGTTTTGTTTAAAGTTTGCATACACTGGAAGTGGCTGAGACTTTTCAGTATGTATGTATGTATGTTTGTATGTACTTCCAACTGAAATGGGAAGGGGGCGGGAGTTTCTTTTTACGCATTATTCCCTCATAGCAAACTAGCTGTAAGAGGGGCATGGTTAAGAATATTGTGGCTGAACCCGTCATACTGACTTCAACAGAGAAGGACCGCCATTCCAAACACAAAGCAAATGGTCAGATTTTGATTGAAGATTACCAAAACAAAGCTTCCAGTGGATTAATTTGGGTGGTTTAATTGTTCACCTAAAGAATAACAATGTGTGCTAGCAAAATAAACACTACAAAATTTGATTTCACAAAGATTTTAAATACAAATATCAAAGTGTTGTCCCTACACAGCTCTTGCCTCAGATACTCTAGCAACAACAAGCAAACATCTCTATATATTTAAATGCTTTGTTAGTTTAAACTCCTAAAATACCGTTTTAAAACAGTCACAAAGATTCAACCATAAAATACACCCATTGTTATGTCAAAGCACACGCACAAAAGCAAGATCACACAATGTTGGTTCTGTGTGTCATTGTAAACCGTTCACATGCACATCAGTATATTATGGTGCGTTCCCACCAGACGTGGATGAAGCGTCTAGCGCGAGTGATTTACATGTTAAGTCAATGCAAAGATGCGAATAGACATCCTGCGGCATGATTCGTGCGAATGACGTGGCGCTAGTTGAGCATTTTGCATGCTTAACGCACAAAACATCTTAACTTCAGCGGACATTCGCACTGCGTTAACCAATCAGGATCTTTCTCTTGTAGGGGCGTGATTATGACGTAGTGCCTGTTGTTGGTGTCCTGAGGGGAAATCCTCTTGCCAACACCAAACAACAGCTCATCAAACTGACTCAGTCAGAAGCACCGCTGAAAGCTTCCATCATCCAGGTATAGTTTCTGGAGAAGTTGATGAACTCACAGAGCTGGGTGCACCTCTGAAAGGATCTAGTGGACTCAGACATAACGGCAAACGAATATACACTGTTTTTCAGCCTTCCTAAAGCACATAAATCACATCTACTATCTCAGTAAAGTCCATGTTAGCCATTTAGCAGTCACCGGGCAGACAGAAGTCCTGCCCATGACGCGAATCTGCATCTATTGTGAAGTGAATTTGACGCATGAATGAATCGAGTAAACTCAAAATGTTCACGAGCCTATTTACGTGTGATTTATTCGAGCATGCCGCATCTGGTGTGAACACAGCATTATGCCAGTCTCTCGACATAGACAACACACTACTAAGATGACAACCAGACAGATGTTGGAAGTCAGTGCAATTTTGGTCAGTGTAATTTTAGTTGATTACAATTTCTAATGTTATGTTGATGGATAAAATGGTTAAGAATCCAATTTTTGTTGGTCTTTTTTCATACATCATCCCTGCAGCACTCTCTTTAGACCCAAGTATTAGGGTGTTTAGATCTTATTCCTGATTTGCACACTATCCATCCTGTGTGAATTTGTCCTGTAATGCATTGAAGTATTTGCTGGTGGGTTTTTGAATGAAGTAACATTTCCTCCCAGTGTATTTGCAAAACATCAAGGCTGTTTCATAAACTGAAATGTCTCTGAGTCAGTGATATTTCAGTTGGTGAATAAAAACACACAGCATGACCAAAATAACCCAATTCCCACATGCAAATGACTCTTGTGAGCTAGTTAGTTTAATACAGTTCAGGATACCACAAGTTATTTATATAAGTTTGAATCAGTCTGAATTCCTGCAACGGAGAGATTTTTTTAATACTGTATGAACATAAATTAAATATAGCTGATAAATGATATATATTCAGTTCACTTTCTTTCTGCAAATCTGTAAGTGGTACATATACTTTTATAAGTATATGGATTGAGATTCAACTTACCGTTCTCTCATTAAAGAAATAGTTCACTCAAAAATAAAAATTGTGATATCGTTTTTTCACCACAATGCAGTTTTAATGCCATATGCTCTCCTTTTTTATATCATAAAATGCATCAGAAATAGAAAACATTTCTGTTCTCTTGTGCAATGGCAGTGAATATAAACCAGCATTGAATAATTAATAAAGAACAAAAATATCACAGAATGGTCCCATGTGAAGTGTTATATATTTCAGCTGTTTGGGGGATATACAATGGGCTATGATAAAAAACTGTAATGTGTTATTTAACAAAAATGGTGACCTTGATCAAGTCTTCATTCATGACTGCTTTCACAAAAAAAAAAAAAAAAAAATTTATATATATATTTATATATATATATATATATATATATATATATATATATATATATATATATATATTTAGAATTGTAGTATTTTCTAATGAGGTAAACGTTTCTGCACTGTTTGTCAACAGAAACTCTCACTTGTCAACTGGCATTTTGACTTTTGAATAAACCAGTGTTGGTCCAGAAATATTAGTAAAAAGTGCCTGAGGTATCCATTTTTGTGTAGCCTCATTTGAAAATGATTTGAAAAATAAGTTGTTTTTTATTCCACTATAACCTAACTGCGATTGCTAAATTCACTGTTTGATTAGATTGATTACACAAGCTGGATTCACCGGTCAGATGTGCTAGTAGCACACTGAGGACATCTGCTGGTTACAAGAGGGTGACTGGGCCTTAAAGGGATAGTTCACCCCAAAAATGAAAATTTACTATTTACTCTTAGTGGTTCCAAACCTTTGAGTTTTTGTTTTTTGTTGGACACACTAGAAGATATTTTGAACAAAGCTAAAAACCTGTAGCCATCGACTTCAATAGTAGGGAAAACAAATACTGTGGAAGTCAATGGATGAAGGTCTCCAGCTATCTTCAAAATATCTTCTTTTGTTTTCAACAGAAGAACGAAACACCATAAAGGTGTGTGAAAAGTAAATGATGACCGTATTTTCATTTTTGGGTGATCTTTCTCTTTAAGAGTCTCATGAATATATAGTCCAAACACTATCACTATCTACCCAAAGAACACCTGAAATATATGAAATGGCACTTAGTGTACCATTTTGCATCTTTAAAAAAAAAAAGCTGGTCGCTATTCAGCACTATTATACGAGATATTTCAATATCATATTTTGTGGTCCAAAAAAAATATGAAAAAGCAAATGGCATGAAAAAAGCATCAGGGTTCATAAATAATGATTGAATTTCATTTTTGGGTGAACTATCCCTTTAACCTTAAGTTCTCATCGTCCAGCATTAGTTGATCAGTCAGCACTCTGAGGAAACTCATTATTCTCCCCTTCCTGGATCTCCCAAAGTGTGGATCTGAATGCTAAGAGTGCAGAACTGAAGCACTCCGGATCCTCCAACAGTCATGCCTCAGTCAAAACAGTGCCATCAAGCCAATATGTGCATTCACACCTCCGCTCGGTTTCTCTCTTCTCTCCCTCAGTGCCCACCGCCAGCATGACCCGATTGGCCCGCTCTCGCACTCACTCTGCCTCCAGCATGGGCTCAGGGGATGGTTCGCGCAGCCGCACACACACCAGTTCACAGATGGAGGGCGCCACTGGTGGCCCCGTCCTCGACAACCAGAACAGAACCATGGAGGTGTCCTGCTAAACCTCCTAGAACCAAGCCACCATTTCATTTGGGATCATTTGTGTGTGGCCCTTTTTTGTTCCCCCCACTCCGTCTCCTTGTTTTCTTGTTTTCTCGTGGCCAGAGAGTGCTGGTCTAATGAAGGGATGCATTGTTTGATGTCTAGTAATCCATGTATTTAACACATTGGAATATTTCTCCACTGCATGGAAGCACACTAACCTTCTGTTGATGTTTTTAATCTCGATCTCGATTGGCTTTCTACTTTCTTACTCCATTCTTTTATATCCACTCCCGATACGCTTGTCGTGTATATATTTTGGTGGCGGCTGTTGTATATTGAACATTCAGAGGGTATTCTCGTGTGTAGCAGGAGAATTTTCGTTCCCTCTCTTGCTCTATCTAAGGTCTTCCTGCCCCTTGTGTTTACTTTAGAGACGACCAAACCACTTCAATTTCTTCCCGTCACCGAATGTTTCTTTCACTGCTTCGTTTTCTGTGCATTTTAAATGGTTTCTACTGCTCTCGCTGGATGGCAGCAGCTGGTTCGATTAGATTTTTAATTGAATTCAATCAGTTGTAGTGTTTCCGGAGTAAAGCTACTGATTAGCATGTCTCTGTTTAAAGTGTACTATAAACATTTGTGTTAGTATTAATTGTTTAGACCTTTCTGCAAATGGTTTACATGGAGAACTGTATTGAGTTTTTGACGGGAAGCCCCTTATTAGGACAATCTTTCTTTTAGGTTTGCACTTAATAATTTTCACAACCTGTTCTTGGGAAATCTGCTACACCAAAACAAGCCTTTAGCTGAAGTTAAGTAGTAATATTTACCATCTCTAGGTGTAAGTCAGCATGGTTTTGGCGTGACGTTCTCCATTCCTTCTGTACAGCAGGCTGATATCCCATTAACCTCATATTATTTTGTCAACTCTGTTAGTTTTATTGTTATCGGTCTTTATTCATTTGATTTCATTTGGATGGCAATTCCTTGTTGATTGCTGATTGTACCGCTGCCTTGAGTGAGTTTGTGATGATGCGTTGTGCTTTGTCCTCCAAGCATTTAGGGGGCGTTGTACTGCATACTGTCTGCTGAATATATATTAATTTGTACGAAATATTGAAATAAAGTAGTTGTACATAAAACTTCAATGTGTCTGAGAAGTCATTATTACATCATCAATTGCTAACACCATGTCCTAACTAGACGCAATGCGACATGCGCTAACATTTCATGTAAGGCAAGTTTTTGTCCTAACCATCTGCAACAGCGACGATTTTATAAACCATTTCTATTTCGGTGACGTCACAGCAAAACAACAGCATAAACCAGTAATTCCCAACCACGTTCCTGGAGGACCACCAACACTCCTTTGTCTGTCACACCCATTACAGGTCTCTTTCAGTCTCTGCTAATGATCTGATGATCTGAATCAGGTGTGTTTGGTTAAGGAGACTGGAAAATGTGCAGAGCTGGTGGTCCTCCAGGAACGTGGTTGAGAAACACACTTCTTCAAGTCGAAGATGCAGGGAATAAAACAAACTGGGCTATTTATTGAATGCTAGGGTTCACCTGATTGGTTTAACGTTGATTTGTGATGTGGAACCATCAGCGGTCAATCATAGCACGTGATCCTCTCGAAATTAGTTTGTCAAACTTCACTTATTGCCATATTATTGAAAGTCGCAGCAGTTTGTTTACCTTAAATAGCTTGTCGCTGGAATCTTGTCGGTCCGTGTGTTGATTAAAGGAGACGGTGTAAAACCCATTTCTCAATAGTGAGAAAAGTGAGACTCTTTACAGGTCTCCACCGAGGTCAGAAATGAACATTTTCAATAAGGGGCCAAATTTTCCTCATTGATTAATTTTTACTTTCTTAAATTGAAAGATTTACATTAATAATGGTATTTGTGTTGTCTTATGTCAAATACAGGTTTCTGCTCAATATACCCCACACATTCTGTAGATGCCCATTTTGAGTAGAATGCAATTGAGTGGCTCCTCTTTAGCTCTTTTCAGATGGAGGAGTCTTTACAGCCTGTGCCTTGGACTCTCTTGAGACCTAAAATCTATTTGGTTTCATCACATCTATCATGCTCACATAACATTGCAGTTCTTCTTTATGATGAAAGCATGCATTTTAAGCCTAGTCAGTTTGCCTCCTGAAAAATTGTTTTCTTGGGTGCACCTATCTGAAATGAAATATGGCTGTCAGACAGTACTTGAGGGTTAAACTAAAGTTTGCTTCAGCAGCCACATGTCAACAAATTGTCAAATACACACAAATTTGTTTTTTGTTTTTTTATTACCAAAACAAATGTTGTTAAAAATTGTGCTCATTGCAATTTCAACCCTTCCCCAACCATCCCAAGACAAACTGCTATAAATTCAAAAGTTACAATAACCGATAGAAAAGTAAATAATGTTAAAAGTAAATAAATGAATGAATTCATAAAAATAAACAATATTGTTGTAGTTTGGAAAATGTTGAGTGCATATATACTGTTTGCACATAATCATGTACATGCATGTATACATATACATCTAGACATATAGAAATATGGGTATAACTTTAGTTTAAGTACCAATTCCCACTACTAACTACTGGCTTATTATAAACCTATTATTAAGAAATAGTACTCATAAAGTATGATCTCATTCTACAGCCCTAATCCTACCCAATACACAATTAAAGGCTTAGTTAATGGTTTGTTAATAGTGTGAATTGCACATTAGCATAATATATGGCCAAAATATGCAATCTTATTAATAAAACTAATCATTGTGTAATAATTAATTTATTTTTTGTAGTATATTATGTAGTATATTATTATGAATGGTATATCAAAAATATTATCTAAATCCAGTCGATTATGTCTGAACATATCTCATTTGAAAAGAAAGCATTTGTTTGTATTAAATCTCTGTGTTAAAATAACAGCAGCATAATTTACAGTAACTACTACTGTCTGCGATTTTGTTAATATAAATCAAACTACAGATGAAAATAACTCATTGCTCTTGTTTGAATTTATTTAATAGCTTAATAGGAATACATCTCTTTGTTGTATGCAGTGCTTCTTACTGATCTATAATAATACAACAGATCAACAGCAGTAATTGGCCTGGCTTGTGACATCACACTTGGGAGAATTCTGAAACGGCACATTTTTACAGACATTAAACATAAGTGAGTGGATTTTTACCATTGTAGGCTGATTGTTTACATGCTGTAAGTACAACATGTATGTGATTTATAAAGCTGATTTTTTAATCATGAGACTGAATGTTGTGTAATAAGACTGAAGTTTTCGCACTTGGTCCTGGTCAAAGAAAACAATGTTTTTGGGGCAATAAAACCTCGACTAACACCATAATTAGACCTCAAGAAACAAACAACGTCTAAAGTGACCCATATCACTTGAAAGCACCGCTTCATGCGCTAGTAATAACATACTCAACATGCACAAATGAATGTGACAGTGAAGCTTTTTCTGTCATCTCAGCCAGCTATAAAACTTTCCCTTCACAAGCAAGATTTCAGCTTTTATTGATTGTGCATATATGCGGTCAGAGATGACACATTTGGAAGCTATTTATAGAAACTCAGGCATACATACTTGAAACATTGACCACAGTCGATAAGAGATCTGTGCTGAGTCTTCTTCCTGTCTCATGTGCTTGAGGTGCTAGAGGAGAGTTACTGCTTTTATGTCATTTTTGCTTACCGTTATAGATTTTCTGATTTGCTTCTGAAATTGGAGTTTGTTGAACTCTGGTAACCTGTCATCCCTCTATAACTATAATTAACTCAATGTGTTTGTCATGGGAACAAACTTCGGAACGTCTTCAGTGGCATTGATTAACATTTACTATGAAGTGACGTTTTACCAGGTTGTACGGTAAAAATGAGACACATGCACTTTGATGAAAACTCCTGATATAATCACTGAAGATGCAAGATCAGCTTGTATAGTTTTATATGCACCAACAAACACATGAAAAACTTACTATAATGTGAAAAGCAAGCCCATACATCTATTTAAAACGCAAACTGGTTACTTAAAGGTGCTGTATGTACGTTTTTGACTCTAGTAGTAGTAGTTCGCAAGTAACTTACTGTAAATCAATTGCAGCAAAAATACTGCATTTACATTTACAGCACCATTTATCTTGCTGTGTATGTATTTAGAGTATTGTATATCTTTGTAAAATATACAGTAATTTTCACAATGCAGCTTTAAAACACAGTAACATACTGCATAACTGTCCTATAGTAACTGTCCTTCAGTACACTACGCTGAATCATTTCAGTTATTTCACAGCCTACAACTGCTAAAAATATGTATAATAAATAAAATACTATAATAAATAAAAACAGAAGGCTTTGGATGAGATGCATAACAATCTGAAACTACACACAGGAGCTGTTTGAGGACAAAAACCTAAAAATGTCTTGGAAAAACAACAACAGAATGAAGTCTTTAGATGTGGTAACTGTAGTGTATAGAAGAATAATCATCTCTAGTCCGTTTAATTATTTGCTTCGTGTCATGACCGCATCACCACCCCAGATGCGCATAAATTTTCCAATAATAAAACAGCCTGTCATCAATTATTGCTTATAGATGAGTCTATGAGTAGCTTTTGCACACATACTGTACACCACAACGATAAGATCTCATAATTAACCACAAACCGAGTAAAACCAAGTAGAAATGTCCTACTCTTGCCGTGCTAATGATGGAGGTTAAGGTGGATCAACTAGTTCTGCCAACAATATTTGTCGGCGTTCTGTTTTATCATCAAATAAGGAATTCAACTGATATAATGAAATCAATGCAGGTGTTGCCATCTTTACTGAGGGAACGAAACCTGTCAGAAATGTTAATGGTGCGTTTTGTTTGCAACGTGCAGTAGACCAGTCACAAGAGACTATGTTTTAGAATAGAAAGGAACATTTTAGAAATACGTTTTTGACACTTTAAATATAATAGAGCCGCATTAACCCCTTCAGACCCGAATTATGTTCCAAGTTTCTGAAAAATGTAAAAGTATGTTTTCACAGTTCTTGAGGCTCCTATAAATGAGACCAAATTAAAATAATAAAAATTCAACAACCTTTAAGTATATATATATTTTGTCCATTTCAATGGACATCAGGTCAGAACAGTTGTACTTCCCGAACATTACCAACATAAAATATAAAAAAAAAAAAACATGCATGATTGCTGGTATAATCTTGAAATTTGTTTTCAAAATCACAAACATTAACATTGTAACATTTTTACTTTAATTTTGAGGTTTTTATTGTATAGAATGCACATTGTTTATTAAAAAAAATCACATAATGTCCACATCTGAGACATTTCCATCTGCTATACATTCAGGAACTTCAAGATCTGTATATTCTGCATATGAAATTGTTTCAGCAATGAATTAGTACATCAATATAGTTTTTTTTTTAAATATAAATAAAAAAGTTCAATCAGCATCACTGGAGATTTAATTTCATAACAGATCTTGAACCCATTGAACATCCTAATGGACAGACATTTAAAAAAAGAAAATCCTAATCTAAAGGTTGCAAATGTTACAAAAGATTTTCAACTTTAATTAGTAAGTGCAATCTTTTTTTTTCTTACATAGAATCTATGAAATATTGGCAAACATATCAATAAATCTGAATAAAAACATTGAAAATGTGGCTTACATCTGTGTCTGGAGTGAAGTGATGCCATGCTGCTTTTCAGTGTAGTGGATTTCTTTTCAAATTACAACATGCCGAGCCTTACTGCCATTTGATTGGATGACAGTCGTCCATTCTCATGGACTGCAGGCTTTAAATTAGAGAATGCTCAGGAACCACAGAAAACATGGGCTGACATGTGATGGGTTCACAACCTTTAATGTTCTAAAACCCAACTCAATCCAATTTAGTCCAAAAATTGTGCATCCATCATCTCTTAGTATGTGTTCATTTATTATTTTTCCCAGACAGAGTTTAAAACATTAATAAGCACTCATTATTTGCCGCAAGACTTGTTTAGCATCTTTAACAGGTGAGGATCTGAATCCAAATCCGATCATTTAGTTTCCAAGGCAGTTATTACCATGGCGATTCTCCTTGATTCATTTGGCAAAACTCATTTCCTTTGGAATTTCAGTTTTGCTTTGTTTTTAAATCTGCCTCTTCTCTTGGCATCTGTACTGTTGCATCAATCAGCCCATGACATCATGACATTCAAAAGCGTTCCCTCCACCGACATCTGTGCCTTTTCATAACACCTTTCTGTCTGCGCTCACTTTCAGACATCTGTGCGTCAGCAAAGGAGTGACAGTTAGACCTGTTCGTCACAGGAAACTGCAAGTGTGCAGTAAATAAAGCTGCCTGCCTCCAGCGTGCATGCTAAAATACAGAGACCACAGCAGCATCAACATCATCCTTCACCTCAGTCTGAGAACATCAGCAAACCCTAACTTCGGTTAAAATCGCTCTCTCACCTGGCTATCTCAGTTTGCAGATGTGCATGTGAGGAGCTCTGTTTGCTCGTGCAGAAAGGATTATCATCAATTCGAGTCTTGAGGACCATGAGGTGGTGAGTAGCATACTTGTCTTTTGCGAAGTGTTTATTCATTTAGCAGGCTTGTCTGATTCATCTTTCTACACTCCAAAAATGTCTTATTTAAAATGAGCTTAATCAACACAATTCTTGAGTTTTTAAAAAAAAAATTTAGCACAACTTTTATGTCCATTTAAATTTGTAAAAAGAAATAAGTTAACTTAATCGATTTGTGTTGAGACAACATGAAGGAATTGTGTGGAACCCAGCATTGTTTACAGTGTTTCAAAGTGACTATAGGTTTAAAATACCATTTTCCCATAAAGAACGTGTGCTGAGTATTTGTATATACTTGACCTAAAAAAAAAAACTATTATCATGTACAACTGCTCAGGTGTATGTGGTTGAGTCAAACGACAACACTTATCATTGGGAAAATTAACGTATGATTTACATCAAAGATCTGAGGTGTTTTGGGGCATTTGGTCCTCTTACGGATACTCAGTGACTTGTTTTTGTCCTTCTATTTTTGGTTTATAATCTTTGTTTGTTTCTGTTTTTGCTCTTAAGTATTTTTATGCATCTGAACATATTACAAGAACTGATCTACATGTTACCAGGTACCAAAAATTACACCCCAAAACATTTTTGGTTGAGAGAAGACTGCAAGTGAACACTTTCTTTAAAATAATTGAATTAATAAATAAAAAGGGGGAAGCATGTCTGTGTGAGTAATGTAAACACGAAAAGTTCTGAACTTCAAAGTCATAATCTTGAATCAAAGTCAGGATCGTCTTGAAAAGCGTGCTGCTCTTGCACAGAAGTCTTCCTTCAAGGGTGTTTCAAAGAAACGTGCGGCTTTTTGTGCCATTTTGAAGTTTGTGTCTGTCAGTATGATAACGACAGCTTTCAAGTTCAGACTCGAGAACTCTTAAAGGCGTCATCTTGCTCTACAATTTGACTAAAATCTGGGTAAAATGCTGGGTTCCACACAATTCCTTCAAGTTGTCTCAAATCAGTTAAGTTAACTTAATTGTTTTTTGCAAATTTAAGTGAATTGAACATAAAACGTTTAAGTTGTCCTAGAAAAGAACTCAAGAATTGAGTGTTGATTCAGCTCAAATATTTTTTTTCAGTGAATGTTAAACATTATTCAAAAATGTAGAAGTAAGATACTTTTAATGCCTATGTTACTATTAACGGTTTTCTACTTCAAAATTTCGAGTTTAATTTAACGCATCGTCTTTGTAGTTGTCAAATTTGTGAATTTTCTGAGTGAACATTGTTTCTGCTGTACAACTACACTGTAAACAGTGACGTTTGCTGTTTGTTCAAGCTATTTATTTAAAACGAGCCGAAACAAAACAATTAAGTTGCGCCTCCCAAAAAAAAAACAAGAATTGTGTTGTTCAATCCACTTAAAAAGAAAAAAACTAATAAGGTAACTTAATTCATTAATGTTGTTCCAACACACATCGATTGTGTGCAACCCAGCATTTCTTTTACAGTGTAGGTAGGTAGGTTTGTTTGTTTGTGTGTGTGTGTGATCATGTTATATGTTGACCTCCAGGATAGCTGTCTTCATATGTGATTAGTTACGCGTCTGTTATTTTGGTGTGGTGGGTATGAGGTCTGTAATTTGGACCTGGAGACCCTGATGACCCAGTGAGAGAGCCATCTGTGCCACCAGTTGACCATCTGCTATGTAATGCCACATAGCTGTAGGACCAGTGCCTTTGTTTTTGTATTATGGAGACAAATTATTGTCGTTCTAAAGTATACACAAGTGGTAATGAGTACTAATATATAGCTTTTCAGCTCATGAGGATGTTGAAATCATAACACTGGAGATATTTTGTGCATTCATTTACAATATTAGTTGCAGGGATTGAATTATAGTTATATTACAATTTTATCAGGAAAGTATTAAATGTAAGTATTTTGAGCAAATGCATAGCTTGTGTTTGTTATCACGTCTTTGAAAGGCTTTACAGTGATTGTTTTTCACACCAACACTGTGGGAAGGCAGTGGAAGATTGAACCTCTGCACTTTAAGTGTCACTGCTTCTTCAGAATATTAGAGTCACATCAAGAGAATATGAGTCACTTTATATCCCAATATAATCTTGGAGTGTAATATGTTACCTGTCATTTGCATATGGAATCGGTTTAAAGTCTGGATTTACTGTTTGTGAGTCAAAGGCAAGGCATCCCATTTGGGTTCTGCATCAAATGTAACTGAGAAAAGCGATTTTTAGCTCCATTTATAATTTTTTGTTTGTATGCATGTTTTGTGTATATATAAATTATTATTATTATTATTGGGGTTTTTTTTGTAAAATGGTGTTACATTGTCCTTCTGCATAATATATTTATACACAGATAAAACAACAGATATTCTGTCCTTTACATGTTAAAATATATAATAAAAACAAAATTTTATGATTAAAATGTTTTGGTGACAAATAGGTACAACCTAGGGATTTCAAGGATTGTGATAAAAGTATAAAGACAAAAAAAAAAAAACTAAATAGTTTTTATGTGCATCTTTTAATATGTTGATGATTTATTTTTATTTTTTTCATTCAAAATATGCAAATTTTGGTTCAGATGTAATTACTACTAGCTCAGGAAAGAAAGGAAAATGTAACTAAGCACTGTTTAATATATATATATATAAATATTATTTAAAGCTAAAATTAGACTGTTTGTGCTCTTCATGTTTGACCAGAATGTTTCATGCAAATGTTGATTTACTTAAACAGGGCCTATAAAACTGTGATGTAACTGATCGTGACTAAAAACAGCAGAATGTTCTCAGCATCAAACCAGATCTATTTTTAGATCGGCCACCCCATTTTTTATTTTTTTTGGCCAAGTTTGTGATAATGAAAGTGTGGATGGAAAGTTTTCATCTAAGTACACAAGTGGTTTGTCGACATCCTGCCACTTTGTTCAAAGTGTTGCATAAGCAAGCCATGGCTTGATAATACGAACATCAGATTTCATTTTAATTATTTATTTAAATGTATTTTATTTTAATTCATTAAATTTAAAAAAAAAATTCAGTTTGTTACATTTTATTTATTTTTGCTTATTTATTTTAATTTATCTACATTTCATTTTAATTAAATTTTTATATATTTATTAATTTAAATCTAAATGTTTTTATTTAAATTTAATTTGTTTATTCATTCGTTTGTTCCGTCGCTCTCTTCTGCCTTCAGATTGTGGTTCTCAATGTAATTGAATGTTTATTATTCATTTTATTTGTTTATTTAATTAAACTTGTATATTTATTTATTTTTATCCGTTTAAATGTTATTTTTATTTATGAAATTTTTATTTGTTTATATATTTTAAGGTTTATTTTAGTTTCATTTTATTTATTTATTTATATTAATCCATTTAAATTTAATATTTATTTATTGATTCGTTTGTTCTCTCTTCTGCCTTCAGATTGTGGTTCCCATCGTCTCTGTGCAGCTAAACACTGTAGATCAGTATGGGCAGTCGGCCCAGTAAAGACCGGCGTGGATCCAACGCTCATGCTGTTCTGTTGGACCCGGAGGAGAGCAACGGCCTGCTGACAATGGGTGAGGCCAGACATGCATCACTTTATACATGAAAAACAGTAAAACTGTGCTGTAGTGAACATGCTGTATGGTTTTACAATCAAAGCATTCAGTAGCCCCTTACTAGTGCTCATACTTAAAGGGATACTTCACCCCCAAAAATAAATATTTAGTCGCGATTTACTCATTTAGTGGTTCTTAAACTTTCTTTTTTTGTTGTTGAACACAAAAAAATATATTTTGAAGAATGTTGAAAATTAATAGGCTGCCAGTTTCCAACATTCTTCAAAATATCTTCTTTTGTGTTTAACAAAAAAAAGAAGCTCAAAGGTTTGTGATGAGCAGAATTTTGAGTTTAGGACGAGCCATTCCTTTAATGTTGGGGAATATCTCTGTATGGTTTGTCTTACACTGTTATGAATTGAGATAAACTGTAAATAATCCAAAAGAAAAATAAATCAATAATTTGACCAGAAATATACATTATTTTAGGGATAACAGGAGGACATCTGTATTAAGAGAAAGGGGAAGAAATAAATAAAAAAAGTATAAATCAAAATAAAATGTAAAATAAATATAAGGAACAAACACATGAAACAAATGCTGATGAATGAAAAAATGTTTAACTAATTGATAATCAGTGTTAGCTGTTCATTTAACTAATGTTATTGAAATTGCCCAATGTAATGTACAATGTCTAAAACCACAAGAATGTTACACTTCAAATATAATATTAAACTGTTCATAATAAAGAAATGACACATGCATCATGCAGGGGGGATGTCTGTTTATTGTTTTCCACCATAAATTCCCCCCAAAATGTTCAGTATTGTATAGATACTGGAAATAGACACTTTTTTTTATTCTCAAAACTCATACATGCTCACAGTAAAATTGTGTAAAATATGATGTTAAACTGTTATTTTTACAGTAAATGTACAGGTAACTTTAATGGTCCATTAGTTCATGCATGTACTAACATGAAGTATGAACAATATTGTGCAGCGTTTATTAATCATAGTTCAACATTTACTAGATGTAAGATTAATTAATGCACTCAGTTAACAGAACAAACTATGAACAACTTTATTTCCATTAACTTATTTCCATTTATGAGATACTCTAATAGCCAATATGAGAAACACCCTGACTGAAGTTGCGTGCGTTTGTGTGTGCAGAGAGTGGCAGATATGTGCTGGTGTCTCTGTATGATTATCCGTCCAGAGGTCCGGGAGACTGCGCCATCAGAGTCGGAGAACGCCTCAACATTCTGTCAGAGTAAGTGCACTGATGCACAGCACAACAAGAGTCTGATCAGTGTTACATGTCTGATAATATAACACCGTGTGTGTGTGTGTTACAGTGAGGGAGAATGGTTTAAAGTCAGCTCATCGGCCACAGGAAACGAGAGCTACATCCCCAGCAACTACACCGCCAAACTCTTCAACAGGTGAGATTTCACAATTAGACAAAGCAACTGTTGTGCTCTTCCCAGATCATTCCTACACCCCTCATGATGCCTTGCGAGATTTATGGAAGTCACTTCTGATTAGGGATTCTGATAAACAATCGGTGAAGTGTCTCTTAAAACTGGAAACGATGGCTTTATTCTCCTCGATGTTAGCTAATCATTGTTGTTTATTAAAACTGTCCAATGGTAAATGTCCAAAACCACAACAAAATGACTAAAATTAAACAAATTCACTTCAAATAAACAGTCAAATATTTAAAGACCACTTATTAGAATGAACAAATTACTTTCAGAAAACCTTGAATGGCAACAAAAGTGTAAAAACGTGTCTTTCCTCAGCGATATTACATTAATATTGCGTATGGAATATTATCGTACTTTATGGAATACAAAGAATAAAAATCAGGATTATGAAGTTATGTTTATTTTAAAGTTATTTACGTTATTTTTACGATAATCATGCGAAAGACAACCGTACCTCTTCCTCAGTTTTCAGTATGTTTGTGGATTATATCACGTGAGTGTGAGTGTATTGTTTTGAATGGGGGAAAAATGTAACGGTCAATATGGATGCACTAGTGAATGAAGCTCCGCCTTCTAGTAAAGGAGCCAATCGTTCATCCATATAAACTGACAATTTCCTGAGGGAGGGGCTTAAAAGAGATGTGTTTTATGACAGTTTCTGCAGCTTCATTATGAACCCTTTGGGGTTTACAAACGCACTGGACTCTCAGCAAACACTTGGAAAGCTCTTCTTTATACAAAACAACTCCACTTGAAAACAAATGTTCTCTGGTTTCGCAATCTGTATTTTGAATGAATGCGAGATACAGTCTTTCCCAGTCTGACCTCATTGTTTTAAATGAATTCCCGCCTCCTTCATTCAAACGCAAATCACATGGCGGCAACCACTGGACAAACATGTAAACAAAGAAGCCTTTCTCATTTTGGGAGACAATTTGCAATCAGAAATGCATTGTAAATTACTTCAGAAGATCAGACGCAATGTTTTTTCAGAGGATGATATTGTATCAAACATAAGATATTTATTCTTACAGTAGTTTGATCGACAGGATGCCGTCTGATATCCTCCAAAAATTAGCTTGGTTTAGTGATATTGTTCCTTTCGGGTGTTTATGCACATTACAAAACTTCATTTGTTTTTGATTGATTCTAATGTTTAGAAACAAAATCAATGAGTCAGTTGTAAAATTTCATTGGTGATTTCAAATCTGAAATTGAATCATAAGCCTGGCAAACAGTTTTGGAGAATTTGATGGTTCTTCATTCAGAGATAGTAGCTTCACTTACATCCGTTTCAAATATGGCCACCGAGTCAAACAACTTGCCTCGTAGGGACTTTGGTGCAAGCCATAATCTGAAACGCAATCATCACATGCGGGAACAGTGGCTTGGTTGACTGTGTGGATACATTATGACATCACGCAGTGGGTGGTCTGGCTGATCGTGTCCTGTGGGTGACATCGTGATTCCCCCAGAGGCATTCTGCTGATGTCAGCTGTAGTGTTTCTGAGTGGGTTCAGCTGCTGTACTACAGTGAGGACACACTGTGACCCTCTTACAGTGTACTCTGCCTACTGCTTTTTCCTCTGCTCGTTTTGTCCTCAAACATGTCACTCACGTGTGTGTGTGTGTGTGTGTGTGTGTGTGTGTGTGTGTGTGTGTGTGTGTGTGTGTGTGTGCGCGCGTACGTGTATGTGCAGGTGGCAGTTTGTGGGTCTCAGCAAGCGGAAATCGGAGGAACTGCTGATGCTCCCTCATAATCAGCCCGGCTCTTTCCTCATCAGAGAGAGCGAGACCTTCCCAGGTACAGATCCAACCTTGGTATTTTTCCTACAGTTTCCAAAGATATTCATTCATTTTCTTTTCGGCTTAGTACCTTTATTAATGTCACAGTGGAATGAACCACCAACTTATCCAGCATATGTTTTAAGCAGCGGATGCCCTTCCAGCTGCAACTCATCACTGGGAAACACCCATACACTACAGACAATTTAGCTTACCCAATTCACCTATAGCGCATGTCTTTGGACTTAGCACCCGGAGGAAACCCACGCCAACACGGGGAGAACATGCAAACTTTTTTGACACACAGAAATGCCAACTGACCCAGCCAAGGCTCGAACCAGCGACCTTCTTGCCTTCCTCAGATATTTTCACATTTGAATCCATTTTAAGGAGACACTCTTCATATAAAGCCTTAATGCCATCACCATCGCAACATGTTCAATACTAATCTTAAAGTCCGCATGAACTGGAAGTTGCTGAGACTTATTTCAGTATATTGATGTACTTCCAGCTGAAACTGAATATTGAGTAGGGGGCGGGGCTTTCATTTTTATGAAATAGTAAGTGGGGCGTGGTTAATAATATTGTGGCTGAAGTCATCAAACTGACGGGAACAGAAAAGTTCCAAACGCAGAAGCAAATGTTTAAACTTTGATTAAAGATCCTAAACTAACTTTTTTCAGTGGACTAACGTGCAGAGATTAATTCTTCACCAAAAAATGGCAATGTGTGCTAGCAAAATAAACAAAGTTTCACACAGACATCAATACCTCTGAAACGGCATAGCAACATACCATTCTGAATACCTTAGGAACCGCACAGCAACACCCAGATCACCCAAGCAACATGTTAAATAGCATTTTAAATGCCTCAGAAACAGCATAGAAACCAGCCACACCAATATAGAGAAATTAAACATTCTTAATACATTATCAGCTGCATAGCAACCACTCAGAACACCCTAGAAACTGCACAGCTGTGTGTTAAATACCATTTCAAATACATTAGCATCCATGTAGCATCCTCCTAGGAACTGCATGGCAGCATGTTGAATACCATTCTGAATACATCAACAACTGGGTAGGAGCTACCTAGAAGACCCTAGCAACATTGTTTAAAATGTTCTCTTTTTTCCCCTCTAGGTAACTACACTCTGTCAGTGCGCAAGAGCAGCTCACAGGAGCGTGCGTCTGTCAAACACTACCGTATCAGCTGTATCGACAACGGCTGGTTCTACATCTCTCCTGGACTCACCTTCAGGAGCCTCTCAGACCTGATCGCACACTATTCCGGTACAGTACACATTAACACACCCTTCATTGACACTTACTGATTGACTGTGTCATTGCTGGATTTGTGCTGGATACTGATATTACATGATACCAGTGGTGGACAGTAACAAAGTATTGTACTTCTCTATTGTCACTTCTGATTTGCTGATTCAAATAATTTGGTCTGAGTGATGAGTCTTCCAGTTAACGACTCACTGATTCAATCAATCTGGTTGGAACGAGTCTCCACTCCAGTTAATGATATACAGATAATCCAATCAGAGTGAGTCTTCCAGTTAACGACTCACTGATTCCATCAATCTGGCAAGCGTGAGTCTTCACTTCAGTTAATGGTATACAGATTAAAATAATCTAATCAGAGTGAGTCTTCCGAGAGTCTTCATTAACTCTTCAGAAAGAGTTAATGACTCGCTGATTCAATCAATTCGGTTAGAGCGAGTCTTCGGTGAACTATTCACTGATTCAAGTGAAGATTCGGTTAGAGCAGGGCTGCAGTTATTGATTACGTCAAACAAGTGGAATTCCCTTAAACCGTTGAGCACTAGGGAACTTGACTGTTGTGACATCACAATCGCATTCTGGGACATATAAAGCAAACTAGCTAAAGACTCGCTCAAATTCCAGGGGTCGAGGGTATGTCCATGTAAGCTTCACTTGTTCACTTAATGAAGTGGAATGCACTTGACAAAATGGCATTGGGGATTCCCCCGAGGGAACAAATGAAGGGAAGTTCACATGTCTAAAAGTGGACTGAAAGGCAGTATCTGCATTTTGACTCAAGTCATTGATTCGTTTAATCCACAACTGTACTGGATAGTTGAAAATGGGCTCATGTTTTACTCCCAAACCTTTGAGTTTCTGTCTGCTGTTGAACACAAAAGATATTTTGAAGAATGTTGAAGCCGGTACCCATTGACTTACATAGTAGGAAAAACAAATACTATGGAAGACAATGGCTATTTTCAACATATCTTCTATTGTATTTAATAGAAGAAAGAAACTCAAACATTTTTGGAACAAGTGAAAGGCGAGTAAACAATGACAGAATTTATTTTTAAGTGAACTATCCCTTTAAGAATTAGGTGCAGTAGCATTAGTGTGTGTGTGTGTTGTGGCTGGAGTGTAATAGTGAACTGTCCTTCAGAAGTATTGGACGGGTTGTGCTGTACTCTCGGAGAGCCGTGCTACATCATCGGATCCAATAATGTCCCTGTGGTCAACGGCCCACCTCCAGTTGCAGTGAAAAGGCCCACTATCAACTGGAAAGATGTTGACAGGTGCGTCAAACACGCCACAATTCAGGTTTCTAAAACAGCTATGAATCCATGGACATATTTCTGTGCACATTTTAGGATATTGTGCACAAAATAATGCTGAATTATAAATACTAAAAATGTGCATAATAAATGCATGTGCTCAAATGAGTCGCATAATTATTTTTAATCTGATAAATAAAACACATTTACTGAATAAATTCCTTGGCACACATCTTTTGGAAATAGCCTCATTTTACAGCTCCCCTAGAGTTAAACAGTTGAGTTTGACCATTTTTAATACATTCAGATTATCTCTGGGACTGGCATTAGCACTTTAAGCTTAGCATAAGTCATTGAATCAGATTAGACCATTAGCATCTCCAAAGAGTTTCAATAATTTTCCTATTTAAAGCTCGACTCTTCTGTAGATTGCTGCTGTAGCAGGCTCAATATTACGCAGCACATGAAAATAGTCCCCACCATGGTTACTAGGTAACAATCATTGCACCTGCTGCAGCCATGGTACAGAAGCAAATTATACTAGAATGAGTATATGTATAGTTCCTATACATATCAACTGTTCATTATCCGTCAGTCTTAGTACACAATGTAACTACAGAAGAGTCAAGCTTTAATAGGGAAACTATCAAAACTGTTTCTTTGTTGTTGTTTTTTGAGAAAGATGCTAATGGTCTAATCCGATTCAATGATTTATGCTAAGCTAAAAGTCCTCCCTCCAACCCTGGAGATCAGCTGAATGGTCAAACACAACTGTTTAACTCTAGGGGACTCATAAAACATGCCTATTTCCAAAAAAATGGAGTGTTCCTTTAACTTTGTGTATTCACAACAAAACACAGCTAATGCCACACTAGCGCTCTCGTATTAAAGCTCCTTCCAATCTCTCTCCGCGCAGCTCCATGATCTTTAGTCAGACTAAAGAAGGAGCCGAGGACTCTCTGGTGAGCGAGGGCCTGAAGGAGGCCATCAACTCATACCTCTACATGACGGAAAAATGTGAGGACTGCTGTCAGCTTTGGGAGACGTGACAGGAAAAAGAGCTGGAGGATGAGCGTTTAAAGGACTTTCGCTCGTCTGTTTCTTCAAAGATGAGGGCAGTTTGGGCGTCGGATGAAGTTTTCCCTGACTCATTGCTGTTCTTCCAGAGTGGGTGCTGGAGATGTCAGAGATGTAAGACTTGTCCTGAAAGAGCCACAAAGGAGTGTGTGGGTGGAGGAACAGATGGAGGGGGCACATTCACTTCCACACCTCACATGCACACTTGTGACGCACTTACATGAGGCAGCATGGCACGTCACTGGAAGACCAGAGGAGCTTTACTTACAGTATCAAGGAGATTTGTGTACCGTTTAAAATACAAAACAGAATGTATTTATGTATTGGTATATATATACATGTTTGTAAATAAATGTACAGCTATGTGAAAAATTAAGTGACTACTTGAAAAGTGATCTGTTTCTCTAGATGTACTAGGTTTGAGTAAAGTGTTCACCCAAAAATCAAACCAGTTTTTTTTGTTCTGCTGAACACAAAATATATTTTGAAGAATGTTAGAAATATGTAACCATTGACGTCCATATTAGGAAAAACAAATACGAAAGTCAATGGTTACATCTTCCTAACATTCTTCAAAACATCTACTTTGTTCAACACAAGAAACAAACTCAAAGGTTTGTAACCACTGAAAAAAAAAATTTGTTTAATCTAAAAATAAATATAAACAAGCACCGTTTTGGTATTTTTGTGTAGAAAAGAAAAAAAGTGCTAAAAATAATTATGCCATCATCAGCACAATATTTGACTCAAAACGAATACAGTAATATAATCAAGAGAAACATCCGTATTGAGTGGAACACAAAATATTTTGAATATTTGGGACTTCCCATTGACTTTCTTTGGCATATACATGTTATGATATTTTCAAAAAAGTGTATTATATACAATGTCGATATCATGATCAGTTTAACATTAACTTTTGATATATCTGAAGTGAACCGTCGCTTTAATGGGGAAAAAAAAAAACGTCAATGTGGTGTGTTTGTAGAAGCTGACAAAAGCGTCTCAGTGAGTGTTTCCTGTCAGTGTTTTCACCTATTGTTGCAAAGGACTGCAGTGTTGAGCAGTAGGAAGTGAAGATGTGGTCTGATCTCAGCGCAGAGAAACACTTATACCTGGCATGATCTGAAAAATAAACACTCAAGAAATTCAGGGTTAGAGTTGAAGGATTGAAACAATTATTTTTAACGTCCGTTTCTCCTCAGCATCACTAACGACATTTGTGTTGCATTTGAGATTTCCATTTTATTGAATAATCTCCAGCGGATGTTTGTGTTTTTCCACATCTACAGTAGCGTGCTTGAGGAAACTTGTAGAGCTCAGTTATGATAAAGTGCCTCCTGTAGGCTGTATTGTGTATTTGCAGTCATACAATCAGGTAAATATTGCAATAAAATGAGTTTACAGATAAGCACTAGCATCTGATTTGGTAGCACAGCACATGTAACATCACATATCTGGTCACACTTTATTTTAACCCATTAACGAAGACTTAGTTCACTAAACTAATTAGCTGCTTATTAATAGTAAGGTATTAGTTGGATTTAGGTAGTGGGTAGGATTAAGGACGTAAAATAAAATACTTTATAAATAATAATAATAATAAACAGCCAATATCTTAATAATAGACAGGTAATAAGTGCAGAACGCCGCAGATTTTTGAGCCTGCCATTTAGTCTATTTAGTTACTTTTGTATTCTATTCTATTCTATCTATCTATGTAATATTATTTAATATGCAAATGTTTAGATTACAAATTGTACACAGGTAATATATTCTGTCTCAGTGGATGTATTCTGTCAGACCTACTGAAGCTTTGTTTACTAAACAAGTGCATCTAATTGGATTTTCATTGTTTTGTTGTGTATTTATTTTTGTATGGGTTAGGTCCTCAGCTCATACAATCAAATTTATTTATTTTTTTAACCAAATTTTGTGCAGAAATGGAAATAAAAGTTTACAGATTCTGCCAGGCAATGGTAATAATTCAGTGGTTAATAGTGGCAATTGGGTCAATTACCGCAACTGCACTTCGGGAGTCCTGAGTTCAAATCCCTGCTTGCAAACCTTTCCCAATCCTATCGTACTCTAACTTCGCTTCCTGTCCATATACAGTCCTATCAAAAGCAAAAACCCAAAGATAAATCTTTAACAAAAATAAAAACAAAAACAATTGAGAGAATTGGTACTTAAACTGTTACCTTTAATCTTCATGGAACCAATTTGACCTTGACCAAAATCAAGTTTCTCCAACACAAAAAAGGTTGCAAAAAGAATAAAAACGAAAGATCAAATAAACGAACGCTTGTGCACTTAAAACAGGAGAACAATCTCTTAAAATCTCATTTTAATGAAACATCAAATTCCACAAATTAATGTATACAAGCAGAAACGGTTAATTCAGGACAACTGGGTGTATTCTAGGACACTTTTAAAGAGAGAGAGAGAGAGAGAGAGAGAGAGAGAGAGAGAGAGAGAGATCAACCATCAGACCTTTATCTCTTGGGCCAGTTGTGGCGAAATCCTCTGCAAACAGAAAAATACCATCAAGTAAGTAAAAATAATAATAATAAATTTTAAAGTAAATTCAATGTTTAAGCGTTACAGTACCTGTCAGATTTGGCGGGAACATAAGACATGCTCCTGCCTCCCCCTCCGCTCTTCTTCTGTCCTTTTAGGTTTTTCTGAGAGGCAGAAGTGGTTGAAAATCAGAAGTCTTGCTAAACTTTTGTCCATCATAAGTGGACGACACTAACTACAGGGTCTAAAAGCTTTAGATGTACTTCCACCTCCTTTACTGTTTACTCCCTTCCACCGCATGGTACGGTGCGGTTTGGTATAACTCTCTTTTCCTCTGCGCTCTGTCCCCAGTACTCTTTTAGCAACACCTTAGGTGAGCTTCCAAGTGAAGAGTACTGTAGTGTTAAAATAGCGTATTTTCCAGAAGTCACAGCAGTAGAGGAGGTGCAATATTCACACCCACTTTAAGTGCTACTAAACTGCAGTGGAAATGCAAACTAAGCATGTCGAGTCGAGCCATGCCCAAATGTACTGCAGTGGAAAAGCTCACTTATTCAAATCTTCTCTACTTGAACATCCGCTATGTTTCCATCCACCTATTTTTATACACATTTTGGAATATCGCAGTAAAAAATGCTTAATAGAAACGCCAAGATGCACATCAATTATGAAAATGTGCATTAACAAGAAATGTATGCGCACAACTGAGTATGATAAACTTTTTATCCAATAATTAAAAATGTGCATAAACTACGATGGAAACTGATTAATCCAATAAAATTCCAGCATGTGCATCAAAAAAAAAAGTCTTGGAACGGCATTAAATTGACAAACAAATGGAGAGACCACATTGTAAAACGTCTCAAATGTTGATTTGGTTATTCTAAAATCTCTCCGCCAAAGTCTGTCATCAAAGTCAAACATCCCCAAAAGCTACATTGCATTTAGTCTTTATCTTCTGGGTAGGGTTGCACCAGCACTAAAAGTCCACACTAGAGGCTTGGTAACTACTAGGCTAGTTTGTAAATAAATTTGTAATCTCACTTCGGTTGCACCACGTTCTTAAGGCAAACCGTAGTTAGTAGGTCGTAAGCTCTCCGTAAAGTCATGCGTAGTCGCATTGAATGACGTAATATCCAATCAAAAGCATTTAAATCGTTAAACTGCTTTTAAATTCTGCAACTAATGCATCTATATGAAGCTCTCCTATGAAATTATAAATCACATTTTTATAGCACATTAAATTACAGTCAGTCACTAATAACAGACGATGCACACACCTGCATTGCGAGCCGTGAATGCACGAGAAATACTCATGAAGTTATCAAAGTATTAAACTTGATTTTTTTTAAATATCCTACATATGAAAGACAAAAGAGCAGGGAGAAAAACTCAGTCATGAAGAAATTCTCGTTTAAATTGGTAGACAATTAACACAAAACACTCCTTGAAAGAAAATTAAACTCTTGGAGGAAAATGAGGCTGTGAGTAGAGATCCTTCTTTATTATTATCATGAGCTCCTCAATGTAAACTAGTCTCGCTGTCATCTCTTCTCTACCGTTATACATTGGCAGGGGGGTGGGAGGCTGCCGTTAATATTTAGTTGGAACGTAGCGTTACGTTCAAACTAAGTTCAGTGGTGTAACACAAACATATTTAGTAGTGTGTAAGTTGTAACGTAGTGTCCCTTTAAGTCACAACTAGGCTACATTTTAACATACGCACTGCTGGTGCAACCGGCCCCTGAGGCGCAAGTCATTTATTACACCGCCAGAGCAAAATTCATTTTTCCTTTTGATATTTGCCGTCAGTTTATCAGGAAGTGACCATTTTGTTCTCTTTGACTCATTGGAGGGAAAGTGTTTTTTTGTTAGTTTGTTTTTTCACAAATGTTTTATGCGATATTCCAGTTCTTACACTTAAGCAATAGCATTAGCATCTCAGAGTTTTATCATTTTTCCATTTAAAGATCGACACTTTGTTAGATTGCTGCTGTACCAGATTGCTGCTGTACCATGTACCATAGCAGGCGCAATATAACGCAGCACATGAAAATAGTCCCCAGCATGGTAACTAGGTAACAACGCTGCATATTATCATTGCACCAGCTGCAGCCATGGTACGGCAGCAAATGAGTATGATATGTATAGTTCCTATACATATCAACTGTTCATTATCCGTCAGTCTTAGTACACAATGTAACTACAGAAGAGTCAAGCTTTAATAGGGAAACTATCAAAACTGTTCTCTGGGGGGGTTGAGAAAGATGCTAATGGTCTGATCCGATTCAATAATTTATGCTAAGCTAAAAGTTCTCCCTCTAACCCTGGAGATCAGCTGAATGGATTCAAAAGTGGTAAAACTCAACTGTTTAACTTTAGGGGACAAAAAACAAGCCTATTTCCAAAAAATGGCGTGTTCCTTTAAATGTACGCAAAAAAGTGCATTCCTAACTAAAAACAATTCCTATTCCGTATATTTCGTATTTAATTTCTTTCAAATCTCTCTCCGCGCGGCTCCATGATCTTCAGTCTGACTAAAGAAGGAGCCGAGGACTCCATAATGAGCGAGGGCCTGAAGGAAGCCATCAACTCATACGTCTACATGACAGAGAAATGCGAGGACTGTATAAGTTTAATTCACATCTTTGGATGGAAACATACAGCTATTCTTGAAGCATGTTGGCCGTACCGCAATTAAATTGTCATTTTGGCTTGATGGTATTATGAAAAAACTCAAATGTAGAACACACAATGTTTTCTTACAGTCCTGATTGATTCTAACAAACACATAGTGGCTAAGTTTGCAGCAATTGGAGCAGAAATGAAAGTTGCTGCTCTCTGGATTGTTTTCTGTAATCTCATTAGGTGTTAATGTAATAATTCCATGAGAATATTTTGCATTATAATATCATGCTTGCTCAAATACCCTCAAGGAAAGTGTTGGATACAGAACAGAAATGAGAAGAACAGTGAAAACATGAGAACAGCTTCTTACCTTCTGCTTGGGTCCTTGTCTGTTTGGATCAAAATGTGAGCCGTCTTTTGATTTACCTGTGTGCATTAAAAACAAACAATGAAGAAAACACACTGAAGACTCCTAAAGGGACAGATCACCCCCAAAAACATGACAATCCTGGACCTTTCCTCACACTCAAGTGGTTTTAAACTTGGAGTTTCTTCTGTTAAACCCAAAACCAGATATTTTGAAGAATGTTGGGGGAAAAAAATATCCATAGAAAGAACAAAAAAATATTTTGGAAGTCGATGGCTGTTTTATCCAACATTCTTCAAAATATCTTGTTTTGTGAAATTCAAACTATCGCTTTAAGAACATATAAAATATGGCAGATCACTCACCGGCGAATAATTTGAAATTGGACTGGCTGTAGTCGTAAGGTTTAAAGTCTTGTTTGGGACCTTCGGGCTCCTGAGCTGTTTTCTGTTTCTGTTTTTTCTTTGCAGGTTTTGTGGACTGATCAGCCACCGTCATCTCGCCTTCAGTCTTTGCGTCTACGCTGACATCACTAGCAGCTCTTTCTCTTTTCTGTCCAGCCTGCTTTGCTTCCTTAAAACACAAGATTCAGAACATTCAGAAGATCAGAATGGATGTTAGTAAAAGATGAAATGAAGAAATGTGGTGAAGTAGAGCTCCTCACCTTCACTTGCTCTCTGACGGTGTAAACGTTCTGAAGTGACTCTTGGTAGCTCAGTTTGGATTTCTTTCGCTCCTCTGAAACACAAATACAAACACTTTTGGACAAATCTTAAAGATGGGGGCTAAGCAGAGTTTGTATCCAACTTATTTTCACAATAGAGCAGTTGCGGGGTAGTGTACACATGCTGGGACTTCTGGACTCATTCACTCCAATTGACTTTTAGAAGGAATGCACCGAAATGAAAATTCTGGATCTGAATTTGATTGAAAAAACAAAACTGAAGAGGTTTTAAAATTATTTATTTTATTAAATAATAAAGTAATTTTGTAAATTTAACTCAAATTTAAATTGTACAAAAAGAAAAAGCCAATAAAGTAAACACTTATTTACAGTAAGATTGCTTTGACAATGAATGAGTCAAGAGTTGTCACAGCGTTGCCATTAGTGTAAGCAGCAAGGACAAGTATACTACATAGAAATGTCCTGTCGGTGCATTAATTAATTGAATTAATTTTATTTTTCATTACGTCTATTCCACGAAATGTAAATGAGTAAATTGCAGCATGCCTGAGGCTGAGAAAGATGCTCTATAAGAGACTGGCAATGTTGTCAGTTGCTTTATATTTCCAACAGAAAGTGCTCACATAGTTTTAATATTTATACAAGAATTGCAATTGTTTATATTTTGTATTTTTGAAGGAAAAAACTGATATTTTTAAAAACTGATATATATTTAAGTGTTTACATTTTTATAGTTCATATTTAAGTTTTCTTTTCCTGTTACTCCAGATATATTTTATATCTGTGAGAAGATATCTCTGTGAATGTTTATAATAATAATGTAATAAAACTGAAAGGTGACATATAGTTTGTTGTTCATCTAAAGTCATATTTTGTTTACTATATTCATAAGGTTAAAAATCAAATACAAAAACAAATACTTTTCTGAAATATTCAAGCTTATTTATTATATAAAATCCCTTTTGTATGTTTTCTGGAATAACTACTGTAATAAAAAACTAAATTGTGAAAGATATTGTTAGTGTGAGATAAACATTCTCATACCATGAATTAAAACTTTGGTCAGCCCTACAGTGCAATATTGAGCTATTTTGAACTTTGACCACAGCATGTGCAAAATCTAGTCAATGGTGTGGTCAGGTGCTCTTGCGCTTTGGTCAGCAAAGCAATAAACCACCTTTGTGCGGCACAAGCCATTGAAATAAATAAGTTTTGTAGCATATCGCCTTTCTGCATCTGGTATGAAAACTGCTTTACACTTCAGTGACAACAGCTAGAGGGAGAGTGAAACATGTGCACTACTCCGCTTATTTTTTTGTTTTACTACTGTTTTCTCTTTTGGCTCAAAACCAAAAATGCCATTTTCAAAATTCTGTGCATCCCTGATAGTTCGCCATACAAAACAGCTCATTACTCTGCTTGGTCAAAAACCGGTATTTTCATATTATATTATTGTTATTTTAATGTATCGTGATGGTTTGTAGAGCAATTAGCTTGACCGTCTTCGAACGTCTTATTTATTTGCCTATGGGTAAATGACAACCACAGAAAGAGAGTTTATTTCCGTGTTGCAGAATAAGGTGGACATCAGAGTTGTGTTGTTTGTACCTTGAGCTTTCTTGGCCTGTTCTTTAGCTTGCTGTTTGGCCTGAGCCTCTTTCTGCTGCTGCTCAATACTCTGCAGTTTCCACCGGTTATGAATCTGTGTTAAACAGAGCAATAATAATATTAAAAAGTAAGCCAGTGGTCAAAATAACCAGAATAAGCATCAGGAATACTTCAGGGATATTTGTGAGTCCCTTAAAATCATTGACAGTCAAACTGGGCCTTCATATTCAACTTAAAGGGATAGTTCACCCAAAACTGAAAATTGTCATCATTTACTCGTTCTTTACTAGTCCTTGCCAGAACCCTGTAACCATTAGCTTGCACAGTATTTGTTTTTCTACTATGGAGATCAAAGGAAAATTAAAGTTTTCAGCTTTCTTCAAAATATCTACTTTTGTGTTCAACAGAATAAAGAAACTCAAAGGTTTGAAACCACTTAAAGTGTCACATCAAAATTGATATTGAAGAACGAATTTGCTCGAAATAACGCAAAAACAACCAATTTTCACATTTTAGTGAAATATATGTGTCCTAATAGTGTTTTTAGCAACGTGGGACATATATGACGGTCAACATCTCAAAAAATGTGTTTTGGTGTTTCGTGACCCTTCAAATAGTAAATAATTAGTAAATTTTTTGGGTGAACTATCCCTTTAACACCTTGTATTTGTAAGATTTCCTACATATTTGTCTACTCCTGCAATCAGTTGTATTACATCTATCTGTGGTGTTAAAATTAAAATCAGAGACATTTTGTTATTAGCAAAAGCAAACAAACTAACTGATATGCATAAACGCACACAAACATTACCATAAGCAAATAAGTAACTAATAGAAAACCAATAGCAAATAATTATATACAGAATGTATCAGTAATGCATGATATAAAATATTCATAATAATAAACCCAAAAATAATAGTAACAAATAAAGAATAATAAACATAAATAACACGTATCAAATGGATCGACTAAAATCACACAAGCATTGTACTCCAATACCAAGAGAGTAAACAAAAATAAAATACCTCATAGATCTTTGAAGATGGATCATATTTGGCATTCTTTGATATGTGAATGTCCTTTGATGGCAAATACTGAAAACAAGCATTGAAAAAAAATCAGAACCAAAATCAAACTGTAGAAGTTAGAAGACAAAAGGCATCAATTAAACTAAAGTACCATTCTGAAGGGGTTTTCAAAAGACTCCATGATGCTGTGAGATTTCTGCTGCGCTACAGTCAGATAAGCTGAAGCTGGAGACACTTCCTCCTGTTAAAACACCCACAAACATCAACTACAGTGGACATCAAAATCAAAGAACAAACATTTCCTAAATTTACTTTATGAAATCCAAAGTCCTAACAGGAGAAAATGAGCCATATTTAAGCATATTTCATGAGCTCCATTTTTATTCTGAAGCATGGAAGAAATAAACAAAAGAGATTTAAAAAAATTAAGAATTCAAAGTTAGACAAGACTTTCAGATCTTCACAGTTATCCGTGTTTATCTGAACATGCTGGTGCTATTTCTTTAAAGAGATTCAGAGATTAAAGAGATTCACCCAAAAATTAACATTTCCTCACTATTTCTTCACACTCAAGGGGTTCAAACTTATGAATTTATCTCTTCTGTTGAATTGTTTATTCAAAATTCTTTGTGTTCAACAGAAGAAAGAAACTCAAACAGGCTTTAAAGTAGAGGATGAGGAAATGACAGAATTTAATGTTTTGGGGTGAACTACAGCTTTAATTTTCTTATAAACAATGTTTAACTGTCTGGCAAATCTTAGTCTTCACTGACTTGTCAAGGTAATCTTTCTTAATCATTGCTATTCTATAATGTGTGTGTGTGTGTGTGTGTGTGTCGTTTCCACAAAATAAAGGGTTTTAGTTGAAGTGCCTAGCCACAACTATAATTTATTAATCTTCCTTCGGCTGAGTCCCTTTATTTATCAGTGGTCACCACAGCAGAATGAACCTCCAACTTATCCAGCATATGTTGTACACAGCGGATGCCCTTCCAGCTGCAACCCCGTACTGGGAAACATCCATACACACTCACACACTACAGCCAATTTAGTATATTCAATTCACGTGTAGTGCATGTCTTTAGATTGTGGGGTAAACCGGAGCAAACCCACGCCAACACGGGGAGAACATGCAAACTCCACACAGAAATGCCAACTGACCCAGCTGAGACTCGAACCAGCGACCTTCTTGCTGTGAGGAGACAGTGCTAACCATTGAACCACCATGCCACCCCACAACTATAATTTCTGATATATTGAACAATGAATAATTACATAATTTCTTTCAAGTTTTTATAAAATACACAAATTTTGACCTGCTTTGCACATCCTTTCTCAAAAAACAAATTTAATGTAAATATTTTAAAAGTGTACACATTTATATATACATAAATACATGTAGCGCACACACTTGGTAAAATGTACAAATAAAAGTTTATCTAAGGTGAGACAGAAAATAATACCTCTGTAAATACATACAGTATATACATACACAAACATCATAAAAATAAAAAAAAATCACACACTAGTACAAATCATCAATCAAGAAAGCATCAGGAAAACACTATTTATACACAAAACAAGTATATAAATAAGATCAAATATCACATATATAAATCCATAAAATAACAAGATAAATAAAGGAAGGAAAAATTGGCAACTTTTATTTTGTACACGATTAATCATTAAACAGCACCAGAACACACAGGTTTCGCTTAACTACTCACCGCAAAAAGACTGATTTTTGCTGGAGCAGTCAGACCATACACAGATTTTTCCTCTTTATTCACACTTTCCTCATCTTCCTCTGAAAACAGCACTCCCGGTTTGGTTGGGGTTTCTACGTAAGTGGAGAAATCATTAAACTAAACATCAAACTTTTTTTTTTAAATATCCAAATAAAAAGGCAAATAAACACTGATGGCATATTCATAATAATATTTATACCTACCAAAGGAAGAGAGGTCCAGGAAGTCACTTTCAGACGAGCGTGACGTGTCATGGGGTCCGAATAAAGTAGACTGTGGCTGTAAAACAACAGCAGTTAGGAATAAATGCTCTTTTACCAGTTTAAAGCATATTGAGCCATATAAAACAGGCATATTGATATTGAGGCATATAATAAATAATAATAAAAATTTTTAAAAAACTATCCGTTGAATGAATCAGACAACACACCTTTCGTTTAGGGGTCATTGATTTCCTCTTTTGAGCAACTACCTCTGCCTGAAGAGAGACAACATTAGTCAGCACTGATCAATTACATAAAAATACCACAAATTATAGTACTGGTGCATTCACACAAAGGATGAAAACTAAATATATATATTTTTTACATTTTTTAAAGACAACAAAGTCCACACCACATCATTAGATCACATTCTGAATTATTTTCTTCCAGCTGATGAATCAAGAAAACATCGACAGCCAATTAAAATCTTCCTGACTATAATAAGCATAAACAATGAAAGTGGCAGAAGACTAAAGAGTATATACAGAAGGTCATCATGAGTGCTGGTATGGATAACGAATCACTTATTGATATTTATGACTCCCTGAATCATAAATATGACTCCTTGTATTTATGATTTTGTAGACCTTAAGGTAAAAAGTCACGATTCGGTTCATGTGTTTGTTGTTGTGTTACTATAGTTATGCCCTACTGCAGTCAAAGATTACAAAATACACAAGAGATGTCACTTGTATAGTTTTGAATGAGGAAAAGTGTAACAGTCAATATGGCGAATGAAGCCCCGCCATCCAGTACAGGAGCCAATCAGTGATCGCTATTGACTGAATATTCTCCGGGGGAGGGGCTCAGACCATAAATGAATTTCTGCAAATTTTGTGTTATTCAAACATTTAGAAATGAAATTAAAGTGACAGCTGTTGTTTAATTTTATAGGTGATTAATAATATGAATTTCAATCATAAGCTTGGCAAGCCACTTTGGAGAATTTGAGGTTTATCCATTCAAACAGAATGCTCGAGCATACCGCCCGAGAGGCATTTCAAAGATGGCCGTTGAGTGAAATGACTTGCCTTAAAGGGACTTTGCTCCAGTCTCATCACATTTCTCCAGAGATTACAGCGTCCCTTTCACAGTTTATGCTGCTAATGCGCATGCTTCAGGCTATATCAGTTAAAATATTCCATCGCAAAACGCGGCAGAAACTCAATACTCACTCTTGCTCATTTCTCTCTCAGCTCAAAAATGCTTTTTTTTTTAATTCAACATGTTCATGCTTTGCAAGATATAGGCGGATTGCTTGTAACAATATCAGAATACCCAAATTTAAGGACTAAGTCTGAGTCTAAAGAGATTTTTTTTTTAAAGGCCAGCAACCAAAATATATGCACTGTCGTTATTACCATTAATCAACAACAAAAGACTAAATTAAAACTTTAAGACTGGATTTAGAATATATGACCTCAAAAATTACTTTTTAATACTGTAAATGGTAGATTATAAGGCTACATATAAGGCTAGGTATTTTGTTCATTCATTTTCCTTCAGCTTAGTCCCTTATTTATCAGGGGTCGCCACAGCGGAATGAACCGCCAACTATTCCAGCATATATTTTAGGCAACCCAGCAACCAAATATGGAGAAACACCCATACAATCTCGCATTCACACACAGTCATACATTACAGCCAATTTTGTTTACCCAATTCACCTATAGCGCATGTCTTCGGACAGGGAGCACAGGGAGAACATGCAAACTCCACACTGAAATTCCAACTGGCCCTGCCGGGACTCCATCCACTGACCTTCTTATTGTGAGACGAGTGCTAACCACTGAGCCACTGTGCCACCCAGCTATTTTATGTTGAAGTATGGCATTTCTAAATAGTATTTGTTACAATAGGGGATTTTTCTTACAACGTATAGCAAATCAAACTGAAAATTGTAACTACAGAACAGTGACACTAACCAAAGCAAAATTTTAAGAGCATACAATTTTAAGAGCATACAAACTGCATACCGACATGCGCATATCAAACCATGACAATAGAGGCGATTGTTTTTTTTCTCTTTTTTTCCATGAACCATCCCATTCCTAATAAACATAATACATTTATGCGTACAAACCTTCAGTAACGGAGTCTCTCTGGCCTGTTTGATGAGCTGATGAAGCTCGTTGATCTGCTGACGCACTAGTGGTGGAGTGGGGTTACAGCACGCGATGATGCCCTGAGGCTCCCTGCAGTCAAACACACACACAAACACTATTAAGGGTTTCCACACCAGGCAGTTAAAGGAAGGAGTTATAGGTACTGTCCACCAGGCCTGCTCATCAATAAATATTGTTTTCTCTTAAGCATTTTTTAGTTAACTGTACATATTATACATCTAATACAGCCCCTTTAAAACTTACTTTGGAAGCTCATCTGCGATCTTCATCATCATGTGGTTTGGCAAAATGTACCTGTAGAGAAGCAAAAAATTTAAAGATCAAGTCAGCCTGAGGTCTCATTTATAAATGTTGCGTATGCAAAAAACAGGGGCGGAAATGTGAGTACGCAACTTGTGATCTAGAAAAAGACAAAGTTGATGGGAGAATGTGACATTTGTAAATAAAATAAGTAAACATTTACCTAAAACACTGACTTAATTGACGCACTTTCAATCGTCTTATGAGCCATAATAATTAATCAATACATTTAAACTTATTCTGTCATACGTTCACTTTTAGAGAGGTTTCTATGCTAATTTTATAAAATCACAGGCCCTGGTCAGCAGTGCCATGCACAGAGTGAGGTTTGTCCATTACCCGGTGCTCTCATCTTCCTCTCTTGCCAGTTTGTCTCTCCAGGCATACATCAGTCTGAAGGCCGCCAGCTGCTGCGTGTTGAAGCTCTTCTTCTGCTTGCGGTACAACTCCATGTACGAGTCCTCTGTGAAAATAGGCTTCACATATTTCTAAAGAAAATGGTGAGGTGGAAAAAAAAAACCAGAAATCACCATTTTGAACCTGAATCTTTGAGTTGATTCATCTGAACCAATTCAAAATGTTTAAATGGAGAAAATATGGAATAGTGTTTAATTGGTGTGCATTTGGTGTATTTAAGTGTCTATATTATGCTATTTTAGAAATACTACTTTGATTATTAAAAGAGACACCAAAATAAATCAATCCAAGGTAAAAAAAATAAAAAATTCTCAATGCAGGAGAAGCATTGGTTCTTCTCTCATAGTGTCTGAAACGGTTGGCTCATATATCTGTTCTCTCTAAACCCCTCCTTTCTGAAAGTGTTCCCTGCTTTGATTGGTCAGATGACCCGTCTGTTGAGATTTGTTGACCATTTTTTATCATAATCTCTGAACTCTTGTTCAGAACTTGTAATTAGTTAATCCTGCACATACAACTATGAACATTACATGAAATTTAAGTTTGTTTATTTATTGCCATGTCAGCAACTAGTGGCTATTTCATGGAAATGATTCATATAGATAAAACCTTATTACATCCTTATGTTACATTTGATCATTCATTATTACTGTTATTTTGATTAGTGTTTTTGTATCAATGTGATGTTATACATGTTATTTATGTAGAAGACTATGAAAAATGTACAAAAAAATAAATAAATAAATAATAAAAAAACATTATATAACTCCAGCAACAACTTCATAATTCAATAAGAATTTATATAAAATGCATAAAATAAAAATGACAAAACTTTACACTAAAAACATAAGATATGATTTTTCAGTTCAATGAACATTACCTGAAGAGTAATATCAGGAAAAGCATAATGAGGCACTTTAAGTTTATGTTGAAATGTGTCCATACCTTGAGCGAGAGGTCTCTGCTTTTGGCCCAAACCTGCTGAATGAGGGTGGGCTGCCCGTTGCCCCCATCAAACAGATCTGCTCTGACCCGATCATACACATACAGCAGGTAGTGAGTGTCAGCCTGAGCGTACTTCAACATCTCATCCGGCAACGGCCTACAGACACAACACATACACTTATTCTGTCATTATGTGGTGTTCAAATTTATGTGCATTTTGGGTCTGTTTATTTTAAGAAAACAACATTGTCCTTTCTACAAAATCAAACTTGACTCTATAAGGTTATTTTAATCAGCACTCTGAATGCACATAAAAGGGCCACCAAACAGGGTCCTCTAAAGGCCAAAATGATTGCTATTACTGTTAGTGTGTGTTTAAAATTGAAACTAGCCAGTGGAGAGAAATATAGTGAGGTTGAAAACAATGAAAAGTGCTTTTTTGAACCAAAAGATGCAGAAATTAAGCACTCAACTCCATGGAGATGATCTACAAATGCAGCTCATAAACATCTTACTCTTTGAAAATAATAGTCTATCAATCAGATTTAAAGGCATTTTATGGCATTAAGATGTAATTGAAATAGACAGTTACAGTTTCCATTATTAGCAAAAACAAATCTGCAGCATAGCTGAAAAAAAATATATTTTTTTTAAAGTGTTCATTAATTAAAAATATGAAAGAATTTTCTTGTCGGTTATTAATTCTATAATATTAAGACTTAGCTGTAAAATAGTCAGTTGAATTAACGGGGTCCTAATGTGCTAACATTTGTAGTCCTAATTATTTCAGCTATACTGACCTCTAGAGAAATATTACAGTATCTAAATATTACAAATTTATATTAACAGTTCCATTAATAATGTGTTTAATGACCCACCATATGCCTACAAAAAAATAAACATCTTCACTGGACGAAATATTTAGCACTGTTTTTTAAAGCTTAACTTGAACAATGCTAAACAGTCTTAAAATATTAAATCAGCACTAAATTTTACTTTTTGTTTCAAATAATGCTTTAAGATGGAATCTCATAATTCCAAGTTGAAATATGTCTTTATAAAGGTTCTTTTCTGCATTTGATAGACATTTTGACATCCAAAAATCCCTATTTACAAATTAGAGAGGATTTTGATAGATTTTTAATTATTATTTTTCTTGTATGAACTATAATTGTTGACTATATAATTTTAGCTGTGCATAAATGCAAAAACTTAAGCTATCAAAAGATTTTTACATCAATCAAACAGAAGTCAAATCAAATCAAACAGAAATCAAAATTTAGTCTTGCATAAATGAATTTGTATGAATAAAGGAGGAAATGTATTGTGCTGATCATATTGAGCTGCATGTACCGTATCCTCCAGTCTGCCAGCTGGTAGCGTTTATCAGAGCTCACGTCACAGTAGACCTTCAGGAGATGGTCAAGAGAGTTTCTGCCCAAGTTTAGACAGCGTGCAGCATGATGAGTGTCAAACATGTTGACCACGTAAAGACCAAAGTCCTTCTGCAGCCACTCAATGTCAGAGTCTGCACCGTGAAACACCTGCAGGAACAAGACATTCACAAATTGTGGCCAGATTTATTTAACAAGGAACATGAGTGTGGGTGTGGACTCACAATGTGCTAATTAAAGAGTACCGGCGTAGGTGTTTGTGTGAAATACTGGCAAAAGTAACATCTTGATTTTTGTTATGTGTTTAATGTGTCTGCAGAGCGCATGCCTTGGAAGGAATGCCAACAGGGAGCGAAGCGCACATGGTGTTTAAGTGGCGCGCATTTGACGCGCTTGCATTTTCCAGGTGCACCTAGTTGAAAAACATCTAAACTTCAGATTGCTAACTTCAGATTCTAATAGGCTATCAGTTAATGCTTTTCACATTTTGAAATATTTGCTTTATTTTTTGCAAAATGATTGACAGGGTCAGCACATTAACACAATTACAATATTATTCTAAACAAATACTGCACATCACTAGTACACAGATCTAGCAGCTCATTTCCATAATGACCATCAATCTACTAAGACTAGCACAAAATAAAATAACTTGGCTTGGTGATGTATACATTGACATCATCACAATTAAGTGGACAGAAATGAAATAAATAAATAAATAGCAAGAATAACAAATACTATGGAAGTCAATGGTTGCAAGTTTCCAACATTTTTCAAATTATCTTCTTTTGTGTTTAGCAGCAGAAGATTTATTTTTTTTTTTTTCAGTTTTGGATGAACTATCCCTTTAATAAACTGCGTTGCCATTCATTTTAACGCTCTCTTTCCATATATTTTCTGGCTAAAATAAAAACTCCACACAAATGCATATGGTCACCAGAAAAAAACTGTCCACTGCTAACCTTTAACTGCATGTCTCAAGTAAATACTGACAGTTATTAATGAACAAAAACCTTTTAATTTTAACAGCCATCAACATGCACAGATCTTAGAGTAAATTTATCAGAAGAGCGTAATATAATAAGTCCATCACCTTGACAATACCAGGGTCTGTGAAAGTCTCGTTTAAGATGTACATCTCACTGCGCAGCTCCAGCGTGTCTATGATGAAATCCTCCTCCCGTGTGGAAATCTGCATCAAACATGTGATTCCCAGGAAGCTTCTGTAGGAATGATGCTGTAGATGGAGAATTAGGGCAAAATAAAAATAAAAAACAAACAATTAAATCAGGAGACTAAACAGCATCATACAAATCCGCCATACCTCCAGATCCACAGCGAACTCAGTGGTCTTGGCCAATTTCTCATTCAAAGCAACGAGGTCTTCTAAAGTACTGATAAACTGACAAGTGGATTCGCCAATAGGTTTATACATCTAAAACACACACACAAAAAAAAGCATTTTTTTGCAGTGAAATTGTTTACTCACTGAGTTTTTGCTATTTAAATTTTAAATCAAGAACCATTAGACAAGTATTGTCTTGTTTTAAAAAGTGAACTGTTCTTTAAAACAAGTTAAATAATCTATTAATTTGCTTGTTTTCAGCAAAAACTCACTTAATTTTGGAATATTATTTCTTAATACAATATGTTTTGCTTGTCTAGAAAATGCTTCTTGATTTAAGAATTCATAGATATTTGGACTAGAAACAAGACAAACTCAGTAAGATAAGCATTTTTTTTGTAGTGTTAAAATAACAAAACAAATGTCAGGGGTGGGGGTTGAATGAGGCATTGACCTGGACATTAGGTTTACACTTCAGACTCTCTAGCATGACCAGATGGTCCAATTCATACTGATAGGGGTGAGAAAACCTGGAAAACAGCATTACAACTCATTTATTACAAAGAATACCAACATTAACCACTGATGAAAGGTAACTAAGAGGCATTGAATAAATCCCTTAAACGCATCTTACATGTCGTCCACATGCTCTTTTGTCCTCTGCTGGTGAATAAAATCTGCCAATGCAGCAGGAACATCCAGATCCTCCGGCCTCTCCTTACGTATGTGCTTGTTGGCAAAATCTAGTCACACATTTGGTTAGAGTTTAGTATTTGGGTACAATTGTCTTAGCTCTGGAAATTATCAGCTACGATCTTAGTGGTATTGGAAGCATGTGATTGTTTTGTTGAGGGGACTGATGAAATGTTTAAAATTGTTTTACTGTATGGCGGTTACCTTGGCCAGGTCTCTCTTGTAAAAGAGATTTAAAATCTCAATGAGACTTCCTGGTTAAATAATGGTAAAAAGAAATGCTTCTTTTATTGACTCTGGCTAGGGGTGTGCAATTTTTATCACCCAAGACAACATTGCAATGGTTGTTTTAAGGAGGTGTGAGCTACCATTGGACATGTTTTCATCCAAAGATGTGAAGTAGACTTGTGTGCAAAACTGGAATATATTTGAAAAAAAACAAAAAAAAAAAAACATTTGTGAATAAAAGCACTGTTTCCATACAGTGAGTCAAAGAGTTAAATGTATTTTTCATATATAATAAAATGACTTGCGCCTCAGAAGACAACACACAATGTATGTGCGATGCCTTTTAGGGGCTGTTTACACCTGGTCACTTCATGCGTTTTTTTTTTCTGATCGGATAGCCATCTGATCATGATATGGACAGGTATAAGGCATTCGATATAAATCCGATCGCTCAGACCACTTCATGAGGTGGTTTTCAGACGAAACTGGACAGGCATCTGGTGGTTGAAATGACATATGTAAATTTTATAACTACCAAAATAAAAAAAAAACATTTAAAAACAAGAGAACACATGTTGTGGGCTATATGACTGTCAGATATACAAGCACAAATGCAGAACCAATTTCATTTCACTGATTTTACCAGTTGGCAGCATTAACAATCGAGATGGAGCAAGCACCTGTATAGATGAATAATAAAAAAATATATATAGTGCTTCGTTCATTTACACAGTTTGGGGGGGGGGGAATTAATTACACTAATTAATTTAAAGTAAACCCTTTACAGTTTTGAATGATGTCTAGCACGTATCTGTACGACAGTCTTTTCTGTAAATAGTAGCAATAATAATAATAATAATAATAATAATAATAACTAAATAAATGTTTTATCTAGTGTCAGGACAATAATTAGTTGACGTAATTTAGTTACATTTGCATATAACATGGGATTTGAAGACTGTAAATCACATCCATTTAGCGGAGACAAGTTCATGTGGTCAAATGTAAATGGAACTCTTTTCAGAAACCAGAAAGCCATCCGATCAGAAACAAAATATGCATGAAGTGACCAGGTGTAAACAGCCCCTTAGAGGCTCTTTGGCAGCACAGATGCTCAAAACATTTCAGGAGGTAATAATGCCAAAACGCTTTGATTATAGACTTAGGCTGAGGGATTTTAGAATGACCAAAACAACATTTTAAATGTTTTATAATGTGCTCAGTCTGCTGGTTTGTCCATATTAATGCTGTCCAATCACATTTATTTTTTTTATAAAAATTGTGAGACTTTTTCTGATATGCATAATGGAATTTATTAGGTAAATGTGTTTTAAATTAGTTTAAGTGCATTTTTTAATCAGATAAAACGTTTTTCCTACTCAATTATTTTATGCAATATTCCAAAATGATGAAACATAGCTATTGAGTATTCACTTCCTTTGTAGAAAAAATAAAAATAAAAACATATCTAGAGACCAAAAGTACTGAATAAGTTATGTGCAAGCAAGCGTGCCAAGTGTACAAAAACACAATATTGATTTTATAAAACAACTCAACTCAGTAAACAAGTAGGTTAATATTATGTTACTATTTTTTTTCTTTTTCTACAAATGAAAATAGTTCCTAAAAAGACAGAACAACACTTCTGCACATCATTTATGAATTAATCCATTACTGAACGAATCATCAGTCAGTAATTCATTCATAAAAACTGTTGGCACCTACTGGTAATTTTAGTCATATTTATTTCCCCATGAAAAGCCTAAACTAGCCAAGGTACTGCACAAAAAATCATATTCAGCTAAACAGTGCTTAATTATCAAATTGAAAAATCCTTCAGAAACGTAAAGCTATAATTTCAATATTGTACATTTCTTGTCTTAATCACAAGATATGATACTCTAGCACAGAGTTAGCTCCAACTATAATCAAACACTAATCACTGATTAGCATTTTCAGGTTTGTTTGATTAGTGTTAAAGCAAAGCTTTGCAGGAAACTGGCCCTTCAGGACCGAGTTCACCCATCCTTGCTCTAGCAGATGTTAGCATGTCTTCATATTGGCCAAAAAAGACCACAAATACAAATGATCAGCCTGTAGTTGCTGTTTTTTGTAACACACTCACATGAGGGCAGAGGCTTGACTGCATTGGGTTTGATGAAGATTTTGGTGAGAAACGGAGTGTTGCTGTTGTCCACTTTCTCCCTGAACTTGAGCTGTGGCCGCTGTATGTTTTTGGCAGCTAGAAGTTGAAAGGTCTGGGCCCTGCTGCCTCCCTGTAAGAAGAATAAAATCTCAATGACTAGTCAAACTGTAACGTGATTGTGTCTGCAACTGCAATTAATATTACTCAACCCCAATCTACAAATGCAGGCTTTTCTGAAGATTCGGTTTGTTTTGTTTTAAATTACTTTCGCAACTGTTTAGTGGCATATAACAAGTGATAATGTCACTATGTAATACAATCTTTTTTGAGCAATTTAATCTTTTCTAAAATGTCTTATCTACTCAATGCTGTATTTAATTATTACTGAATTAAAATATATAAAACAAAAGTACTTGCATAAATGTAATTGTTTATATAAAACGTCAAATGTCAAAATTTGTACTATAAAAAATATATGTATATAAATAATAGGACTGCACAATATATCGTTTCAGCATCGATATCGCAATGTGATCATTCGCAATAGTCCCATCGCAATGTTGAGTCTGGATTATAATTTATCATTTTGCAAGTGTTTTTTGATGCCTGTGACTGTGTGAGGGTTTTAAAAGCATTTAGGCCTAAGAAAAACTGCGGTTTTGTAACTTTGAAAAATTAATAACGATTAATTTGATGGAATTGTTCATAAAACTAAGACTATGCAGTATTACTTAACACTTGATTATTCACTTACTGTATACCTGAATGCATTTTGACTCTTCGGAAAACAATAAAACGATGTGTATATAATTAGCATATTTTTTCTTTATTGAATTTATCTATGTTTGTAGTATTAGTATAGTATTATTGAATTAAACTATGTTGAGTTTATTATACAAATATTGTGCTCAATAATATAAATATTATGCTTATTATTCAAGACTTATTGTGCTCAAGTGCTACACAAATAAACTTGAATTATATTTTATGCACTCCCCTACAGAATCTTCTAAAATTATAGATTCTTTACAAACATTTATTCAACTCATCTAGTGATATTGTATTCATATCACAATATATAAATCGCAGAATAAAAAAAATATTGCAATGTGTAATTTTTCCAGTATCGTGCAGCCCTAATAATAAATAATATTTATTCAAGTACTTTTGTTTTGTATATTTTTTTCTTTTATATTTATTTGCTTTTACATACATATGCACAGTGAAAGATTTTGAACTGAATGCCATATCAGCTTCTCTGACTAGTTCATAACAAAACAAGATCAAATTTACAACATTTTATAAATATCACTTATCTATAATAGTAAACAATTCTAACAATAAATCAACAGCAATAAATAATACACAAGAAAACAATCTAAAAAGCCTTAAGGTTTAAGTTTGATAAAAATTCTATTATTTTTGAAGGATTCACTATTAAAAATATTTCCTTTAAAATCTCTCCAGATACAAATCATTGTCTGATAAAACATTTCTGTTACTGCTGCAATATTGACTAAATATACACAGTACACAATCATTATCTAAATATAAACTTATTTTAGATGCGAATAATCACAATTAATCCTGACAGCACAGTTGGAAACTCTTTATCAAACTTAATTATACATTTATAATAGATTACAGATGCATTTCGCTGTGTTGTTTTTATAACAATTTGTTCAGAGACCGTAGCAGAATATCTGGCAGATTGAGAGGGCTGAATAATGTGTAACTCACAAACAAATTCTCTCTGGTAGAGATATGTTGTGAAGTTAAAAGAAAGATGTGCAGAGCAACTAACCTTGCGATTCCAGCTGGACACGATGATTTTGGGAGGCTGATATCCTGCAGGCATCACCGGCTGCTGGGAGCGACTCACACCGGATGCCTCATCCAGGAGAATACCCTGCACACACGCACAAACACCAGTAGGCAGAGTTATACAAGTGGCGTGAACTATTTTTACACAATTCAAATAGACATCCAAAGTACACCTATTAGCAGGGTTCCCACTTTAAAAACAAGCCACTGTTGTGATTATATTTATACATATTATTAAAATGTTAAAATGACATTTGCAATTTTTCAAACTTCAATATCATTTTGCATGATTTTTAATAGGTACTATCAGACCAACAATCAATAATTTACCTCATATTTTGAAAAAGTGCTCTCTTTCTCTCTCCCATATATGATAGCTCAACAAATGTTACATTTAGCTTTTCTGAAGTCTACTTTTTAACCCCCAGTTTTTGAAGTTTTGAAGAAACCAAAGCTCTTAAAATTTGTATTGTACTGGCATGTTAGCCTAATGCAGAGTTCAGACTGCATGATTTTAGCCGAAAGGTTTTGAGAAAAATCGCCAACAAATGCCTGAAATCACAGGCAAATCCGTGCTCGTTCACACAGTGTGAACTATCAAAGATGCGATCTGAGAGAATCGCCGTTGAGTCACCGACATCCATGAGAAATTTGGCATGTTAAATATCTGGACCTGTTGGTGATTCAAAAACATGGTGTGTGAAATGTGTTTACCTACAGCCAATGAGAGCATCCACTAGTATGGGTATTGTTACGTTCCGTGATTTATTTATTTAGTTTCTATATTGTAGTGTTTTCTTTTCTTCTGTTTCCTGGTTTCTTTGCTTGCAGATTGCCGCCACCTGTTTCAAATCTACGTGGCTAATTGTCCACACTATATAACCTGGCTGTAGCGGACCGGAAGGCAAGAGAGGGGAGACGACATGTCTCAGTTGATCTGCTCCAGTCCCAGACACAGTGGCTTGTGACTCGTGCGCTACCTTTACTAATAATGTGAATGATTAGTTTATGTAGAGCATGAGTAAGGTGTGGTGTGTCCTTCATTAATTTAAACCTGTTTCTCCTGTTTTGGTGGGTAGGCAGGGAGGAAGGGAAGAAATTTGTATTTTTCTTTCTTTCAGGAATTCTTCTTTTGTTAGGAAAGTTAGTTTGCATTTAAATTAGTTGTTGGATTGTTTTTGTTTGTCATTTTTGGACTCCCATATCCTTAGGTATTATTTTTGATTGCCTGACGGTGATCAAAAATTTGATCAAGAATGTGTTGTCTGATAACTCTGGGTCTGGAGACAGTTAATTTAAAATACACTCCCCTCTTTCCTCACTTGTTCGTTCCTATTTATTTTTAACCCCTAGATTTTTGTAGGAACGTAACAGTATCTACAGGCCAGCGGGAGGTTGGGGAGAAGTTAAAAGGACTTTTTTTCTTTTCCATTTGGACCCAAGAAATGGAGGAAAAACTAGTGGAAATTTGGCAGGATACTTGTGTCTGTTTGACGTGTCATTTAAGCATTACCACAACCGAGCAAAAAAGAAATAAGTTGAAGAGAAATTGCTCGTTTCACTCAAAAGCCAGGTGAGCAAAATAAGAACAATTTCTACCCCACTTTTTTCTCATTATGTAGTTAACAAAAGATATACTATGTGACCTTGCGTTGTTTCCATGTCACTCCTCACGTGTGTTTGTTTCTGAGACGTAGTTTGTGAACAGAGACAAAGTTGTCTGCAATTCTTCCTATTGAAAAATCATGTAGTGTGAAACCCCCTGTCGCCGATCCATCCTGCAGTGTAAACACAGCAGCGACGCAATGCTACCCCAGATATTCATGCAGTGTGAAAACATCACCACTACTTTGAAAATTGTGCAGTCTGAACTCATTAGTTAACAGGTATGGTGACTACATTTGACTTAAGTGACTGCCAGTTGATGAGCGTAACCATAGATGTGAATATGGTACAGAAAAGTTGCATTTTGATGAATGGACACTAAAATTTAAAACGATAAAGCAAAAACAAAATCCCTGATATTCCATGACTTGAACAAAAATATATGAATATTCGTCGACTTTCAATGTCTGAATAAACCCTCTAAAGATCCATGATATTCCAGAAATTCCATGACCCGTAGGAACCCTGATATTAGTTATCATTACCAATGTTAAAAACAGACATGCAAACATTTTTTTTGCGTGAGACTCATACCACTTTCTCTAGGATGGCATCATTTGCGTCCACCACCAGGTCAAAGCGGTCCTCCAGTCCAGTGAGTTTGTTTCTGTCTCTCATGTGGGATCTACAGCCATGGTGCTGCATTATCTGGCTCATACTGTCAGAAAAAAAGGAAGAAAAACACTTTATCAGTCTCTGGTTACTATTAAGTGAACTTTACAAACAATGACATTATATGCATTATGCTGTGGCACATATTCATGAATACCTAGTAGTAGTAAAACTACTATACTATACAGTCATGGCCAAAAGTTTTGAGAATTACATAAATATTGGAAATTGGAAAAGTTGCTGCTTAAGTTTTTATAAAGCAATTTGCATATACTCCAGTATGTTATGAAGAATGATCAGATGAACTGCATAGTCCTTCTTTGCCATGAAAGTTAACTTAATTCTGAAAAAAACTTTCCACTCCATTTCATTGCTGTCATTAGAGGACCTGCTGAGATCATTTCAGTAATCGTCTTGTTAACTCAGGTGAGAATGTTGACAAGCACAAGGCTGGAGATCATTATGTCAGGCTGATTGGGTTAGAATGGCAGACTTTACATGTTAAAAGGAGGGTGATGCTTGAAATCATTGTTCTTCCATTGTTAACCATGGTGACCTGCAAAGAAACGCATGCAGCCATCATTGCGTTGCATAAAAATGGCTTCACAGGCAAGGATATTGTGGCTGCTAAGATTGCACCTTAAATCAACAATTTATAGGATCATCAAGAACTTCAAGGAAAGAGGTTCAATTCTTGTTAAGAAGGCTTCAGGGTGTCCAAGAAAGTCCAGCAAGCACCAGGATCGTCTCCTAAAGAGGATTCAGCTGCGGGATCGGAATGCCACCAGTGCAGAGCTTGCTCAGGAATGGCAGCAGGCAGGTGTGAGCGCATCTGCATGCACAGTGAGGCGAAGACTTTTGGAAGATGGCCTGGTGTCAAGAAGGGCAGCAAAGAAGCCACTTCTCTCCAAAATAAACATCAGGGACAGATTGATCTTCTGCAAAAAGTATGGCAAATGGACTGCTGAGGACTGGGGCAAAGTCATATTCTCAGATGAAGCCCCTTTCCGATTGTTTGGGGCATCTGGAAAAAGGCTTGTCCAGAGAAGAAAAGGTGAGCGCTACCATCAGTCCTGTGTCATGCCAACAGTAAAGCATCCTGAGACCATTCATGTGTGGGGTTGCTTCTCATCCAAAGGAGTGGGCTCACTCACAATTTTGCCCACAAACACAGCCATGAATAAAGAATGTTACCAAAACACCCTCAAACAGCAACTTCTTCCAACAATCCAACAACAGTTGGTGAAGAACAATGCATTTTCCAGCACGATGGAGCACCGTGCCATAAGGCAAAAGTGATATCTAAGTGGCTCGGGGACCAAAACATTGAAATTTTGGGTCCATGGCCTGGAAACTCCCCAGAGCTTAATCCCATTGAGAACTTGTGGTCAATCCTCAAGAGGCAGGTGGACAAACAAAAACCCACTAATTCTGACAAACTCCAAGTGATTATGAAAGAATGGGTTGCTATCAGTCAGGATTTGGCCCAGAAGTTGATTGAGAGCATGCCCAGTCGAATTGCAGAGGTCCTGAAAAAGAAGGGCCAACACTGCAAATACTGACTCTTTGCATAAATGTCATGTAATTGTCGATAAAAGCCTTTGAAACGTATGAAGTGCTTGTAATTATATTTCAGTACATCACAGAAACAACTTAAACAAAGATCTAAAAGCAGTTTAGCAGCAAACTTTGTGAAAACTAATATGTGTGTCATTCTCAAAACTTTTGGCAACGACTGTATATTATAATAATAATAATAATAATAATAATAATAATAATAATATAAAAGAATCCAATGTCCAAGAACTCCTAAGTTCACATAAAAAAATTATAATATTAATATTAACTATTATAACTAGTAGTATTTTTACATGAAGCCACTGTTCAAAACACCCAAATACATTGTGTAATATAATAATATTATTATGATTATAACTATTATTGTTGTTATAACACAGGCATGTTCTGAATTTACTGTCCAAACACATTTACATGATGTCTGTCCAAAAGGTCCTAATATCACTTGTAAAAAAATAATATTATCATTGGTTGTAGTAATCATTTTACTATTGTAGCAAATGAATATTCCAACACCAATAATAATCATCGTCACCGTTGTTGTATTACTATTGTTTATACTGTAATTATATGTTTATCTGCTTTTTCTTATGATTATTACACATGAAATCATTGTTCAAGTAATCTTAATGGCATTTTTTAAATTATATTAAAAAAAAGTATGACAGTAATGAAAGAAAACGGTAAGTTTATTTCTTTTATTGTTGGTTAATTGGTTACTGGTATGATATAGATGGAATTATTTATTGTTTCAAAAGTAGTACATCAATGCATGCGTGTTGTTGTTTTTTTAATTCTCTTAAATCAAACAAATGTTTATCCACAAAAAGTATTATTATTTACCTGCTATCACTGATTATGACGTGTCGTGGTGTTAATGACATTCTTTGAATTAACTATTAGATGTTATATAGCATTAAGGTTTTATATTCACACATTCATTGATTTTTTTAAACAGTGACAACTAGTGACACGTTCCCTATATGTTTTACCATGCTACATTGAATATATGCATACCTATATGTCTGAAATCACATGCAAGTATGACTTCAAAACAACATTAGCACTATTTAATTGACTGTGAACAATGTTGGAATTTAATAGTCATTGGCTGCTAATACGATTTCCCCATTTAGAATTGGCAAGGAATACTTTTCTCAAATTATATTATTAAAGAGAAAATCAGAATGTGCAAATATAAAACCAACTTTACCTCAACCTATAAAGCAGCATGTGTTTATCACGAGTGTGTGATGCTCCAGTGTTTGTGTTTTCCCACAGTGTTTGTAAACGGTGTTTCACCAGTGCTTCAGTATTTGTAAATGGTGCTTCAGTGTTTGTTTGTTGAGCGTTTTACCAGTGCTTGTTTGTTGAGTGTTTTACCAGTGTAAGAGTCGGTCTCCCTGTGAGGCGCAGAACTGCTGGAAGGAGGAGAAACTGCGGTACAGATCAAACTCATCTCCGGCTGAAGGAAGAGCAGCGGAGGCTTTGGTGGCGGACACCACCGCTCCCAGACCATGCTGAGTACACACAAAACAAACATGCTTCAGCAACTACAATCATTATACGACAACACACGTGCATTTAATGATCGAAAAACACTCCGTGCGCATGTCTCTCTCAATCTCTCCACGCTGCGGTGTATTTACAGATAATGACAGCGCTGGCACACACTGAAACAAACCACCAACCTTGACAAATGCGTCGACGTCGTTAAAGCCTGGACAAAACTCGGCTGACGAAGAAGGATCACTCTGTTTGGCCGCGGCAGCACTGCTCGAGGAGGCCGCCATATTGAAAACATTAAATCTTAAAAGAGCAGCCGCACGAGAAAATCTTTTTCTTCTTTGGCAAAGCGTGTGTGGACGGTCACGACAGCTGATATCGCCACCTGGAGGACACAATGAATACACTGAACACATCGTCGCTTAATACAACACAAGCTTGGCGACATCTGCTGGTCAAAACCATGAAACTGCAACGACACACCAGACCAACGTGTATAAAACCACCTTTTACTAAACGCTTTCTTTAAAGTGCATTTTATTAAAAATCAAACTGATAATTTAAATTTATTAAACGTGGTTATATCAACTGGTCTGATCTCGTCTGAGGCAGTGTTTCAAATGCACTCATTTGCTTACATTAGCTATTTTTCGCTGTTTCATTATATATACGTGTGTGTGTGTGTGTGTGTGTGTGTGTGTGTGTGTGTGTGTGTGTGTGTGTGTGTGTGTGTGTGTGTGTGTGTGTGTGTGTGTGTGTGTGTTTATTTCCTATGCAACACGCAAAGAAAACTTTTCCACAAGAATAGTAAAATATGATTCAAATGCATTATTTTTTTATTTTACTCAAAATAACAAACAACGTCCATAAAATCTTGACTACAATTAATAAGCAATATTAAAAAGCAATATAAACTCACATCATTCCGCGGAAAACTGATAAAACTAAATAAATGAAAATATGTTTACTATATATATATATATATATATATTACAAAAGGTCTGTACATCAGGTCTGTACATATTTGGGATAAATATCATAGACTGTAAGATAAATATGCAATACATAAATATCAACTTTTTAAAAAAGTTATATATAGAAAAAATGCATATACAGAAGTTGAAATTGCACACATGTGACCCTGGACCACAAAAGCAGGCCCATGTGTCTTATGTTGCAGTTACATTTTTTGACTATAGCCAAAAATACATTGTATCGGTCAAATTGATAGATTTTTCTTTTTTTTTTATGCCAAAAATCATGTTGCATTAAATGTATTTAGTAAATTTCCTACTGTTCTACTCAATTTTCGATTAGTAATGTGCATTGCTAAACACTTCATTTAGGATTTTCTCAATATATATATATATATTTTTGTGAATCTTCAGATTTTTAGATTTTTTTTATTGTCAAACTTGTACAATGACAGGGAAATAGGACAATTATCTCTTAAGTCGCAGGTGTCAAAGCCAGTTCCTGGAGGGCCGCAGCCCTGCACAGTTTAGTTCCAACCCTGCTTCAACACACTTACCTGTAGGTTTCAAACAAGCCTGAAGAACTCAATTAGTTTGATCAGGTGTGTTTAATTAGGGCTGGCACTAAACTGTGCAGAGCTCCGGCCCTCAGAAACTGGCTTTGACACCTGTGTCTTAAGTGTAAAGATATCATATAGAGCAGGGGTCACCAAACTCGGTCCTGGAGGGCCGGTGTCCTGCAGATTTTAGCTCCAACCCTAATCAAACACACCTGAAACCGCTAATCAAGCTCTTACTAGGTATACTAGAAACTTCCAGCCAGGTGTGTTGAGGCAAGTTGGAGCTAAACCCTGCAGGGACACCGGCCCTCCAGGACTGAGTTTGGTGACCACTGATATAGAGGAAAAGAAATAATAACAATAAAATAAACCAAAAATGTGGGTTTACATGAATTAAAGCAATTACATAGTAGAGAAAAATAAATAAAAACCACAAGAGTTTATGTGTCCTTAAAAATGTTGACCTAATGTATCAAACATTTGGCGCTTTTCTTTGTTATTAGTAAATTTAAGCGAGGAAACGAGTCAAACTCGGCAAGAAAAATGAGGACAAAACAAAGGAGATTTTTTTTAATTAACGGGGCAGCGCGTTGGCTCAGTGGTTAGCACTGTCGCCTCACAGCAAGAATGTCTCTGGTTCGAGTCCCGGCTGGGTCAGTTGGCATTTCTATGTGGAGTTTGCATGTTCTCCCCGTGTTGGCGGTGGGTTTCCTCGGGGTGCTCCGGTTTCCCCCACAGTCCAAAGACATGTGGTATAGGTGAATTGGGTAAACCAAATTGAATGATGAATAAAGGGACTAATAAAGGGACTAAGTCGAAGGAAAATGAAAGAATGAATAAAAAATTAACAATGTATTCAAAAGACATAAATGTAGGATTTCAGACTTTCTGCGCGCGCACGTGGACAATTGCGTCATAAGGGTCCTGTTTGCTGATTGGATGCTGTCAGCCATTGATACGAGTAGCAACACACACACACACGCACGCATCTATTAGCACTAGTTCCGAAGCTACTTGATTTGAGTCAGTCCAGTCTGTGTCAGTCTTATCACTTCCAGAGCAGGCGAACTGAGCATTAAATATATAATACAGACTCACTGTAAACAACGACCTTCAGAGCCACAGGAGAGACCAAACACAGCCCGCGACCATCAGGTTTGGCATAACTCTACAACTATATGAGCTAAATGTTGACATACAGTGTGCTGCTTGTGAGTGTAATCTGGTGAAGTTATGCCGTGTCATGATGAGTGCAGAGATCTGATCGTTACATCATTATATAACGTTACCTTTAGCATCTTATACTGTTTACAGTCTCATTCATTTGCGATTCGATTCAAGTCGTAAATAAGTCACTTCCCCTTTCTTAGCAGTACAAAGTCCGAGTAAAACCAGTAATTGTTGTACACAATATAAAGACGTGAACGATAATGTGTTATTTATTATATTAGCAAGATGTGTGTGGGTCAAAAACGAAAAGGCATTTTAACAAAGAAGAATTGAAGTTTATTACAGCCTTTATATATAAACAAAGTTAATATATACACAAATATATTAATATAAATACAGTATTACTTATACATTTTTACCATGATTTACAGAAGACACCCATTCAAATATTGTTGAATGTAGAAATAGTTTATCTATGAAAAATGTCAGGCATATTTGGAACAAGAATACTTTTTCATATATTACAAGTTTTTCATTAATAATAATTGTTGTTCAGCCCAAAATACTCCTTTATTTTTAAATTTTACATCTCACACTTTTGTTTAAAACCTTTAGCTATTTGTCATGAAGACGTTTGTAATGATTTAAAATGGCATTTTGTATGATTACATATTCTGTTACACATTTAAATAAGTACTGGTTAGTACATTTTTTTTTTAACAGAGATCATGGAATACAGTTTCCATCCATTTTATTTTCACAAAAGTCACTTGAAATGAGAAGAGTCATGCGTTTCATGCTTTCTATGTACTGTACATCTCGTTTTTGACCATTATACTTGTAATGTGGGTGTATTAGAAAATTAGATAAGCCTGTTTTATGTCGATGTGTGTTTATTGTTTTTGCTAATACATAATAACTGTACATAATAACTTACTAACTTTAATAACACAGGACTAAAAAATAAAACAAAAATAAATATGTTTGATATAACAGCTTAATTCTATAGTCTTTCCATTACAAGAAAATCATGTACAGTTGCAGTCAGAATTATTATCCCTCCTGAATTATTAGCCCCCCTGTATATTTTTTCCCCAATTTTTGTTTAACGGAAAGATCATTTCTAAACATAATAATTTTAATAACTATTTTATAACTATGCTGAGATCATTTCAGTAATCGTCTTGTTAACTCAGGTGAGAATGTTGACGAGCACAAGGCTGGAGATCATCATGTCAGGCTGATTGGGTTAGAATGGGAGACTTGACAGGTTAAAAGGAGGGTGATGCTTGAAATCATTGTTTTTCCATTGTTAACCATGGTGACCTGCAAAGAAACGCGTACAGCCATCATTGCGTTGCATAAAAATGGCTTCACAGGCAAGGATATTGTGGCTGCTAAGATTGCACCTAAACCAACAATTTATAGGATCATCAAGAACTTCAAGGAAAGAGGTTCAATTCTTGTTAAGAAGGCTTCAGGGCGTCCAAGAAAGTCCAGCAAGCACCAGGATCGTCTCCTAAAGAGGATTCAGCTGCGGGATCGGAGTGCCACCAGTGCAGAGCTTGCTCAGGAATGGCAGCAGGCAGGTGTGAGAGACTTTTGGAAGATGGCCTGGTGTCAAGAAGGGCAGCAAAGAAGCCACTTCTCTCCAAAAAAAAACACATCAGGGACAGATTGATCTTCTGCAAGAAGTATGGCAAATGGACTGCTGAGGACTGGGGCAAAGTCATGTTCTTAGATGAAGCCCGTTTCCGATTGTTTGGGGCATCTGGAAAAAGGCTTGTCCGGAGAAGAAAAGGTGAGCGCTACCATCAGTCCTGTGTCATGCCAACAGTAAAGCATCCTGAGACCATTCATGTGTGGGGTTGCTTCTCATCCAAGGGAGTGGGCTCACTCACAATTTTGCCACAAAACACAGCCATGAATAAGGAATGGTACCAAAACACCCTCAAACAGCAACTTCTTCCAACAATCCAACAACAGTTGGTGAAGAACAATGCATTTTCCAGCACGATGGAGCACCGTGCCATAAGACAAGAGTGATATCTAAGTGGCTCGGGGAGCAAAACATTGAAGTTTTGGGTCCATGGCCTGGAAACTCCCCAGATCTTAATCCCATTGAGAACTTGTGGTCAATCCTCAAGAGGCGGGTGGACAAACAAAAACCCACTAATTCTGACAAACTCCAAGAAGTGATTATGAAAGAATGGGTTGCTATCAGTCAGGATTTGGCCCAGAAGTTGATTGAGAGCATGCCCAGTCGAATTGCAGAGGTCCTGAAAAAGAAGGGCCAACACTGCAAATACTGACTCTTTGCATAAATGTCATGTAATTGTCAATAAAAGCCTTTGAAACGTATGAAGTGCTTGTAATTATATTTCAGTAAATCACAGAAACAACTGAAACAAAGATCTAAAAGCAGTTTAGCAGCAAACTTTGTGAAAACTAATATTTGTGTCATTCTCAAAACTTTTGGCAACGACTGTAATCGATTTCTTTTATCTTTGCCGTGATGACAGTACCTACTATTTTAGTAGATACTTTTCAGGACACTAGTTTTCAGCTTAACGTGCCATTTAAAGGCTTAACTCGGTTAATTAGGCAAATTAGGATAATTAGGCAAAGCATTGTATAATGATGTTTTGTTCTGTCGACAATCAAAATAAAATATTGCTTAAGGGGGCTAATAATATTGACCTTAAAATGATTAAAAAAAATTTAAAAACTGCTTTTATTCTAGCTGAAATAAAACAAATAAGACTTTCTCCAGACAAAAAATATTATAGGAAATACTGTGAAAAAATCGTCTTTAATTCTGTTAAACGTCATTTGGGAAATTTTAGAAAAAAGAGGGCTAATAATTTTGATTCAACTGTATATGAAAATGTGTAGCTCAGACTCAGACAAATGAAGCATTTGCATATAAAATGAGTAAAATGTGTTTTATTTTGACTGCAGATTTAGTGCTATGTCTGTCAAACTGGAGGACACCCTGAAAGATGAAAACCTGATCAAACGATTAGAGGAGATAGCAAAAGACACAGCGCTGTTACATGGGGTGTTGATGCGGACCAAAGACACACCAAACTCTCCTGAAGTAAGAGAATGTCTTTATCTATCTAAAAAAAAACTAAATAAAGTAAATGCACAGTTCATCCAAGCTGCAAAACTCACCAAGAGAATGTTTGCTTTGGGGAAAAATCTATACATAAGATTTTTTAGGATATTTATTGGTTAACACTTATTGGTTAACACTTGTTAAATAATCTATTTAATATTAACTAACATGTACAACCAATGCAATACATATATTACAGTATTTATTCATCTTTGTTAACTTTAGTATTTAAGGTGTTCATTGTTAGTTCTTGTTAATATTAGATAATGCACTGTGAGTTATGAATTTGGATTTTAATAATGCAGTATGAAATGCTGAATTATGATTAATAAATGCTGTTCAAGTATTGTTCACTATTAGTTCATCTTAACTAACAAAACCTTAATGCAAAGTGTGACAATTTATTCTTTAATGTGTGATGTTTTACAGTATATTCTACGTTTTGTTTATCTGCATAGAATTTGAGCTAAATTTGTGGTAATCATTTGATCTTAATATAAATAAAGCTTCGAAATGAAGACCTCTTGTGGCATTTCAGACCCAAAATGTCTAGTCCAGACTCATAGGTGGAATTTATTTTGTGAGTGTTTTGACTGAAGCACTGAGCGACATCTTGTCCCAGTCATGTCTGGAATTCTGTGTGTCCTCTGGCCGTGTTTTGTTTCTGGATTATGGAGTGTTAGTTCTGCTCCGTTGAGTGGACACTGTCAGAAACCTCTCGCTCAAACAATCAGGGGTGACTGAAAGGCTCTGGTTCTGTAGATGCGTGTCATAATGTACACAAATTGTCATTATCATTAAAGCCATGATTGGTTATTACGAAGCATGATAATTTGGGTCACTATAATAATGATATGAAATTTTCATATTATTATGTATCTCTAGTACAGTCAATTAAATCCGTGTTTGTTGACAGGTGGTGAGTTATGCACCGTTCACCTTGTTTCCCACAATGGTGCCCGCAGCACTCTTTCATCAGGCACTGGCAGTGCAGACACAGTTTAACCGCTTGGTGGACCGGGTCAGCCAGAATCACAGTTTTCTAGAGGACACGCTGGCCAGGTATGGAACGGTTGCTCTGCTGCAGAGTTTCCCAAACTGAGGTTTCAAAGGCTACACTGTTAGACCTTACCGGGCTTTTTTACAGTGGAATACTGGCAACACTGTTGCTAGTTAGTCACTGTAATGGTCTGGCCCTTCATACGAAAAAGTTTGGGCATCCCTGTACTAGACTGTTAGTAATGATGTTGCTGTATTAAGTATCTTCTTTCTTTCTTTTTTGTTTTTTACTTCAAAAGCACCATCAAAGTTGACGATTTTACAGCCAGACTTTTCAACATCTACAAACAAGTTCAACGGGAGGGCCATGCTCAGGTATAATTGTTTACCAGTGATTTGTTGATTCATGTAAAGGGATAGTTCACCCAAAAATAAACAAACACACTATTTATTCATCCTCAAATGCTTTCAAACCTTCATGAGTTTCATTTTTCTGTTGAACACAAAAGAAGATACTTTGAAGAATGTTAGAAGCTGGTAATCAGTGACATCCAGTAGGACAAACAAATACTATGCAAGTCAATGTTTTTTCAAAATATTTTCTATTGTGTTTGTGAATGGTGAGTGAATGATGACTGAATTTTCTGTTTTGTGTGAACTATCCCTTTAAATTTCACTTAAAAAATTACTTCACTGTTCAAACTAATAAAATGAATAATCAATTTGTTATTTCGATGTAAATATTAATTTATTTAACTCCTATCTTATCTAAGAAAATAGTAGTGGGTCTGAATCGCTCAGACTACATGTTGGACCACAGTCCAGACAGTCGGACGTCTTTAAAGCAGATTGAAATCAACACTATTGCTGCAAGTTTTGGTGGTCTTGCTTCACGAACACCAGATGTCCATCGGTAAGTCTGAACATACATTTTAAGGGGACCTATTATGGAAAATCACTTTTATAAGAGGTTTAAATACAGTTGTGTGGCAACAATGTACTAAAATAGCTGGCGTCTAATGGTAAAAATGTATTAATTCTATCTTTTTTTTTAATCACACTTCATAAAAAAAGTCTGCAGAAACTTTGATTGACATTCTCCCTTTGTACATGTCATCAGAGGGGGGAAGCCTCACCCATTAGTGACGTTCTCTCCCTCATTAGCATAAACAGCCCTGAGTGAGAAGCAGACATTCGCCATTAGAGTTTTCACACCATACCTGCTGAAGTTAATGTCAGCGACTAAGATGCATTATAAATGTGGACTTTTAGAATGCACAAATAAACACCGTAGTCTCCATAGACTACCTTTTTCTGAACCATTTTGTTGATATTTTCAGTTTTTCACAGACATATGCTGATGCACAGGCATTTGTAGCTCCACCCTCTTTTGAAAATAGCACAATCTCATTTGAATTTAAAGCAACAGTCACCAAAACTGCACAATTTGCCTAGGGCATCAAAGCCTAGGGGCAGTTTCAAAGAGATGTAAAGAATATTTTGTGAGGTATTTTGAGCTGAAACTTCACATACACACTCTAGGGACATCAGAGACTTATTTTATCTTGTATAAAGGGGCATAATAGGTCCCCTTTAAAGCTAAAAACAACACTAAAGACTAACTCAGTTAAAGCAGATTTTGTATTAAAATGATTCACTGGTGACTGACTGACATTTGTTGTATGATGGTTAACCTCTGATAAACTGTTTCTCATTGGTTTAAAGGCACATTCTGAAGGTGGCAAACCTGCCAGACGAGTGCAGTCTTGTTTTCGACAACAACCCAGCAGCAGGTCTGGCCAAAGGTCTGGCCAAAGCCTGGGAGCTTTACGGATCTAAGAGGTGTGTTTGAAATGTCGTTTATTTTTGTGAAGGCATGCATTTAAAAAAAATCATTCTCATGCTAATTAAGAGCTCAAGAAACATATCTTTCTTATTATCAGTGGTTAAAATGTTTGATAGTTCACCCAAAAATGAATGGTTTTTTTTTTTGCACCATTTACTCACACGAAAGTGGTTCCAAGCTTGAATGAATTTCTTTCTTCTTTCAGATATTCTGAAAAATGTTGAAATAAATAGTGGTTAGCAATTTTATTTGTATATTTTTATGAGGGATTTGTGGACGATGTTTTTAAGTATGAAGATAAAATTAGACCCTTGGGGAAAGGCCATCAGAAAAGGCATGTATGCCCCCAGAATGGAACAGTGTTATGAATTCATTTATATTTCATAATTACTGTTACTAGTGGGGCGGCACGGTGGCTCAATGGTTAACACTGTCACCTCACAGCAAAAAGGTCACTGGTTCGAGTCCCAGCTGGGCCAGTTGGCACTTCTGTGTGGAGTTTGCATGTTTTCCCCGTGTTCGCGTGGGTTTCCTCCGGGTGCTCCGGTTTCCCCCACAGTCCAAAGACATGCGCTATAGGTGAATTGGATGAACTGAGTTGGCCATAGTGTATGAGTGTGTGTGTGAATATGAGAGTGTATGGATGTTTCCCAGTACTGGGTTGTGGCTGGAAGGGCATCCGCTACGTAAAACATATGCTGGAATAGTTGGCGGTTCATTCTGCTGTGGCGGCCCCTGATAAATAAGGGACAAAGCTGAAGGAAAATGAATGAATGAATGAAAAAAAGGCAGCCACTGCAATCCTTAGTAGGAAAAAAAATACTGTGGATGTCAGTCACACTAGTTTACTCGCAAGTTGTTTTTCACTTTAAGAGAATTTTCCACTTGAGTTGAATTATCTGAACTTGCGAAGAAGACATGATCGAGGTGACATTTGCTTCACACAGCTGAAGTTCATCTCCACTTGTTTGCATTGACATTTTATGTAATCTACTTTTTCCAAATACTTCATTTTGCTTTTGGGTTTAACCCAGGATAAATAATGGCATATATAGTATTCTTGATGAATAGAAAGTTCAAAACATATATTTTTTAACATTATATATGACTTTTCTGTCATGTTTGATTCATGTGCATTCTTACCTAAAGGGGATAGTTCACCCCAAAATGAAAATTTACTCACCCTCAAGTGGTTCCAAAAATGTATGAGATTTTTTATTCTGTGGAACACAAACACAAAGGAAGATATTTTGAAGAAAGCTGAAAATTGACTTCCATAGTAGGAAAATGGTTACCAGTTTTCAACATTCTTCAAAAATCTTCCTTTGTGTTTGACAGAATTCAGAAACTCAGACAGGTTTGGAACAAGTTGAGGATGAGTAAAAGATGACAATTTTCATTTTTGGTGTGAACTATTGCTTTAATAAAAGTGTTTTTATATAATATGATGTAATTTTTGTACAATTTCTTAAACTATGTACTCACTCCAAACTGTAATGTACTTGCACTTTAAGTATTCGGTTGCATCAGATTGTGAAAATGATTGTTGAGGTTTTTTTTTTTTTACTTTATGAAGTGTTTACTTTGCAATCATAATGAAAAAGTGACTTCTTCATGTCTGGTTTCGTTCCTTCCAGGGCAGTGGTTTTGTTTCTGGTTGAGAATGTACAGAGAAATATTTATGACCATCGATATGTGGAGAACGAGCTGTGGAAAAGGTACAGGAAGTACTCAAATAACCTTGCTCTAATTTGGATTGAGCATGCAGAACATTTCTGCTACCTCTTTCTCCATCCAAGAACATTTGTTGGTACTGAAGTGATGATTTGTTACTTTATATATACAGAAATATACCTGTAATAAGAAGACAGTTTGAAGATGTTTTCAGGACGGGATCTCTTGATGAAAGCAAGAGGCTTTTCGTGTGAGTGATTTAAGATTTAATATCACACATTTTTCATCTGTGTTATTAACACACTAATGCTAATATTGTAGAGCTGTGCAATATTTACTGGCTACAATAATATCATAATTGTAGATCTAACAATGTGTGAGCTCAGCTGAGATTAAGAAGTACAGTACCTATAGATATTCATCATACCCCTTTGGAATAATTACTTTATTTGTCTTACAGCCTCAAATCACATTCCAAAAAACTTTTTCGAACCTTTAAAATGTTTTTGTAGCCTTCTTCTAACCTGTGCCTTTCTACAACTTTATCCCAAAAGTGTTTTAGGTATAAATTTTCAGGTATAGATTTCCGGAGTGTATGATGATTTTCTATAGGCACTGTATGTAACTTGGCAAAAAAATAAAACAAAAACACATCTTGAGAGTTCAAAAGCACTGAATACACCATGAAGCTTTTTAAAATGCAGTTAAAATTAGCCTTTAATTCAAGTTATGAAATATTTAGGTGTTTTATAAGAGATTATATGGTCAGTGTTACATTTTAGACAGTATTTCAATCAGTATTAAAAATATTATTCAACATCAAGTCTCTCTCATATACAGTAACCATTACACAACAGCAATTGTGGATGGCAGAAAAATAAGTGTGGACCGAGATTATTTTCTGAAGAATAATAAAAACGCCAATCTGGATGAGGGGTGTTTTAATCCTAAAATGTCATTTTAAAAGGAAAATGCACTAGTGTAAATGGCACATCAGTCATACATTCATAAAGGCAGCCATCTTGTTTTCTTCTCAATGAATCAGCCATTTTGAACAAATCATTTGAATGAATGGAGTTTCAATGATTGATTTTAGTCACTTTAGTTTTTTTATTCATTGCAGGCCTAAATCTGCCATGGTACCAGCACAAAAATAAACAAAAAAAATATGAATTATTGTAAAAAGTCACCTATATCTTTTTATTTTATTATTATTTTTTTTGTAAGATATATATATATATATATATATATTTTTTTTTTGTAAGATATATATATATATATGCTTAAAATATTATTGTCCGCTGTTCTCTGTCATCCTAAGGCGGTGAGCCCGGGTGCGAGGTCCCTTTCATCGCTGCTTGCAGCTTTAATTATTATTATTATTCTTATTCTTCTTCTTCTTCTTCTTCTTCTCCGGAATAAATCGCCTTTCCAACAACTGTTGTGTGCTGTTGGGAAAATTTTCATCCACTCTGGGGTGATTTTTGAGTCTTAATTTGGCCACAACTTTCTCTGTTTCAGCAAATGGAATGATTTTTGGTGACAAATCTTGTTTTGACATATTTTGGGAAAATGCTTTGAAAATTGTCCAATTTAACAATACACTCTGGGCAAATGTACTACCCTTTCGTTATGTTGCTGGCCGTTTTTGCCTCATTGACTTCCATTATAACAACATTTTTGATTGCAAAGCCATGACACCATATAATCACGCATTCTTGATTGTTGCTGGTTTTGTTGGTGTGTGTGTGTGTGTGAGAGAGAGACCTTTTGTACACTTACCTTGATATGTCTTAGAAAATCAAAATAAGCACCTCAGCTCTCAGAACTACATGGGGTAAAAAAATCATAGTAAGTGTGTTTATGCACGCACACTATAATTTGCTGTTATACTCCATAGAGCTCCGTATAAAAGCCCAAACCTTTTTTGCACAGACCTATTTAAAGGGTTAATGCTGCCAACTGATAATCAACAGTAAAAATGACACATTGTACATCTTACCAAAACCACCAACAATCAAGAATGCATGATTATATGGTGTCATGGCTTTGCAATAAAAAAATTTAGTTATAATGGAAGTCAATAGGGCAAAAACGGCCGCCAACATAATGAAAGTGTAGTAAATTTGAACAATACACAAGGGTTTAACGATTTACGTTTTTCTTATTCATTGAATAATTCATCCTGCAGAGATGGCCATGAGATAGCCATTGTCTACTTCCGAAACGGATACATGCCTCAAAACTACACCTCAGAGCAGGTGAGGATTTATTTCTCTGTAGTAAAGCCAGACTCTTTTCAGAAATGCATGTGATTTGAGGTGTGTTTTGTGTTTCAGAGCTGGGAGGTGCGTCTGATGATGGAGCGCTCTGTGGCGGTGAAGTGTCCAGATATCAGCACTCATCTCACTGGTACTAAGAAGGTCCAGCAGGAATTGGCCCGGCCGGGGGTTCTGGAGCGCTTCTTCCCTGATGAACCCGAAACGGTTGCTCAGATCCGGGCCACGTTTGCTGGACTGTACACGCTGGACATGGTAATATTAATTTTGTTGACCATAAATGAACGTTTTAACTTCAGAAGAGATATCAATATTTGGTGCAATAATGCTGAATTTTTTCAGTCACAACTAATAAAAACGTTTGGTATTATGACCAAATATAATTTTCTAAAAAAAAAACCATACTATTTTTAGTTGAAATTTGGATTAAATGTGAATAGCTCTTCATATTTTACTCAAACCCATGCCTAGTAAATACAGAGAATTTAAGTAGTTTTCGATAGCTGTATTAGATGTAATTACAAAAATAGTGTAAGGTAACGTAGCTTAGCGTAAAAAATTGCTTAACATAAAGCAAATATTTTCAAAGTTCACAAAAAGGTAAAAAAATCCCAAATGAGAATTTCAGTAGTTGCGTTTATCAAGTTTTTAGAGCACCTGACTGTAGTATTGGTAACCTAGTAACCAACAGTAAACAAGGCAAGCATAATGGAGTCAGGTCAGTAATTACATGGGTGTAATGTTTGCTTCATCAGAGTTTCCTCAGAAAATGAGTCATTTTTGTGTCAAAAGTCCAAGTCCAAAACCACCTCAAGGGAGCATAAAAACCTTTGCGAATTGAGAAATTTTTATTTGAAGTTTGCATTTACATCAATCGTTTCTCATGCGATACTTTAAAATGAAACCTGGCTAATGCTTCATTGGTAACTATAACAGTACGTAACATTTATTTGAAGTATTAAAACAAAATGAGAGAACAGCTGAAGTTTGATGAAAGTGGTTAGAGAGAGGTTTATGTAGAAATCATTTAAGTGTGTTTATGTAAATTACTAACATTGGATATGTGGTAAGTTTTTATTTTTTATTATTATAATGTTTTTTTTTATTGTTGTGTGCATTTGCATTGGACTTGCATTTTACAGAGTCTTTTATCCAAAGCCAGTTCGAGTAGAAATGAATAAGCAGTTTGTCATCTAACTTGTCCCGTTTTTTCACATATTTTAAACAACTCCTCTTCTTTTATGTATAATATTATTATTTGTAATTGCGTGCATTTTTAGACTTTTTATTTAGAAAACCTAATCCCATAATTTTTGCTATATTGAATGCTAAATCTTTAAGGATCAATTTCAATAGCAAAATCACTTAGAATGCATATAATTTCAAAATTTAAGTATGTGAAAATGTTTATTTCATTAGATTAAATGCATACACAATTGTAGTACTATTATAATATAAGACAACACATTATGTTTCTCTGTCAGTGACTCTGACAGTTAAACTGAGTACATTTACTAAGTGGTTCTGTCACTGTTTAATCCTTTCTGTGCAGGACTGTATGGTATGGGTAATGCCACACACACAGTAATGTGTTTTATATTGATAGTTCATTTTGAAATAAAAATAGCAAAATGTTAGTTAAGAGTTACATTTTTTCGCTGGAAGAAACAGCTGTGCTGATGAGGTGAACGCCGAGGAAACACTATTGCTCCTCCATGACTTTGGGGTACAAGTGTATCTATCAAAGAACTGCAAATAAGCATTTTTTATAACAATTTATCGATAAACACACTCCTTGTTCTCTCGCTCTGCACAGCTTTGCTGATCAAATGAAAAACAAAATATGAGGAGGAGCCAAATTCTGCCGCTGTTTTCATATCAAATTTAAAGGGGACTGAGGAGATAATTTAGTCTACAGTTTGAGCCAATCGCAAAAGTTTTAGGCGGGCTAAGTAGAAATATAGGGGGGCTACAGCCCTCCTAAAATAGGCCTAGCAACACCCATGGATGAGCCTGTTATTAGTTTCAGGGGTTGTTTTCTGGGAATAACAAAGCTTGGAATATGGTATTCTAATAACTTGGAATGTCTTGATTGACTAATCGAAATCTAGTATTCTGGATAGGTGTGTAATAATGTTAGTTTAAATACAGTTGACTTAATTAGGTTAACTAGTCAAGCTAATCCCATCATTTTTGCTATATTGAATGCTAAATCTTTAAGGATCAATTTCAATAGCAAAATCACTTAGAATGCATATAACTTCAAAATTTTAATGTGTGAAAATGTTTATTTCATTAAATCTAAAGCATACACAATTGTATTACTATTATTTAGTCATTTTATTTTTACATAAGGGATATTGTACACTAAAAAGAAAGGTTAGGCCTAACAATTAAGATTTATGCATTATGATTGCATATAAAATTTCCATCCATTTGGATTTAATACTTGAACTAATACACTTGATGTGATTGATAATTGTTAGTTAAACATAAATGAAACAAACAAGAACATGATTTATGTAATAATATCAATAGATTTAATGTGTTTTAAATGCTTCTTATTTATTCATCTATTGTGTGGAGTATGGAGCTGCGTCAATTTTGCCCCTGAATATTAGGTCAACCAATCTCATAGAATTAAACTAATTGCATCTGGCTTTTTCTACAGCTAGATGTATTTACACCATATTCATATCTTTTAACTGATTAAATCTAATAGTATTGGATTTGAACAGATTTAGATTGATTCTAAGGAATCGGACAACATACATTTTTTTTTTAAACTGACAAATAAAATCAAAAGGTTACAAACAGATAATGATAAACTTCGTCATGATTCATTTTTTTGAGTGTACATCCAGCCGGTTGACCTCGAAGAATAAAGCCCAACAGGTTCATCAGTAACCCGATGCAAAATAGTTACTTTCCAAAACAAAATAGCTGTAATAGTTGAGCTGTAATAGTTTAGCAATGCTTCAATTTAACGTTAAGTTTGCAGGAAGAAAAATATCTCAAATGGCATATTGCATAATATAGTGTGTGTATGTGTATATATGAATGTATTCACTAGCAGTCAAGATGATTCGTAGTTCTTGGATGAGCCCAGGGGCAATTTTAGGATTTTAGGGGGGCTCAGCTCCTTATGAGGTAAAAAATAAAAAAGATATATATATATAAGCTTAATATTACATTTATAAGTAGCAGTTTAATAGTAATACACTTAAAAATGTTTGTCTAATATGGTCGGGTTGTATGTTAAACTAGCAGTATTCCACTGTATTGTATAGACATTGTGTAGACCATTTGAGTTCTGAAAGAGCCAAATAGGCTCAACTCACCTTTTTACTGTAGTACAAACTACTTTATTCAAGTATTAAATAAATAAAACTGCCACTTTTCTAATTAAATGGCATAAATATAAATATATATTTTTAAACCTACAGGCTAATTAACATATTTCATGATATGAATCATAATAATAAATATATTTTTAATATAAGACAACACATTATGTTTCTCTGTCAGTGACTCTGACAGTTAAACTGAGTACATTTACTAAGTGGTTCTGTCACTGTTTAATCCTTTCTGGGCAGGACTGTATGGTATGGGTAATGCCACACGCACTGTAATGTGTTTTATATAGATAGTTCATTTTGAAATAAAAATAGCAAAATGTTAGTTAAGAGTTACATTTTTTCGCTGGAGGAAACAGCTGTGCTGATGAGGTGAATGCCGAGGAAACACGATTGCTCTTCCATGACTTTGGGGTACAAGTGTATCTATCAAAGAACTGCAAATAAGCAGATATTATAACAATTTATCAATAAACACACACCTTGTTCTCTCGCTCTGCACAGCCTTGCTGATTAAATGAAAAACAAAATATGAGGAGGAGCCGAGTTCTGCCGCTGTTTTCATATCAAATTTAAAGGGGACTGAGGAGATAATTTAGTCTACAGTTTGAGCCAATCGTAAAAGTTTTAGGGGGGCTAAGTATAAATATAGGGGGGCTACAGCCCTCCTAAAATAGGCCTAGCAACACCCATGGATGAGCCTGTTATTAGTTTCAGGGGTTGTTTTCTGGGAATAACAAAGCTTGGAATATGGTATTCTAATAACTTGGAATGTCTTGATTGACTAATCGAAATCTAGTATTCTGGATAGGTGTGTAATAATGTTAGTTTAAATACAGTTGACTTAACTAGGTTAGTTAGGTTAACTAGTCAAGCTAGGGTATTTAGGCAATTTTTTGTATAATGATGATTTTGTTCTGTAGACAGTCGAAAAAAAAAAAAAATTGCTTAAGGGGGCTAATAATGACCTTAAAATGGTTTTAATCAAATTTAAAACTGCTTTTATTCTAGCCAAAATAAAACAAATAAGACTTTCTCTGAAAAAAAATATATATTATAGGAAATACTGTGAAAAATGCCTTTGCTCTGTTAAACATAATTTGGGAAATATTTGTAAAAGAAAAGACAACTCACAGGAGGGCAAATAATTTTGACTTCAACTGCATTACATATTAGGAAAAGTTGTGCACTTTGTCAGAAGCAGTATTTGTCAGAGCGCCACTGTATAAACTACTTTACAGCATTTCTCTTGCTGCTGTTGTAAAAATGTTTAAATGGTTGTCCTGTCTTTCCACAGGGGGAAGAAGGTGATAAAACGGTAGCGATGGCTTTGGCCAATCCAGATCAGTATGTGCTGAAGCCTCAGAGGGAGGGAGGAGGTGAGAATCACATGTCCTGTCATGCGTTTGTGCTGTACACCCATGGGGAAAGATACATCAAGTACAGCATGTGTTCAACGATCCTGCATTAGCCAATGCGCTGTGATGGGTGTGTTGCCCATTTAGTAGTAATAGCACAAAATAAGAAATGTCAAGATTTGAAATCAAAAGCAAAGATGTCTGAAATGTGGGTCAGGGATGAAAAGGGGTTTTACAACTTCATTTTCGTACATATAAAAGTATTTTCATACAATTTATTTTCAAACAAGATTTACTGAAGGCGCATTCATATTTAATTTAGTAAAAATGGTTTATGCCAAATATATATATATATATATATAGGGGCGACGCGGTGGCGCAGTGGGTAGCAC
>CAIGQV010019951.1:3249141-3283194 GCA_903798115.1 Danio jaintianensis | reverse complement strand
GGCATCCGCTGCGTAAAACATATGCTGGATAAGTTGGCGGTTCATCCCGCTGTGGCGACCCCAGATTTATAAAGGGACTAAGCCGAAAAGAAAATGAATGAATATATATATATATATATATAATATATATATATCAAGGTCATGAAAATTTACTTGAAATTCTTGGAAAAGTCATGGAATTTTAGTAGTAAAAATGTGTATGAACCCTGGCGTTAAGTTAACTTTATCGATTTGCGTTGGGACAACATGAAGGGATTGTGTGGAACCCAGCATTTTTTTATAGTGTATTTTGAGCTATTTCACATATGTGCTTTGTAAATATTAAAATAAATAATTTCACAAAGATATCCTACTCTACATCCCAGGTAACAACATCTACGGCAGTGAGATCTGCGAGGTGTTGGAGAAGCTGAAGAACTCCAGTGAGAGAACAGCCTACATCCTGATGGACAAGATCCAGCCCGTCCCGGTCCAGAACATCCTGCTCAGACCTGGAGCTCCTCTGAAAGTCAGCTCCTGTCTCAGTGAACTGGGCGCATTTGGGGCGTATGTCAGGTGGGCTTACTTCTAGCAGTTCTTCAACACAAACATAGCTTCTGTCCACCTTTTTACCCACACGCCACTACTGCTTTTGAAATCATGGTTTGCATTTCTGATATGAGAAACATCCATTCATAAGAACAGAAAATAACCGCTTCAATTAATAAGGTTGCATTACAAATACTTCATATCCATAGAGAAAACTGAGTGAGAGGTGTGTTTGGCTTTATGCTTTAAACGATCATGAATGTTGTGAAGTTCGGGTAACGTTGAAAGAAGAAGGCAGGGTCGGCGATGCAGGTAAGTGTAATGATATTTTATTTTTATTCAACTCAGGCAGCACACACACACACAAGTTTCTGATCCCTCCCTCGTGGCTGGCGTCCCTTACGCTTAAGAGAGTCTCTCCGGCCCAATCACTGAAAAAACAGGTGTTACTCATCATTTTTACTGACCTACTTTCCAGCCGCCAGTCTCCCAACCCACTCTCCACCGTTGCGGGTTGTTTGACCACGTCCTCCCTGCCACAATGAAATTAATGTTATTCTTGGTATTTTGACTTGACATTTTATTTTATTTTATTTTTTTAACTGTTTACATTTTTACAATAAGTAGATGTTCGTCACTATAGAGGAAGAAATCACAATCTTAACTTCTGTTTAATGGTGACTTTAATATAAAACAATGCAGATGGTAAGGAATTTGAACGGTGTCCTTGGTGGCCAAAATCTGAGGAAGTTAAAAACTAAATTTCAAATTTTCAAGCTCTAAATTTTGGACCATCTGCTTGATTTTGTGTTAATTTTAGCGAGCACAGAACTGCTAAATTCTCCTCAACACAACAGCTGCCTGTTTTTATATTCCTTATAGGTCATGAAGATTCAGCTCTTTAGTCGGTGAAAGTCAGGGAATTTGGCTGAAAGTGGGAACATGGGAGTTGCATTGTAACATTACACTTTGTCACATAGTTTACATGTTTTATTAACACTGTTCCATGGTTAAAACTGATTGAGTGATGCAGCAAATTTCAGGATGTTGTACAGTTTCTTTCAACATGCCTTCTAATGTTATTTCATGCTTTTAATTTAGCTTTAAAACAGTAAATAGCTTTTCACTATTCCAGAAAGCAAGGTTAACTTACCATCTGCTAAACCCTAAACTCTGGGTTCATTAACCTGCTTACTCGAGGTATGTCCGCTCCAGAACTGCTCCTTGGGAGTAAGTTCAGTTAACTATGAACTATGAGTATGTTAACCATAAGGGTTCATACGGTCATGCAATACCTAGAAAAGTCATGGAATTTTGACATGGCATTTTCCAGGCCTGGAAAAGTTTTGGAAAAACAAAAAATCCCACAAAGTAAAATAAATAAATAAACAAGTTTCCATTCTTTTATTTATTTATTTAACAAATATCTGTATACTTAAATATAGGTTAGTTGTCTTTACTTTTCTGTCCTTTACCAATCACATGCTCTCACATTATTAGTGCTGTGTAAGCATTATCTAAACACATTTTTACATAGATTTAAAAATAAATTGAAACTAAATAATTACGATATGCTGTAATAAATTTGAATGTGCACTTTTTTCTTTTATTTACCACGTATATGTAGACATTACATGAAACATTAGGTCATGAAAATTTACTTGAAAGTCTTGAAAAAATGACTTTTAGAAGTAAAAGTGTGTATGAACCCTGGGCCGTGAACACAAAAGACATTGTCAACAGAACTAACAGTTATCATGGAAACAGATGCCAAAATGCAGCCTTACACATCTTTCTTATTTCTGGCTGTTGTCATGTTACAAAAAAAACTGCTACTAGCTTTGAAAAATGAGGGTATTTCAGAAAAACAAAAATATGGGACAAACATTTTTTAAAGGTGCTGTATGTACGTTTTTGACTTCTAAAGCATAAAAATACCATATGTTTGCAGATATTTAAGAAACATGTCAAGTGAACATTTTGTTTATCTGGAAAACAATGCTAAAGTCAGATATTCTGCTTTAAAAATGTCTGTTACGTGCCAGAACGCTGTCTTTGTTTTGGTTCTTTTAACCCGCCGACTGCCACTTTAGCCAATTCTATTTGAGCACCCCGGGTTGCCTTGGTGGAAAACAGCGTATTTCATTCATTTAGTCATGAAGGCGCTGAGTATGCGTCCGTGACCGAAATGTGACCTCCGGTGGACAGTAGCAGTCTCCGAAATGAGACGCAGATTCAGAGTTCCACATAAGGTGGTGTTTAATTAGCAAATAATATAAATATTACTAACGTAAACATGAGGTGAGCAGGTTACATTGTAACCCGGTGTCCTAACAACATGCTATGTCACGCGATTTGCAGTGATAAGCAATTTGGCTGTTTGCACCAGATGCAACATGACAGAAATATTCAAATACAGCCAATCAGAAGGACAGAATAGTGCACTCACTGGACTCCAACGAAATAGTAAGGTTTGTAATCTAATTAATACATATTAAACCTCTTTAACATTAATAAATGTATATGCTGAATCACTGATATTTGTTGGCTTGCACTGAGTCACAGTTCTATTCAATTTCGAACGGTTTATTTTATTTTCAAGATCTGAGGTGAACTATCTGCTGCTGCTTTCAGTAGTATGGCAATAAATGTCATGTACTTTAATAACTTACATTATTAGCATTTATCACTGAATAAAGCACATGAGGTGTACCTGAGGTAAACATTGTCAGTTTTCTGTTGTTCAGCTGCAAGAAATATTCCGTTGCTTTTATATAGAACACGATTTAAATCAGCCTTTAGGCTCAATAGTCAGGCACAATCCTGTTGATGTCATCAATCTGGCAACCTGTGCTTGCGTGTGTTTTGAACCAGGAGTGCAATACCTAGTTCAGCCACTGGGTGTCAAACTTACATACTGCACCTTTAAGTCGAGTCTATATTGTACACAGTTTTATAAAACACTTCACTGATTGTTTACAGTTGAATAGAAGCTATCCCCGGTAATTTACGCAAAGCATCAGGAAAAAGGTGGAATGTACAAACATTGTCAGCAAATCACAAATGAATATTTTCCCATGCAGGAAAGGCAGTGAATTGGTGTTGAATGAATGCGTTGGTCATCTTCTGAGGACCAAGAGCTCGGAGCATGCAGATGGCGGCGTCGCTGCAGGAGTAGCAGTGCTGGACAATCCACTGCTGGTCTGAACCACAGCACCACACGCTGGACTGGAGGAGAAACGCATATGACTGACTTAGGGGGATTCAGCCCAAATCAATGCATTTCTACCTGAGATCCATTTTATCAAAGATTTAGAGTTGAGTATCCTCTATTGATGAAGTAATCAATGACTGAACTATTCTTTTCCTCAATATGTTTTATACCTCATTCAAGGGTTGATCTGTTGGAGTTTAGGCGTTAATGTTTTATAAAAGAGAATTTTATTAATGCTTCCTTTTTTGGATGATAACAGATGTTATTAACCCTCTGGTGTTGTTCATTTAGCAGTTATGCTTGTGTAGTTCACTGTCAAAACAGACTGGAGACCATAGTCCTAGAGAGTCAAAAAATTTACCCAACAACTTATAGATATATTTTTTTATTCTTTGAAAAATGGCAAACATTAAATAGTGATGAAAGCCATAATATTACATGCAATGGATGTATGTTTAATATTATCTGACATAATCCACTCATATGTTCTATTGTAAACTTCATTGCACACAGAATTTTAAAATTTCGACCTAACGTTGTGTATTTACACACTGCCTCCAAAACTTTCCTCTGTCATAAAAAAATAGGATAGTGTTTGATTATTATTATTTTATTTATTTATTTTATGAAATTGATTTCATTTTTCGCATCCGTAAAAAGCTTTTTGAGAGGTGTTTTGACAATTCAGAGCCACCACACAAGCGAAAGCAAAAATCCAAAATGAGGGGAACAGACATTACTGCTTGAATTGACTTCTTTTTTTTTTTTTTTTTTCACCGCAATGAATTAATTAAAATGCATTAGACTCTGTGTGCAAGGTTTCTATGCCTGACAAATTTTTTGGATAGTAATACAAAAAAAAAACCCGCATTGATTTGCAGACTTCAGTGTGTGCAAAGGCCTTTATTCAGTATTAAAAAGAGGTATTAGTTATTTAATAAAGATGGAAGCATCATAATATATTATTTTTACAAAGAAATTGGTATATCTATTAGTGAAATCAGTTCACTTTTGCAGATTTATATCTCAATGGTTAGTTCAAAATTGAACTAGTGAAGTTTTTTTTTTTTATCCTTTAAAAGAATTATACTATTTGTATAATGAACAAATAGTGGATTAGTCACAGGGTTGCCAGGTTTTTGCAACAAAACTAGCCCGATGGCCAATCAAACCATCCCAGTAATACCACACATGTAAAATACATATTCTGCATTATTTGTGGTTTCTTAATTTGATAATCACTGTATTTATAAATAATCTGTTTTCATAAATAAAATTAGCAACAAAACCACCACTGTTACCTTTGGGTAAGCAAGCACAGTTTTGTGAGTGTGCAGGTGCTTTCGTTTCAGTTTCAACATCCCAGTACAGTTTTTACTGTGTTGGATATGTATTTGGTAGAGTAATTTGTTTTAATGCCACCCTATAAATACAACTGGTGCAATATGCCAAACCCGTAAGTTAACCTACAGAATTAATATGAATAAATAAATAAGTGATTGTGGTTAAAAGTATCCCACTTAAAAAACATGCATTTGGCAACACTGAATACTCTGTAAAAATGCATCCACGACACATAATTTGGATTTCATTACTATTTACGTTTGCGTTTCTTTAGAACAAATACTGGACCAAAATATAGACCATATATCTAGATTTGAGTTTCTAAGCATATTTCACAAACTTTTAAAATGTTGCTTTTCATCACAGTTGTCAATTAATATGTATGTGTGTTTGTTTTGTGTCTACTTTGGATTACTGATGTTTTTGAGGTTCACCCCTTCACTGCTGTTGGTTGCTTTTTTTGTGTGTGTATCATTGTTGATTTGTAGATTGTTTCCCCTTCCTCCATTCACAATATTCTCGAAAAGCTTTGTATCAGTTTGATGGAGTTATGATATTTACCGAACCGACCGAACAACACCAGAGAGTTAAATTACACTGACAACATTTCCATGGTAACCAACATCCATTGCCAAACATAACCAGAATGATCACGATTAGCCTTGGATAAAGCGTAAGTATGTTTAATATACACTACCATTAAAAAATTTGGCGTTAGTAAGGTTTTTTTTTTTTTTTAATTGTTATTTTTTGACAACTTTTACTCAAGAACACATTTATCAAAAGTGGCTACAGTAATTTGTAGTTTAAGATTTCTGTTTCAAATCTTCTTTTTCTGTTCTTATCAATGAATCCTGAAAAAAAGCATATTGGAGTCATTTCTAAAGTGACCGTGAACACTGGAATAATGATAATAGTGATAACAGATAACATAAATAATAATAATTTAAAAATACATACCATTTATTAATAAAAAAAGAAAAGAAAAACAAAAGTATATACATTTATAAATTTCTTATATATATCCCTTGATGAGCCACTTAAAAAAAAAAAAAAATACAAGCCCCAAAACCTGTTCAATGGTAGTTTATATTAATTGAAGTTATATCATGTAATTACATTTAAAAACTAAAACATTAGGACATTATTTTTAGAGATTTAAGAGATTTTTTTTTTTTAGACTTGAACTAACACAAAACACACAATAAAAAAAAATCCAGTTCCAATGAAATATGGTTTTGAAATCCATGTTTATTTCAATCTCCACATTACAGCCACAGAAATCACACTCTCATCTCCAACCAACCGAAAGTCAACAGCACAAACACCTCCATCCTCTCGTTCATTCACTCAACTCTGGACACATCACTGCCAACTTCTCAACAAACAATAATGGTTCCAATAAAGCAAGATAGTACAAAGATGATACAAGACATGCATCAAATCTCAACCGAAGAAGTGACATGGAGGAAAAAAAATAAGGAAAAGCAATTTGAAGACCATAACAGTTAAACAAGGCAGAAAGTGTTGTTCTGAAAGGTAAATTGCATGATCGTCAAAGCCGTACTGAATAATGAGATTATTGTAATGATGCTTTTCTAACACTGAAACGTTACAAAGCAAGTGGAGTTTTTTTTTGTTTTTGTTTTTTTTTTTGCACATTTTCTTGGGTAGCTTAATATTCTGGCTTCGAAGCAACAGGCAGTCAGTGAAGTTAGAAAAACGGGGAACGGATAGACAAAAATGAACTTGCGTAAAGTCGTCGATAGGAATGTGCAGCGCAGGGTGACGCAATGATCCACATCGTAACGTCTCTCCTGCCTCACAATAGTACAAACACACTCGCTTCTCCACAAACAATGAAAACGCATCAATGCAAGCGGAAACTGAAAGGAAAATAAACACTGAGTGGTTCTAACTAACTTGATATGAAAGAAGAGACCGAAAGAAATTTGCGATAAAAGCAAACTCTGATTACAGGCGTTTCATTTTGTAGATTTGACATTCGTTGATGCTTCTTTTCCCCTCCCCCGTTTCCCCAAATATACAATGACTATATACACGTTATACTCAACTTTTAAAACAAAAAAAATCCATTCTTGCTCTTAAGGTTTTTATATCATTTTATCAAAGTCTGATGAGCATTTAAAGGAACGCTTCACTTGTTTTTTTGGAAATCGACTCATAGTCCCCTAGCTGAACAACTGTTGAGTTTTACCATTTTCGAAACCATTCAGCCGATCTGTGGGTCTGGTGAAGCACTTTTAGCTTAGCTTAGCATAGAAATGGATTAGACCATTAGCATCTTGCTCAAAAAAAAAAAAAAAAGAGTTGTTATTTTCCCTATTTACAGCTTGACACTTCTGTAGTTACATTGTGTACTAAGACAAACAGAGAATGAAAATTAGCTATTTTTCAAGGCCCATGTCGCTAATTATATTCTGGCGTAATAATCAAGAAATTTTGCTGCCGTACCACAATATTACGCAGCGGCCTAGAAAATAGCAACTTTTCATTTTCTGTCAGTCTTACATAATAACTACAGAAGAGTCAAACATTATATTGGAAAATTATCAACACTAAGATGCAAACGGTCTAATCCGATTCAATGATTTATGCTAAGCTAAGCCAAAAGTGCTTCCGCCAGACCTGGAGATTGTCTCATAAACTCAATAAGTGAATAAACTCAAGGGGACTTGTAATATGAGCCTATTTCCAAAAAAAAGTGGAGTGTTCCTTCAAAGCGTCACTGTCTGACTGATTTTTGATCCTTATAATCCAAAATCATCGTTCCTATAAAGAAAGAAACAACCCCCAAATATAATTCAGAAATGACGTTTATCATAAATCAAGACAGTGAAGTTCCCTAGAAACAACCCTGAATGATAGTCACCAAAGCCTGCAGTCGCATAACTGATGGCGAGAAGCTCGCCATTCCTTTTTACGGACAAATAACAATGGTTTTACTACAAATAAAACATAATTAAACCATGGTAACCACAACTTAACCATGGTTAAATTAGTTTAACCACTGTATTGGTAGTAAAACTGTTGTGGTTATACAAATGGTAATCAATATGCCAAACAAAACATGGCTAATGCACTTTTTCTATAATAAAACCATGGTTAATTTAATTTTTTTTGTAAGAGTCATGTACTGCGAGGCTTGAACAGGAACAACGTCGCTGTAAAGTACCGCCATGTAAGCTTATAGTTGCGAGGTCAGTGAAAAGACCCCATTCCTGACCCGATGAAGAGAACCACGGCGGTCAACCATTAAGCTTCGCGTTTTAAAAACTTCAATTTCTGCGTATAAAAACAACGGTACATAAAAATATACGCTTTGTGCAGTACAAGTTAGTGCAATTACATTTTTTCCCTCTTGTTCTTCTCATTGGCACTTAGTGAAGGTTGTGATCATGAGAGGGACCCTCTTTCCTTTCTGACCGCTGGGAAAGAGAAGACAAAGCTGCTTTAAGTGGGATTGGACTGCATGATTTGATAGTTTCGGACATTTGGCAATTTGTTTTGAATCTGAACTGCTACGTTTGTCAGGAGCTACGATTTGATTGCCAGCTTTGTTTGGTTTCTATAGAAGCTAAAACAAGATCAAAAGGGAAAGTTCACCCAAAACTGAAAATTTACAGAACTTCCAAACTTTTATGAGTTTCTGTCGAGCACAAAAGAAGATATTTTAAAGAATGTTGGAAACCGGTAGACATAGACATCCATAGTGTGGAAAAAAATTACTGTGTTCAACCGAAGAAAGAGAATCAAACAGGTTTTGAAAGAGTGGAGGGTGTGTAAATGATGACAAAATGTTATTTTTGGGTGAACTATCCCTTAAGGGTACATTCACACAACAAAAATGCAAATGTTTTTCAGTTACGTTTTTGAAAAGTTCGAAAGTAATACGTTTTACACAGAATGAATAGCTAAAAATGCTATTTTCTGTATGCCAGGCTAGTAGCTGGCGATGTTTGTGTACAAACAAACACTACACATCTTATGGGGTGTGTTCCAAACAAGATATATCGCCCTCCGAAGGATGCTTTGGAGTGAAAACAATGATGACCACCATAGTGAAATGTTCCAAACTGGCCACTTCGAAGGGCCCTTGGAAATGAAGGATTGTCAAGGGTAAAACTGATGCACACCATGATTATTTGTGCAGAAAAGTTGTGTGGTGTCAAAAAGCACATTCCATTCGAAAAGGATCCTCTCTAATCCCTTCAAAGGGATGTTAGGGTATAGGGATGATGAGTCCTTCCAAATGGAATCTGCTGTTACTGTAATTGAGCATTGTTGAATATTCATGTCAGCATGGACATAAGAAACATGTATGACATCACCATTTTCACGATATCATGTTTTTGCAGTTTACATGGAGATGGTGACAGTATCGTTTCAGAAACGCGCACTCTGAAACTGTTTTTTAAATGTTTGTATTTTCAAGCCCCCAAACCGGCGTTGAACGCCATGCAACGTTGTGTAAAGATACCCTGAATAATCTTCTTTGGAAGGTGAAAAAATATCAAATGTATTGCTGACACAAAATGTTAGCAATGCAAAATGTTTTCGCATTCTGCTGAGGCTGAGCTCAGAGTTTCGTTTAATGTATTCCAAAAATGAAAAGTTGAACTTTTGAGTGAACTACTCCTATAGTAACCTCTGACCTTAAAGCTACAGTTCACCCAACATTTGTAAATGATCACAGAATGGCCATTTTGGCATGAACTGTTGCTTTAATAATGCAGATCACATTCATATGTCAGTGTTTGATGGGTTCACTGCAAAAAAAAAAAATGAAGGATTTTCTATCTTGTTTTTTTTTTTTTTTCAATATTTGGTATTAAAAAATACCAAAATATTCTTAAAACGTGAAACACTTACTTGAGAACAAAAATAACTCAATCTATTAAGGCACATATATCATATACAGCATATCCATACCAAATGATGGCAGCATTGGGTTTATCTTAAGTGCATGCAGGGAAGTTTTGTTGTTTGTGGCTTTAAATACTCAGCTGTTTATAGCAGGGTGGGTTCTGATTGGCTGACAACACTGTATAAAATGCTGGGTTCCAAACAATTCCTTCATGTTGTCCCAACAGAAATCGATTAAGTTAACTTAATCGTTTTTACAAATTTAGGTGGATTGAACATAAAACAATTAAGTTGTCCCAAAAAACACTTAAGAATTGTGTTGTTTCAACTCATACTTTGAGAAAAGGTTTCATCACAAAGCTACACTGTAAATAAAATGCTGGGGTTCCACACAATTCGATTTGTGTTGGGACAACATGAAGGAATTAAGTTAACTCATTAGTTATTACAAATTTAAGTGGATTCAACATAAAACAATTAAGTTGTCCCCTCAAAAAAACTCAAGAGTTGTGTTGTTTCCGCTCATTTTAAATAAGTAGTTTGAACAAACAGCAAACGTAAATTTTTGAGTGTATATCTTTATTGTTATACGCTCAAAAAAAAAAGGTGTTGAACAGAACTTAATTCAATTAAGGGAAACTTTTCCACGTTATTTCAACTTTTATAATTACGTTTTTCAACTTATTTGAAACTTATTTTGCATAAATAACCACTAAGCAAAATCAATTTTACGTCAAATCATTCTCATTTGAATAACCAGAATTCTCACCATTGGTGTGAAGTCTCTTAAAAAGATAGTTCACCCAAAAATGTAAATTACCTAATAATTTATTCCCCCTCAAGTGTTTTTAAACCAAAAGAAGATATTTTGAAGAAAGCTGGTTGCTGCCTTATATCTACCTACCTTTATATTGTCTTTTGTGTTAAACAGAGGAAAGCTACTCAAATAGTGAAGTTTAAGTAAATGATGGCAGAATTTGCATTTTTATGTGAACTATACCTTTAAGTTTATGAAAAAATGTAGCACAAGAAAAATGAACGTCAAAGAGAAAAATCATGTTTTGAGAAAATCATGTCAAAGAGAAAAATCAACTTGTTATAGTTGAAGTCAGAATGATTAGCCCTCCTGTGATTTTTATTTTTTCAAATATTTTCCAAATGATGTTTAACAGAGCAAGGAATTTTTCACAGTATGTCTGATAATATTTTTTTCTTCTGGAGAAAGTCTTATTTGTTTTATTTCAGCTAGAATAAAAGCAGTTTGTTTGTTTTTTTTAAACCATTTTAAGGTCAATGTTATTAAAAATTTGCAATATCTTTTTTTTTTTTTCGAATGTCTACAGAACAAACCATCATTATACAATGACTTGCCTAATTACCCTAATTAACCTAGTTAAGCTTTTAAATGGCACTTTAAGCTGATTACTAGTTCCTTGAAAAATACCTAGTCAAATATTATGTACTGTCATCATGGAAAAGATGAAAGAAATCAATTAATAGAAATGAGTTATTAAAGCTATTATCTTTAGAAAGGTGTTGAAAAAAATCTTCTCTCCTTTAAACAGAAATTGGGTAAAAAATATACAGCAATTTTCATGTTTTTAAAGTTGAAAATTGTGTCCTATAAATGCCTGCTACATGTCATTTTTGTTCTCAAATAAAAGTATTTCAGCATTTTTAGATATTCGTCTTGGAAAATGGGACCAAAAAAAAAAACTGAAACCGCTCAGATCTGCTCTGCTCATATTTAGAATATGAGAGCGCACAGTGGACACCAGCCGCAAACCATCACCCTCCATATGAAAAGAAAGCGCTTCCATTGTGGGAATAATATCCAGATGCTGAATGAGAAGCAAATGATTCCTTAGGAAGCACAAAAAGACTCGAGGAAAACACTTGGATTTATGGATCACATTAGACTGGGACAGCAGGTGGTCGGTTTAAATGTGAAGTGTGAATTAATACTGCGGACTGACAGGAATAAACCTCATAGCTTATAGAGAGGCAGTTGATCTGTGAGGGACAGAGTATTTCCGGTGCATTAGCGCAGAGAACGAGAAAGAGAGACGCCATTTTACATTCCTGCACTACAAAAGTGCACGGACGCCTCTCTCTCGAAGGCTCAATCTCGTTCGGAGGTATCACTTTAGCCACGTGGGTTTGAACAGTTCTTGACTAGTTGTCAAAAACGCTCACAGTGAACGCGCCGACGGTACTCTGCTTTATTCCAATGATTTTAATGAGCATTAAAAGTGCTTGTAGGCAAAATAAAGCGGTAAGTCCAGAAATGTGAGCCGATTTGAATTTGAGCGAGGGTTAACTGTTGAAAACACTCAATAAAAATAGCTAAGAGAACAGTAAAAACGTTGAATAAAGTCTGCCACACGGAAAATCGTTAGCTGTATTTCACGTGAAACATAAAAATACGCCCTTTTCTGGATTACTTTAGAAAAATACTTCTTTTCGCTTTAATATGCAATGCAGCAAAAGCCTTTTTTTTCTCTTTTTTTTACTCTTTTCAGCTTTTTATCCGTATTTTTTTTTCTAAGTAAAGTCTCAGTGTTCCACTATGGAAGCGTTAGGAAAAGAGCACCCCCTCGTGGCCTGGAGGAATCAAAAGGCCACACGCGTCAGATGAACGTCATCTCAGCTCTAGTCCACAGTGAGAGTAGCAGGAGCTTTCAGTGCTCATTCCTTTGGAACAATGGCATATAAAGAGCAGAAGAGTGGGGTTAAAGAGGGACTCAGTCAGTGAAGCGCTGGCAGGCCTTCTTCCAGCGGCACGCTGTGCACCACAGGTCTCTCTTCTCCATGCCATACACCTTCCGGCACTTCTTAGCTTCACCGCGGGGTTTCCTGGGCAAACATTACATTTGGGTTAGCGGTAATGCAAGACTCCTAAAAAGATGGACTCCAATGAAAGTACAAATAATGACTGAAAATTATTCTTAATTACAAATACAAGTATGTGGCCTGTAAATAAAGTTTCGCTTTAAATTGTTCTTCGTTTTTTAGATGTTAGTATATGTATGTTAGTTTTAAAGATATCTATAAGCCAGTGCACTCCAAATAAAGTGACAAAATTGGCGTTAACAAGATATAAACCTGATATAACTTGCAGTTTGTCACTTCTGCCTAAATGGATCAATGGAATTTTTTTTACCTCATACTACAGTTTCTCATCAAATCTTCTGACCAATCAAATGCTCTCTAGTATCTGACATGCCCCCCCTCCCCCTTTAAGACGCTTCTCATAGACTTGGTCGGCATAGCCAGGAACATCCACAAAAAGTCACTAGGGGAGAGCGGGGACGAAAGTAACGTGGGACGAAAGTAACATGACAAGTGACAACATTTGCTTTCCAGGCTATAACAGCACATTCAGCATGCAACCCTTGATGGAGCTGCTGAAATTTCAGTTTTTAAGTGCAAAATTAAATTTTAGCAGTTCTTTTTTCCTTATTACAAGTTGTGTTTCTTTTTTCATGCATCAGAGTAATGATCAATCTACAGGTTATTTAGTGCAATAACACATCCTTGAGTTTGCAATCTCTGAGTTTTTCCAGTTTAAAAGTAAATCAGGTTTAAATGGCAAGAGTTCCTGTAGGGACGAAAGTAACACTGTTATTTATGTCCCACTGATAATAGACATACCTTATTTTCACTTGTTTTCAGTGTTTTGATTCATATGTTTTATAAAATTAGTGCATATTGCCAATGATAATAAAAAAATATTCAACAATTGTGGAAAATGTTACAATTTTGGATTGTTGGATTGCTTTTGATGGAAGTGAAATTTAAAATCAAAATGCCGTTTAATATTTTTTGCAAAAATACAGGACAAAATATGTTTGCAGTGAACATTAACAAGGTCATAGTCAAATATATTTAAAATGAACAAGATTAAGCCAGTAAATCTACCCACCCGTGTGTTACCTTCGTCCTTGCGGATGGGGTCAAAATTAACAATGTGCAACTTTTGTTTAAAGTGAAGTTATATTGGAGTTGTTCTACATTGCAACACAATAACAGCTGATTTTGATAGAGCACTCTTGTAAGTTATTTACCACAGCAAAGAATATATTTCTGCCAAAAACATTATCTTTTAAAATGAGGTTTTTATGAAAAATGGTACTTTTGTCTTCGCTCTCCCCTATCGTTTGTGCCATGGGGGAAAACAACCCATTAGAATGAATGTACGGAGACCTTGTTTGGCGCTCTATCTTCTATTTATTTTTGCTTGATTTAATATTGAAAAGGGCAACATGGTGACTCAGTGGTTAGCACTGTCGCCTCACAGTAAGAAGGTCGCTGGTTCGAGTCCCGGCTGGGTCAGTTGGCATTTCTGTGTGGAGTTTGCATGTTCTCCCCGTGTTGGCGTGGGTTTCCTCTGGGTGCTCCGGGTTACCCCACAGTCCAAAGACATGGACTATAGGTGAATTGAATAAACTAAATTGGCCGTAGTGTATGTGTGTGAATGAGTGTGAATGGATGTTTCCCAGTACTGGGTTGCAGCTGGAAGGGCATTCGCTGTGTAAAACATATGCTGGATAAGTTGGCGGTTCATTCTGCTGTGGCGACCCCTGATGAATAAAGGGACACTAAGCCCAAGGAAAATGAATGAATGAATAATATTGAAAAGTTGCTTTGTAATGTGTTTCACCTCTGATAAGTTTAAAAACCCAGATGTTTAGTTTTATATACTGTCCAATAAACATATGGAAGCCGGTAGTTTGACCAGCCGCTCCATTTTGCATTAAAAAGCATAGCATTTTCTCCCGCATGTCGCATCTTGTGAAAATATCCGGCGTTTTCATCAGTCTTTTGGTTTAATTGTTGCATTAAGTAAATGTGTATGCGTTCTTTCCTTTTATGTGAGCCCTTTATTCTTTTATGGTGTCGTTTTTTTCACCTATTTGACAGTCGGCTGTCTAAAATGTGGATTCCCTGACTTTAAATTACATGTAAAATAAAGACATCATATTACAATGTGTTGCAATTGGGTTTTCTAGAAGGATACGGAGGACATAAACGATCTGACAGGCAGAATACTGTCGTTATTAAGTTAGACACAGTTTCAAGATATGTTTTAGTGTTGGTAATGTCCCACATTTAGTTTGTTTGGTGATGGTCATGCTAGAAATCGGTGTACAGCCGAAAAAAATGCATTCCTGTCAGATTATGCCTCAACTCATTCACCAATATAAGAATTATTAGGTGGATTATTTAATGGTAACTTTAATATTTGGAGGAGAAATGGCTTGGATTAGTCAATCAAGTAGAGATTTCAAGGAAGGAATGCTTAATCTGGCAGGGGTGTCCTTTTGGTATTAAAACACACAGCACTAATTGTTTTAGTGTGTGCTAGTGAAATAAACATTGTGAATTTTGATTTCACACAGATTTTCACACGGGTTACCTGGTTCCAGTGGTGGGTTTGGAAGTGGAGGTGGTGTTGGTGTGTGTTTTACTGACAGTGGTGTGGTTAACAGGTTGTCTCTTCTCACCGATGCTGACAGTGCGGATTTGAGTCATCGGGCCCTGAAAAACCCCCAATACAAATCATGTTAAAGGTGATCAAACTCAACAAACACAACCAAATATGCTGACACCTATGATACTGTGAGAGAGGCACAATTTACTGATGACCATATTGGTATATTGACGAACATTTTTTTTTTTACATTGTAAAATATTTTAATTATTACACTTTATAGACTAGTATTTAAAGTCACTAACTGGAAAAAAGCAACAATGGTAAAACAGTAATTTTGTGAAATAGTGTCACAATTTAAACGGGTTTCTATGTCAATACATTTAATATTTTTAAAGTTGGTGCTTTATTACTTTTAGAACTATGTTTGTGAAAATTGATTATTTGAGCTTTTTTTTTGCATTAATATAAAGTAAAAAAAGAACACCACTTATTTAAAATAGACAGCTTTTTTAACTTTATAAATATTTTTACTGTCACTTTTGGTGTTAAATATACATATATGTACAATTATATACACTACCTGACAAAAGTCTTGTCACCTATCCAAGATTTAGGAACAACAAATAATAACTTGACTTCTAGTTGATCATTTGGTATCAGAAGTGGCTTATATGAAAGGCAAAGGCCTCTAGATTACGCTTATTTTACCAAAATAAAATATGATCATGCCTTGATTTTTAATTATTTAATTAGGACAGTAAGGTCTGACTTTGCTTAGACAAAAGTCTTGTCCCCTAACAGAAATAATGTACAGTATAGAATATAAAATCATGGTGCAGTGGAAAAAGAATTCATATTGTGTATGACTCCCATGAGCTTGGAGGACTGCATCCATACATCTCTGCAATGACTCTAATAACTTATTAATAAAGTCATCTGGAATGGCAAAGAAAGCATTCTTGCAGGACTCCCAGAGTTCATCAAGATTCTTTGGATTTATCTTTAAAACGTCATTTTACCCCAGACATGCTCAATAATATTCATGTCTGGTGACTGGGCTGGCCAATCCTGGAGCACCTTGACCTTCTTTGCTTTCAGGAACTTGTCTGAAGTATGAGAAGGAGTGCTATCCTGCTGAAGAATTTGCCCTCTCCTGTGGTTTGTAATGTAATGGGGAGCACAAATGTGTTGATACCTCAGGCTGTTGATGTAGCCATCCACTCTGCAGATCTCTCGCATGCCCCCATACTGAATGTAACCCCAAACCATGATTTTTCCTTCACCAAACTTGACTGATTTCTGCGAGAATCTTGGGTCCATGCGGGTTCCAAGAGGTCTTCTGCAGTATTTGTGATGATTGGGATGCAGTTCAACAGATGATTCATCGGAAAAATCTACCTTCTGACACTTTTCCAAATAGACTAGAAGTCAAGTTATTATTTGTTGCTCTTACAACTGAGATCGATGACAACACTTTTGTCAGGTAGTGTACATGCATGCATACAGCTATTGAAAAAAACAGTTAAGAGAACATAAGAGAATTTTAGTTTTATTCTGTGAACTACAGGTGACATCTTTTTTTTCCAAATGTTAAATAAAAATGGTAATTTTCAGAGCATTTTTTGTTGTTTGTATTAAATGTTTTTTTTGCATAAAATAACAAAGCATGTGCTTTGTTTTCAGGCATACTTGTTTTAGGCAGCACTATACCATTGTTTAAACTTAACAAGAGTTAAGAAATCAATTTTTCATGGAATAATCTTGATTTTCCATCAGAACAAATAAAAAAAATTGTTATTCTGACCAACCGTCATTTGGGGGATGCTCAAAATGACAAATCTGCAACTAATCTGACAAAAAAAAAATTAAGATCATGGTACAGCCAAACTAATATGTTAGGGAAAAACATCAAATAAAAATGTAATAAAGAAGAACAAATCAAGAGAAACATAAAAAATGTTGTTGAAATTTTGTAGTTTGCATTTTCTTTTTTTCATTTGAATTTAAATGTATTATCTTCCAATTTCTAAAGATGTTAGGTGACCAAACTCTTATTTTAATGGATGTAACTGTTTAATAAAACGATTTGTTTAAATGTATCAAAATATATTGTCTATATTCACTGAGAAATGAATAAAAATATTCATTTTCAAAAGGAGGTGTACTCATTTATGCCATGTACTGTATGTACACTGTAAAAAATGTTGGGTTCCACACAATTCCTTTATGTTGTCCCAGCACAAATCGATTAAGTTAACCGGTTTTACAAATTTATGTGGACTGAACATAAAACAATCAAGTTGTCCCCAAAAAACCTTAAGAATTGTATTGTTTCAACTCATTTTAAATACTTAATTTAAACTAACAGCCAAAGTCATTTTTTGAGTGTATGAAATATGGTGTCATTACTTTGAAACGTCTTGGGTTTTGATACATATGTTGTTTCGTTTTGTGTAAAACAAAATAAAACGTCCTGTTTAACTCACATTTAAAGAATTAAGAGTTTTATTTCTATTGTCTATGCATTTGGATTTATGTGGATTTTTAGTAGTCAAGTAATGAAATTACTCTTGAGTAACTAACTTACTTTTCAGTCATTAGAAAAGTAACTTAAATACAATTTGAATGATATGATTATCAGGGCCAGTCAGAATCTGCGCTTTTTTTTCTTTTCTTTTTCAGCACAAAATTAGTACAAAATCTACGAATTTATGAAATATTTTTAGAGTATAGTAACTAAAAACAATAAAAAAATAATAATAACTTTTTCACTTTTAAGCTTTAAGGTTTACAATGCAAATCCAGTTAGAACCACTTGTTTGGTAAATAATGCCATAAGGTATTATAATTGTGTCATGGTATTGTATATTGTGTCAATATTTTTCTGATCTTTTTCAGTGGAACAATGTTTATTTGTCATTAAAATGTCTCACTAAAAGTGCCATTACTCATTAGTTTTAACAGCATCATTAATAGTTGATGCCATTTTAACCTTGTGTGATAGTTGAGGTCAAAATAATATTAATGACGCTGTTATAACACATGACACATTTAGGGCATGGCTTCATGACAATCATGTTTATGACAGATTTATAACAAGTTTTGTTGTCTTGGTAATGTCAAGTTGTCATGACAAAGACAAAAACAGGTTGTGATGTCTTGGTGTCAAGTTGTCATAATGTCATCTTTGCATTTAAAATGTCATAACTGAGCGAATGACAGTTGACATAAGCATGCATAATGTCATGTCATGTCATGATTGAAAGGTTTAAATACCCCTTAGTAAAGTGTAAAAGTAAGTAGTGTTACCATAAAGGAATTGAATGATGGGCTCAAAAATCCTGTGTGGGCCTAGTAGTTAGTCATGAACTACTTTTTTTGAAGTAACTTACCCATCATGCTCCTAATTAGTTCATATTAATCTATGTTTACCAGATGTCTCTGTTGTCAGCTCGTAACAGAGGTTTAAAGTCTGCTTTCCTGCATTTTTGCAAAAGCATCTGAGACAGGAAACCAAGAGTCATGCAAGTGCAACTTCTGAAAGACCCCGAGAGACAGAGAAAAACTGAACTCAAGCAGTCTCTTTTCAGCGCTTCATGAGTTACCAGCTGAAAAAAAAGGAGGAAGTGTAAGAAAACAAGAAAAGAAGGAGAGTAGCATCTCACCGGTGGACCTTTATATATGACAGGGGGCGACTGCCAGGATACACTAATCCTATCCTCACTGTGAGGCGGGCATGAGGGCATGCTGGGAATGCTGACAGGGGTTGTAGCCTGAAAAACACAGTAGGTTTGTGTAAGAAGCGGTATTAGCAAAGCCAGCAGAGGGAGAAAGAGAAAACACTGTTAAAGGGATAGTTCACCCAAACGTGACCATTTACGCACTATTTACTCTCCCGCATGTGCTTTCAAACCTTCTTTCTTCTGTTGAACATGAAAGAAGATACTTTGAAGAAAGCTGAAAACCTGTAACCATTGACTTCCATAGTATTTGTTTTTCCTACTATGGAAGTCAATGGTTACAGGCTTTCAGCTTTCTCCAATTGCTGCATCCCAGTTCGCATACTATCCGTTCTAAATAGTATTTGAAAATAGAATTAGTATGTCTCAAACTGTAGTATGTTAAAAAGAGTATGCCAAAGGTTCCCGCATGGTCTACTGTTTCTGGTAAAAACGGTCCGTACTCTAACCGCTAATCTTGCAGACAATACATTGCTTGTTGGATGTGAATTCGATTAGAACTACAAACTCAGGTAAAAAATGTAAACAAACTACAAACATGGTGGACAAGCGAGACAAAGCGTTTTTATACTCCACAGAACTCCATATAAAAGCCAGAAACTTTTTTGCACAGGCCTATCTAAAGCGTTAATGGTACCAACTGAAGATCAACAGTAAAAATGACAAATTTGACCTCTTCCCAACAGAGAAAACCACCATCAATTAAAAATGCATGATTATATGGTGTCAAGGCTTTGCAACCAAAAAATGTATGGTGTAATGGAAGTCAATGGGGCAATATTACGTCCATATGACGTTATACAGTTTGGGGACTGTTGTTTCGGTTTTGCTGGTTTTGTTTTGCCTTTATAGGATAGGCGGGTTGGCTGTGTTGGACGTCAATCACTCGGGACACAGACTGACGTTTGATGGCGTAATTGAGAGGAGCTCCAATCGTTGCACTGCAGGATGGTGGGATACTATATAAGACAAACGCCGCATCAGTTTTGGGATAGCCGGCATTTCGTGAGAACTTGAGCTGTGCTTGAGATTTGTTTTATGTCTATGTTTCTTCCCTTTTTGCTTTGTTCTGCCGTTGTTTGTTTAGCTTTTGTTAGTGTGCTATGTTTGCTATGTACATTTTGAAACATTTAATCTCCTTTGTGAACTGGAATGTTGTATCCGTGTATTATTCTGGATGGAGGAGAGGGACTAGGTAAGCTCGGTCACATGATATACAAGGCGCACACGCAGAATTTTTTTAGTTAAGATGTAACAGGCAAAAACAGCCACGAACATGACCAACGGGGAGTCAATTTGAACAACACACAAGGGTTAACTTCTCAATGCATAATTATCCAAAGACCTGAAGAGATTTCTCTGCATAAAAGACGAATGGCAGATTAACCTGCTGCTTAAATCACCAATGAGGTAAGGTAATTAAATACGAAAGAAAAACTGGATGATGTTTCGAGATGATTGACAGGGCACATAACTAAGCAACATAACGGCCCGTTAATGAGAGAGTAGTACGTCCCAAAGCTTGCATACTCTCCAGGTACACATTAACAGTATGTACTTTTTTGTGTGAAGAAAATTGGGACGCAGCAAATGGTTACAGGTTTTCAGCATTTTTCAAAAGATCTTCTTTTGGGAATGACTGAAGAAAGAAAGGTTTCATAAAAGTTTGAAACAAGTAAAGGGTGAGTAAACGATGATGGAATTTTCATTTTTGGGTGAACTGTCCCTTTAAGTTGAACTGCATCCCACTGATAATCAAGAGGAGCTGCTACATTAGACATGATGAGACCACTGGAAACACTCACTGAGCCATAAATACATCAGCAATTACAGACACACATATGTATGTATGTGAGTGTGTGTGTGTGTGTGTGTGTGCGTGTGTGTGCGTGTGTGTGTGTATACGCGTGTGTGACCCTGTTGCTGAGATTTAACAGATGCCTCAATCTGCTGCATGGCCAAAGGTCACGGATATAAATCTCTGTCCGTTTGAAAGATTTCTAAAAGGTCATTTGATTTAGGATTACATTTCTCAAGAAACGTCTAATGTAGCTACACACAACAACAACCCACAATTATTTTCCTAATAAAACATCTGAATATTCTTCAAACATTATAAGTGCACTTGTTTGACGTTTTGGAAGAACTCTGTACTCATAAACATGAGAACCATAAATTCAACTTAATTTAGTAATATTTATGCAAAGATAAAACAAGGACTTTGTATTTCCATTTAGAAGAAATAAAGCTTGTTATTAGGATGGTTAAAAACATGTTTTGAGTAATATTATTAATGGCAATTAACCAAATCCTGTGAGAAACATTATGCTAAAAGTATTTTTATTTTATATATAATAGAATTTTAATAGAATTTTTGCTAATAAGTGGTATGAAAAAAGTTATAATGCAAAATAAAGAGGAGATTGAAAAACTGATACTGAAATAAATAAACTGAAATCCTAAAATTGCATTTAACATATGCGCATATAAAATATAGCATCATATATTTATTTTGTGATTTGAAATTAATTGGCATAAAAAAAACTAATTGCTGTAATAAATAAAAAAGCTTACGCATGGTACAAGACTAAAATGTAAGCCTGATCTATTTCAACTTAAAAAAAAAAAAACTTGCACTGATTGATCTTAAAATATATAAAAGTGAGTTTGTTTGGTGTCAGGATGGGCATTTTTTTAAGGCAAATTTATAAAAATGACTTAAATGTCCTAATTTAATTATATCCTAATGCTGACCTAATCGATACCCTGTATGTGAATCGAGGCCAAATCCAAAAAATGACAAAATAAATGCATATATAAAAGCAATAAATAAACAAATGAATGAATAAATAAGTAACTAAGTATGTACAGTCGAAGTCAGAATTCTTAAGCCTCCTGTGATTTTTCAAATATTTCCCAAATGATGTTTAACAGAGCAAGAAAATTTTCACAGTATTACTTATAATATTTTTTTCTTCTGGAGAAAGTCTTATTTGTTTTATTTCGACTGAAATAAAAGCAGTTTTTAATTTTTTTTAAACCCTTTTAAGGTCAATATGATTAGCTCCCTTAAGCGATATTTTTCTCGATTGTCTACAGAACAAACCACTCATATAATTCTTCCATGACTTGCCTAATTAACCTAATTAACCTAGTTAAGCCTTTAAATGTCACTTTAAGCTGAATACTAGTATCTTGAAAAATATCTAGTAAAATATTATGTACTGTCATCATGGCAAAGATAAAAGAAATCAGTTATTAGAAATTAGTTATTAAAACTATTATGTTTAGAAATGTGTTAAAAAACATCTTCTTTCCGTTAAACATAAATTGGGGGAAAAATATACAGGGGGGCTAATAATTGTGACGTCAACTGTATGCATGTGGAATACATATACACACATATATATATAAATATACATATCAAAAAATTGGATTTGTAATAACAAAGTAAATACAGCATATTTCTTTCTTTACATTCATTTCAGGTTTATAGTCATACTAATAAATCTTTGCTGACTCTGACCTTGATGGAGAGAGATTAGAGTCACATTAATGACTGAAACAGAGTCTTGTGTGGGAGATCTGAAAGAACACCAAGCTTATAAAGTAAAACCACAAAAACACCCACACACACACTGACATAAAAGTGCATGTGTGGAAGACTCCTCTTTAAACATGCTATCCACCCTTTTCCCAAACCCCATGATGTTTTGCACGAACTATGGGAGTAACTTATTTAAAGGAACACTCCGCTTTATGAGTTTTACCATTTTTAAATCTATCCAGCTGATCTCTGGGTCTGGCAGGAGCACTTTTAGCTTAGCTTAGCACAAATCATTGAATCGGATTAGACCATTAGCATCTCGCTCAAAAACCACGCCTGCAGCAGGCACAATGATATTACGCAGTCTGAAAATAGTCCCCAGCTAGGTAACTAGGCAACAGCATTGCGTAATATCATTGCCCCTGCTGCAGTCGTAGTACAGCAGCAAAGTTCCTTGAGTATTACACCGGAATTACAGTAGTTTCAATGAAATAACCTAGAAAATAGCAACTTTAAATTTTCCGTTGGTCTTAATGCACAATGTAAGTACAAAAAAGTTCAGCTTAAAATAGCAAAATTATCCAAACTCTTTTTTTTTTAGATGCTAATGGTCTAATTCGATTCAATGATTTATGCTAAGCTAAGCTAAAAGTGCCCAAAGATCGGCTGAATGGATTCATAATTGTTAAACACCGCAGTTCCTTTAAACTATTAGTACAACAATCAGTGTAAACAACCAGTGAAGTGTTTTTAAAAACTAGGTACAGTGGCTTTATTCTCCTCAAAGTTCATGCAATATTAAAAGATAACTTATTAGAATGAACAAACTACTTTCAGCAAACCACAAATAACTACGAATTACCACAAAAACTTAAAAACGAGTCTTTCCGCAGCAATATTTCGGACACATAGTGAACATTACCGAACTGTAGGGAAGACGGGAGGAACAAAACACAATCAACTTGACAGAGCTTTGGCCAGAAATATGCTTGTGAAATTAATGTCACATTAAAATACCAAGTGGAAAGTGTATTTTCATAAGAGATAAATATAAAGCACAAACCCAAACATACCTCTCACTCAGTTTTCACTGTATATGGATTATTTGTAGCACATTGTCATTATTCAAAATGATTTATGGCAGTTTTTTTTTACAGAAGTTCCCCAAAACCAGAAGTGCAATCCCTAAATTGAAATACAATCATCACGTGTTGACAAAAAGTGGCTATGACACACACACACACACACACACACACACACACACACACACACACACACACACACACACACACACACACACACACACACACACACACACACACACACACACACACACACACACACACACACAGAAACAGTGATGTCACCTGGTAAGCGTGGTCAGTGCGTATATGGCACAGTGCCGAGGGTGCTGATTGGCTGAGCGGGGTGTGGATCACGTTGGCGGGCTCAGTTCGGGACACATCACAGGTCAGGACGGGGAACATAGGCGGCGGCCCGGACGTGGTCGGAGAGGTGGGCGTGAGGTTGGACAGACCCTCTGAAAGAGTGTCCATGTTCACCTCGATTTCAGAGTAGTAGAAATCCTCCTCGCCATCGCTGTAGTCAGAATCTCCATTCCGCCTGAAAACACACAGACATGAACATCAGATTTAACAGACTTGTGTTGGGATGCACAATATATGGTTTCAGCATCAACATCGTAATGTGCGCATATAAAATAGTCACATAATTCGGAATTAAGGGACTAAGCCGAAGGAAAACTTTACTTTCTTTATTGTCCACAGGTGGAAATTTATCTTTGGCTTCACCATACAACTACATCAGCGTTCACATCACACATATCACAGAAAACAGGCAACACAAATACATTCAATATCATCACATAAATCACATTAAAAACTCAATTAAACCCTATTCATAATTAAAACACAGTATTTAAAATTCTAATGGCAGTCGGACATTTGATACACATTTTTCTTTACTTGAGGTTGTCTAAAATGTCTTTTTGATGGCAAAAGCTGAAACCACAGTAATGCTTTGTAGAGATGCTGCAAAAGTTAGACACAACAAATTGAAATGTTATCATTTAAATGTGATTTTAAGTGACTGTGTACACATTTCAAGCCATTTTAGAACATTCACGCATAAGAAATTGTAACATTAATATCTTTAACTTGTTTGACACTTTTGGATACTGCATCCATTACAATGGACATCATGTTAGGTTTTTTTTTTAGAGCATTTAATATAATTTTAAGTCTGCTGTCCATGATACTGGATGTTTGTCAGTCAATCAAATGGCAGTAAGACTCTGTCTGCTGTAATCTGAGAAAAATATCCACAATTCTGAAGGTTCTAAACATTTTCAATGGTTTTATTCACATTTATTGATATATTTACAATATTTTGTAGATTGTATAGAAATAAGGATTGCAATTTTGTGACGTTTAGAAGAAACATCAAGTAAAGACAAATGTTTTGACCTGATGTCCATTGAAATGGACACAAAAAAAAAACAATTAAAGAATGTTGACATTTATTATTATTTTTATTTAGTCTCGTTGATGAAAGCCTTTTTCTGAAACTTGGAACATAATTCAGGTCTGAATGGGGTTAATTATTTATACATTTTCCATTTGATTCTTCATTTTCTGTACCTGAATACTGTTAGACTCCTCTGAAAAAACAAACAAAGCAGTGTTTATTTTATTTGTATCTTTGCTCTATTGTATTTATCTATGCCTATAACTTGTTTATTATATTTTATGCAAATGTGCTCTCTTACAAAATCATCACAGTCAGTCTAAATTAATGAATTATTTCCAAATACAGCAATTCGAGTCATCTGGTGAAATTGTATTCATATGGCAACATATACATCATATCACATAAGTCACTTTTCCCCCAATATCGTGCAGCTCTTGTCATATGTACTCGCCAGCAGGTGGCAGCAGTGCCAACATCTTCACCGGCGGCTCTGACTGTTTACATGGGATGGTCAGGTAGCAACATGAGGCTATAAAAACACTCTTACTACCAACATCAGAATGTGTTTCCCTCTGGAGCTCCTGTTATGGTACTCTGAAAGAGAAGAGCACCCTGAGCTGTGCCATGACAGACAGTCCTGATGGCTCCAAATCATCTTCATGACAGAGTTTAGAAGGCTTGGTCATGTTTGCCTTTTTTCGTCAGGACCCGTTTCCACAACTGGTGTTAAAAAGACAGGTCACCAAAAGATGGAAACTCATGTTCAAGCAATCCGAGATGTATGTCACTTTTTTCTTCAGCAGAACATTAAAGATTATTTATGTTATTTTATTTTTGTTTATCTGAAACCGTGGTCTTTGGGGATTCTTAAAATGCAAGTGAAATACCGCTACTTTGATAGTCAAGAAGAAATTTATACATGGAAAATTGTATTGCAGGGATAGTTCTAAAGTCTAAATTCTGTCGCTTTCTTCTGTTAAATACAAAAAGATACTTTGAAGAAAGCTGGAAACCTGTAACCATTGGTCTAGGTTACACCTACTATGGATATCAATGGTTACAGGTTTCTAAATTATTTTTTTTCCAACATATTATTTTGTGTTTAACTACTAATTACCATAGCGGTTATTCTGGCCATTTTCACTTTCACAAGCAGGTGAGAAGGCTTTTCGCGGCACTGAATATGCTGTTTTGAAAGACATATATGAAGTAAAGTTATATTTTTGCTATTCGAAAGTCATGTTTATGTTAGCAGGAACTTGCTAGGCAACAGAGGCAAGCATATTCAAAGTCATGGGGAAAAGAAGCAGACACTGAAATGCACTGTGGTAATTAAAAGTAGAAATACGCATTGTAATTTTAATAAAATAATGTTAGAAAGAAATTTACAGATATTTAGGAAAAGTCCGGATATTATAGATATGTGGGTTTTATTTCAACAAAGTTATTCAATTGCGAAAATTAAAAACAGTAATTTTTTATAATTACATTTTTATTTTGCACCAAACTTTTTTGCACATGCTATGTTAGAAAATGCCAATTTAAACACAGAAATACATTGCTATTTTACATATAGCATTGCCGCTTTACATATTACACTGTAAAACATGCTGGGTTCCACACAATCCCTTCATGTCGTCCCAATGCAAATCGATTAAGTTAACTTAATGGTTTTATACATTTTCAAGTTGATTGAACATTTATTTAATTAACATGATTGAACAATTAAATTATTGTCCAACCCCCCCTCACAAAAAAACCTCAAGAATTGTGTTGTTTCAGCTCATTTTAAATAAGTAGTTTGAACAAGCAGCAAAATTATTATTATTTTTATGTACATTTCAAAGGGAGTTTTGCTACGCATATGCTTCCATACAAAGAGTTATTACAATACATTATTATTTTAGTCATCAGCTATGATGCTGAGTCGACCCAGGACACATTACACTCACTCGTGATATCATCAAGCGTCAGATTCATCATCATTCATGTCATTTAGTGTTTCTAATACCTGTTTGACATTCATAAATCACCTATATTTATCCATTGTATATAAAACTGATTACAGATCAGAAAGGCATTGCCTACCAACACATAAGCACTGTGAAAAGCACAGTGCATAATTAAAGGCATTCTATACTGTAAAATTTAACCTGTTGGCACTTATAGGTAAAAATGGCCCATTTTTAATCTGGCTTTATAAAAACAATTTTCAACAACATGGGAAAGTAAATAGGCTTATGAATGTATCAAATTAATTGTCAAATCTTTTAAATGATATTATCACAATACTGACCTAAGCTGCAAAAAAGATTACTTTAACGAGTATAATAACAAAAAAATACTTAGTGTATTGGTTTAAGGATATACACATAACTTATATAACAAACTTATTATGAACTAACTTATAAACGGATTAAAAGGATTTTAATGTTAAATATTTGTACTTGCCTCATCAAAAAATGTAATGTAGTGGAAAAGATTTTTAATTTATTTTTAATATAGCAAAAAATAATTTTTTATTATAGATTTTTAACAAGCATACTCTAGTTTTATACATGCACTTTTTTTCAACATAAAACGTTTTTTTTTTTTTTTTTAATCACAAGTTTAATATTGTTCAAAGTATATTTATTATGGAGAAAATTACATTCGGCATTAATAATCAAAAATAAATATTTGTTGACTTTTGGTCTACATGAATTGAGTATATAATAATAATAATAATTCCTTACATTTATATAGCGCTTTTCTATACACTCAAAGCGCTTTACACATTGGGGGAATCTCCTCATCCACCACCACTGTGCAGCATCCACCTGGATGACGCGACGGCAGCCATATTGCGCCAGACCGCACACCACACACCAGCTGATTGGTGGAGACGAGACAGAGTGATGAAGCCAATTATGATATGGGGATGGTTAGGAGGCCATGATGGACAGAGGCCAGTGGGCAAATTTGGCCAGGATGCCGGGGTTAAACCCCTACTCTTTTTCGAAGGACATCCTGGGATTTTTAATGACCACAGAGAGTCAGGACCTCGGTTTAACGTCTCATCCGAAAGACGGGTGAGATATAACTCCTATTCAACCTTAAGTTTCATCCCTATTTATAAATATTATGTCCACTCCCCCCTTTTTTTCTGTAACTTCATTTTTGTATATTAAGGGAATTGGGAATTCTTTTTAGTTTTTTTTTCCACAACTTAGGGAATTTCATTTGTGGAATCTGCGGTAAAAATGTCTAAAAGGTGCTGGGAATTGTATCTTTGCATTAAAAACTTAAATACAAAAACAACTAAATATTTCAGTAAATTAAAGAATTTTTAAGGCCTACAATTTTGTTTTTGGCGACGCGGTGGCGCAGTGGGTAGCACTGTCGCCTCACAGCAAGAAGGTCGCTGGTTCGAGCCCCAGCTGGGTCAGTTGGTGTTTCTGTGTGGAGTTTGCATGTTCTCCCCGTGTTCGCGTGGGTTTCCTTCGGGTGCTCCGGTTTCCCCCACAGTTCAAACACATGCGCTATAGGTGAATTGGGTAAGCTAAATTGTCCGTAGTGTATGTGTGTGAATGGGAGTGTATGGGTGTTTCCCAGCGATGGGTTGCAGCTGGAAGGGAATCCGCTGCGTAAAACATATGCTGGATAAGTTGGCAGTTCATTCCGCTGTGGCGACCCCGGATTAATAAAGGGACTAAGTCGAAAAGAAAATGAATGAATTTTGTTTTTGAAATGTAAGATATTTTAAGACTTTTTAAGACCCTGCTAAATGTAAATAACACATTTTTAGTAACATTCTGAGAGACTGTGATATTTTTTTGGGGAAAATCTGTTATGTAGATTTGAAAGCTAAAAAATATTGGTAAAATACCATTTTTCCACATTGTGATTCATGTTTTTATTCTTTTTTTTTAATTTTACCCCGTTTATTTATGCTTTTGAATTGCATTATGGGACGTCGATCTTTCTTCCAACAACTTTTAACCTTGAAAAGTTTGAAAAAAGTGACTTTTATTAAGATGTTCAATAGTTTAAAGTGATATATTGTCTGGGTTGGTGTTGTATATTATGGTACAAAAACCTTTTAATAAACTGCCAGTACATTTTCTGCTATTTTACAGACTTATTTCTCTATATATCGTTTCTTATACATTATATTATTTCAAACTCCAAAAATGTCAATAAAAGTCACTTTGTTAAACTGCAGAGTTGAATTTTCAACATCAAAAGTCGACAGAGCAGGGATTAAGGTCCCATAATGCAATTCACAACTGTAAATAAACAGAAAATACTTGTGAATCACAAAATAAGAAACTGTTAATTAACCGATTTTTTTACAGTGCAGCTGTGAGTGTCTCTTACCCCAGGTGGACGGTGCGGATGTGGCGCTGGATCCCTGAGGAGGTGCTGAGGACTTTTTCACAGTTCTTCCACAGACACTTAAACATCACCTTCATGGAGTTCTGCAACAGACAAAAGCAGTTTACAGGTAATAAAAAGACACGTCAGAGAAGCTACAGGACAATAGTGGGAACGTTTAACACAAGTTCAGGTTTTGTGCTCTTTGAACTGCACTGTAAAAAAATGCTGGGTTCCACAAAATTCCTTCATGTTTGTCCCAACAAAAATAGATTCAGTTAAAACTTAATTTCTTTTACAAATCTAAGTGGATTAAACATAAATCAATTAAGTTGTCCCCCCCAAAAATCTCAAGAATTGTGTTGTTTCAGCTCATTTTAACTAAGTAGTTTGAACAAGGCAAGGCACGTTTATTTATATAGCACATTTCATACAATTCAAAGTGCTTTACATAAACAAGAATAAAGTAACAAGAAAATAAAAACAACAAAGAATAAAAAATTATTAAAAACATTAAAAATGTGTTAAAACAGGTTTTAAAGGAATGAAAAAGAAAAGAAAGACCTAATAGTGTGATCTGTCCAAAACAAGCAACGGAAACAAGCAGCAGAAATATTTTTTTGAGTGTGTAAAGCCATCAGGAATCAATGTGCAAATTTCACAACGATGTCTCTTGCGCAAAATTTAGATTATTTTTTACACAACATTATGAGTTCTTTTTAAATTAGTTGTATGTTTTTTTTAAAGCTTATAAATGACCAAATAAAAGACGACACTCCTCAGGCTACACAACAATGTTTGAAAGCTGTCTGTATGCTAATGGGCTTGGGCTGAATTAACGGAAGCAATTGGTTTTGTAGAGAAAAAAGTATGTTTGGTGAATATCAATACAGTTCTTCCACTTCACAAAAGATGAATACAGAGAGAATATTTAGTAAATGCTTTTTAAGGGGTCCAAATTAATCTGAGATATCTTAGCGATGCTCGTTTAGTATTGTTTATACACATAAATTAAAGTGTAGAGTTTAGACATTTTGTTGGGTGCTTTTGTCATTAGTATTTTTTTTAGGATATTAGTAGTTTTATTTAGCATTAGACGTTTTTAAGCATATTTCTTTTTATTTTATTTTTAGCAATTTATGTAAAGTACTACAAATAGCTTTAAGTCAGCAGGCTTTTTATAATGTTTTTTATATATAATCTAATATTTAATTTTTATTTTAATGGAAATCCAGCCCTGCATAAAATAAAATGAAATAATGAAATAAATGTATTAATACATAACAAAAAAAAAACACATAGAAAGACAAATAAAGAAAAATAGAACACTTGATCATTAATTAAATTCTGTCCTATATTATTATTATTATTATTATTATTAATAATAATATAATAATAATCATCATCATCATAATAATCATAAATCATAATATATAAATATATTTATATATTATGATTTATGATTATTATGATGATGATGATTATTATTATATTATTATTAATAATAATAATAATAATAATAATATAGGACAGAATTTAATTAATGATCAAGTGTTCTATTTTTCTTTATTTGTCTTTCTATGTGTTTTTTTTTTGTTATGTTTAGCACTGAAATGTTTTTGTATTCATTTTTTATTAAAATTTTTTCATTTATTATTGTCTTATTCTATTGTATTCTGTAAATTTTTTAAATATTTTTCAGGCTCGGCTCATATACATTTCTTAAAAATAAATAAAAATTGGAGTTTTAGATATTAACATCATTGTTTAGAAGCCATATATTGTGCAAAGAGAAGTGACCAATGAACTACAGTTATGACAGAGAGATCAGAGCTGGATTTGTGATGTCATCAGTGCTTCAGAGGTCTGACAGTGTTTGTGTGTGTGTGTGTGTGTGTATAATTGCGCTGTAGGAATCCCCTTTAGCCACTATGACCCACAGGCGTTCACTGCTGCATGTGTGTGTGTGTGTGTGTGTGTGTGTGTGTGTGTGTGTGCGTTTATGTGATTTATGAGGCCATTTCACATGAATACACGCCACACTATGAGGACATTTTCAATTATGAGGACACAGTCGATGTCCTCATAATTTTAGCAATGTAGAAGTGCTTATTTAATGTAGAAGTGCTCAAATCCAAAATTTCTCTACATGACTTTATAATTCACATAAACCTGATTTTGTGTATGACGTGTGTATTCTACGTGCGCCTCTGTAGGCCGGACTGGGTACTGCACCCCCTCATTAATTATGTATGCGAGTGTATGAAATTGCAGCATGTGATTGGCTGACCACCAAATGTCCTCATAATTACTGTATCTGTCAAACATCTGTGTTAACAATAACGATTTAAAAATTGTTTTAAATAGATATAAAATATGAATTTTGTTCCAATTAAATAATAAAAATAACCCACTACCTTTATAAGATAAATAAAAAAACACATGCCTGTTATTGGCCAATCGCCACCACCTGACTCAATCAATTCCCGCGCTGGACAGATGGATATCACTCATCGAGTTCAAGACAAGAAGAAGAAGCACGGACATTAATAAATTAAGAAATTAATAGCCACTGAACTCAAGCGTTTTCATGCTGGAAGATCCGATGACACATGGGTGTCAGTCATCAGCTTCAAGATTCTTAAGGTAAGACTGTTAAATAACCACCCAGATAATTTAGTCTATTACACGATTAATATTAATTATTTGACTAAAATTAAATGCCAGTTAACCAAGTAACCGTTTATAAAACCTTGTAAGTTAGCGTACTTTTCGTTTCCTGTCAAGAGTGATGAACTTTCGTTTTTAAAATGTTGTTTGTTTTAGCATTACGTTCATATTTGCAATGTGGCCATGCTTTACCAAAGTAACAGATGCGTTGCAAGTAATCGTTTTTAGTGTGCTTATTAATTATGTAAGATGAGTATTTGGCAATCAAGTCATAACGTTATTGTCAGTTTCATATCACAATGTAATAAGTTACCTGTTAAGGCCTAACTTGTTACTAGAAGTTTTTTGTGCACCCAAGATACAAGAGAAATGTTTCCATAAATGTATGTTAACTGTATTATTGATTTATGAATAATGTTACTTACAAATACAAAATTGTCATAAGACATTCAGATATGTAAAACACAAATGTGAAACGTGATTCCAAAACACTTTTGTTGGTTTTGACATATGAATTAACATGGGATTCACAAGTGTTCCAGAAGCACATATTACACATTTGTATTTTGCACATGTAGATGTAATGGGGGTTTTTTTCTGTAAAGGTAATGTGTCTGCAGATGTTTCATCTTAATAAATATGTAGTCGGTGTGTATTTGCCATATCTGGACATTTCTAGTGACAAAGAAAAAGAGAAAATCAGCAAAAGCAAACAAATAATTTTTTTTCTGTTTCACTGGCATGTTATACTGACATACATATTACAGACCAAGCACAATCTTTATTATGTGTACCCTTTGTAAAAAATAAAATAAATAAACTAAAAATATATGTGATAAAAATCATTATAAAAATGCACTGATGTACAGTGACATTGGTGCATTGCAGAAAATGGCGACAGCAAGGTCCCAAAGAGTCAAACTGAAACCGAAGGATGAAGCAGTGTACTATGCTTCTACTTCAAAAGATAAAACTGGATTTGAAGTAAAATACATAAATTCATTCAAAGGTAAGAAAAACAAGTTTATGTTTACGCCAGGAATCTCCAAGAATTGTTCATTTTCATGACTAATCTGAAAAATCCTTTGCTAGGTCGGGGAGTGTTCAGCTCTAGCCACTATAGAAAAGGAGATTTTCTAGTTGAATATAGAGGAGACATAATAACCAAAGAAGAATGTGAAAGAAGACGCAGACTTTATCATAATGCACTTGAAGTGTTTTTGTTTGAATTCCGTTTTAATGGAAAACAGTTATGGTATGTATATTGCTTTATTAAATGTGCTAACATTTATGTTTCTGTATTTTCCTAATATATATAAAAAAATAACTCATCTTTTCAGAAACATGATAATTTTTTTTGTGACTTGCAATTACTTACTGTGCAATTTAGTAAGTACTGTAATTACATGAGGTGGCATTGTTCTTTCTGATTCAGGGTTGATGCTGCAAGAGAAGATGGCTCTTTGGGTAGACTTATTAATGACAATCATATAAACCCAAACAGCAAAATTAAAATAATCAATGTTGATAGAAAGCCCCATTTGTGCTTGTTCGCAACAAAGGACATCAGTCCAGGGCAAGAGATCACTTATAACTATGGTGATTCAGAATGGCCATGGAGAAACAAGGTATGCAGAGATTTGACTCGTTTTTTTTTTATTTTTATGATTTGGTTCTATATAATTAAGCCAAAATAAACTTAAATCTTTAAGAAAAGTTAATGTTTTAAATACCATATTCTGCATCAACACAATTGACCTTGTCAATTGTGTAAGGATTTACATGTATTAATATGTGTTGTTCATCTACACAGGCGACCTCTGACACTGAAATCCAGACC
>CAIGQV010019951.1:3227447-3238832 GCA_903798115.1 Danio jaintianensis | reverse complement strand
GTGTGTGTGTGTGTGTGTGTGTGTGTGTGTGTGTGTGTGTGTGTGTGGGGGGGGGATATTCACATCGTCACTTTCACCAGCACCGGCACTTTTCATTCTTTCCACTAATATCTCATCCGTGTTTGTGTAAAACACTTGATTCTAACAAATAATCCTCAGCTCACGCATGTTACTGCAATACCGATGAGTTACAGCTAATGTTGAAGATTAACACTTAACAAGAACCAAAACTGAAAAACAAGCCATCAAAGTTACATTATGACCTGTGATGCAGTAAAAAAAACATAAATACACTGAAAAAAAAGCTTTTCATACTTAGTTTTTGTCTTGTTTCTGTAATCAAGTATCAAGAAGCATTTCTTAGACAAGTAAACAGCATAGTCTTGTTTTCAGAAATAATATGTCAAAATGGAGTTTTTCCCTTAAAACAAGCAAAATAATCTGCCAATGGGGCAGAATAACCTTATTTCAAATCAAAAACAAGATTATATTGCTTACTCCACTACAACAACAACAATAATAATAATAATAATAATAATAATCACTGTGATTTCTTTTGATTAACCCGAACAGATACTTAATTAATGTGAAATATGAGCACTCAATCTGAGAAATATGATGCATGTGTAAACTTGTTGACTGCTCACATCAGAGAGTGTGTGTGTGTGTGTGTGTGTGAGAGTTGAAAAACAAGCAAACAGTCTCTCCAATGCTTACATTAACCCTTCACACACCACAGAAATCCAATATAGAAAGATCAAACAGAAGCCTGACAGCGGGGGAAATGTGGCTAATTCAAGATTTGACATTTTGCATTTCAAAAAGTGAAGGAAAGAAACGCTCACTAAAAGAAATTCTTTCCAGTATTTTATTACAAATGAATTCAGTTGTAATAATGAAATCACTGCCAAAACAAACCTCATTTGACTACTTTTAACTGCGGTATTCTGTTACTTTATTAACATAATTGACAAAATAAAACCACTTTCTAGCAATGTTCATGGCATTAGTGACATCATAATGACATAACAAAAGACTATCTAACAACCCTTTACGTGACAATCGATAAATCCTCTTTTCCTTTTGACATCGACTCGTAGTCACAGTTTTAACCTTTACAAAACTTGATTTCTCAAGATCAAATGATGTGCTTCAGATCTTATCAGTGAAGGCAAGTGACATCATTTCCTGTGTCATACATAACTGTGGGAGACAATTCCGCCAATTTCGATATACAAAAGTAACGCAATATTTGTGGACACACATTTAAGATTAAAAGTTAACTTTAAACAAAAATACATTAAATGTAATGAAATGTATGAAATATTACCAAAAGAAAAGTCAAAATATTTTGATTGCACATTAATGCACAATGACAAACAATGGAGCAAATATGCTGACTAACTCTGTCGACAATAATTCATGATGTAAGAGACTTTTTGTGCATGAAAATAAGAAATTGTTATACCCTCTAGGGCTGCACAATATATGGTTTCAGCATCGATATTGCAATGTGTGCATTCGCAATAGTCACATCACAGGATCTGCAATGTTGAGTTGGGATTACATAGTTTAGGATTATATATATTAAATTGGGATTACATAACCACAGTTCAAAATACATAAGTTTTGTGGAGTTACTGCAGTTTAACCATAATAGAGTAAAAGTTTATCATTTGCACATCTGTAAGCCCTATGTATGTAAGTATGTAAGTTTGACACCCAGTGGAACTAGGTATTGCACTCCTGGATCAAAACAAACGCAAGCGCAGGTTGCCAGATTGAGGACAGGAGCGAGTGATTTAAACCGTGTTCTATATAAAAGGAAGGAATATTTTACATATTAAAAGGAGTTTTTGTCCTAACCAACACCTCGAATTGATATATTAGAAATGGCCTCTATTTCTTGCAGCTGAACAGCAGAAAACTTTGACAATGATCACCTCAGGTAAACCTCATGTGCTTTATTCAGTGTTAAATGCTAATAATGTGAGTTTGAATGCCATTTTACATGACATTTGTTGCCATACTACTGAAAGCAGCAGCAGATAGCTCACCTCAGATCTTGAAAATAAAATAAACCGTTTGAAATTGAACTTTAGAACTAAACACATTCTGTATGAGTGATTCAGCATGTACATTTAATAATGTTAAAGAGGGTTAATATGTATTAAATAGATTATAAACCTTACCATTTCGTGAGTGAGTGCATATTCTGTGCTTTTGAATGGCTGTATTTAAATTTCTGTCGTGTTTCGTCTGGTGCAAACAGCCAAATTGCTTATCACTGCGTATCTCGTCACGAAGCGTGTTGTTATGACACGCAGTTACAATGTAACCTGCTCACCTAATGCTTATGTTCTTAATATTTATATCATTTGAAATCTGTGTCTCAGTCTGCTACTGTCCACCGGAGGTCACATTTCGGTCACGAGAGCATGCTTTCAGAGCCTTTCTGAATGAGTAAATGAATGAATGAAATATGCGGTTTTCCACCAAGGCAACTCGGGGTGCTAAAATATAATTGGCTAAAGTGGCATTGGGCAGGTTAAAATGACCAAAACGAAGATAGCGTTCTGGCACGTAACACACATTTTTAAAGCAGAATATCTGACTTCAGCATTGTTTTCCAGATAAACAAAATGTTCACTTGACATGTTTCTTAAATATCTGCAAACATATTATGGTATTTTTATGCTTTAGAAGAGTCAAAAACTTACATACAGCACCTTTAAAGCATTCAGTGTCAGGATTCTGCCACTTGGGTCTTTGCCAAGGCTTTGGGTCTTTGGCGCTGGGATGAAACATGCACATTGCATGTGTGAGTGCACGGTGAGTGTTTTTATATATCGTGTACTCGTGTCTTGCCTTCAGTCTTCTGTTGGTGTTGTGTTTAGCACGTGGTTCATGTTTACATGAGCCATGTGCTTTAGTGTCATGTTTCATGTGAACATGCGGTTAATGAGTTCTCTCATTGGCTGTGTGTTCTAGTCTCGTTTTACGTGAGCACATGGCTTGTGTTGTTTCTTTGTGTCATGTGCTTCCCTGTCTATTGTCTAGTCCCACCCTCCTTGTTAACCCATTATTAGTTTATTCTGTTCACCTATTTGTTTGTTAATTGTTTCTGCTTATAGTCCTATAGATCTGTGGCCGTTCGTTGTCGTTACTTGTCTTGCCCTGTCATGTCCAGCCTTGTCCAGCCCTGCTCTCCCTTGCCAGCCCAGTCAAGTTTGTTTTTGCCTTTGTTTTAAAAACCCAGTCCTCGCTCCTTTCCCCACCCCACCAACCGTGACATTCAGGCACAATACATATTACCATGTAAAAATTAAAATATAACTTAATAGAAAACTTAAATAGAAAATTATTTTATTGAACTATTTAAACAGTAAAGTCTTTGCATTGTTATTTCATATTAGATTTTTCAATTTCTGTACCTGAATACAAGTTGACTGCCTTGGAAACCATAAAGCAGTGTTTATTTTACTTTTATATTTGGTCTGTTGCATTTATATGCTTGTAATTTGTTTATTACATTTCATGCATGATTTACTCCCTTATAGAATCATCCCAATCTCAAATATATTGCAATATATATCACAGAGATGCAAAATATCGCAATGTCAGATTTTTCCATTATTGTGCAGACCTACCATGAGTGATAAACTATTCAAATAATTACAAATAAAACCATGTGAAAAAATGACCACTACTCTGCTGATATGCTGAAGATGTTCCATAATGGCTTTTATTATTATTATTATTATTTTCTGTTCATCTACATTACGTAAAGTGGCTTTGACACAATATACATTCAGAAAAGAGCTATAGAACTAAAGATGACCTGACTTGACCACCAAAACTACCTTCAATTCTAGAATCAGCCGTGAGTGTTTATGAATGAGCTGTCAGTCCTCTAGTGTTATGCTTCAGGAAGCTGCTCTGTCTTTGGCTCACTTTCTTGTTCTCCTCCACCAACAGTGGTTTGTATTGGCTATAGTGGGACATATAGGGGCGCGAGAGGCCTCTGGTGAGCTGAAATAATAGTGGAGACAGCCAGCGCTGTTGCCTAAAACTAGCACTAGCAGTATGGGACACATCCATCTGTCTTTCTGCACACACCGCAGCCCAAAACATATTACACTTCATGTAATGCAAACCAGTGGGAAATGAGAAACACTGTATGGCCTTTTTTGTGCTTTAACCCTCTGATTGTATAGCTGTGAATTGGGTGGATGATGGAGTTTCTAATACAATCTGAAATAATCCCAGTAAATGTTATTTTGAAATTAATAATGAAAGTTTGCACTGGAAGAATAGTGTTTAGGGCCTTAATGTAATTATTGTTATTTGTAATTAGGAGTGAGCGAGTGAGTATGACCAAAATGTTTATTTCATTGTATGAGTAATTTTATTTCATGGTAACAACCTATTTCACAATATAGTTATTTAAATAGGTTATTCCAGAAAATCAAACTTAAAGGGGACCTATTATGCCCCTTTTTACAAGATGTAAAATAAGTGTGCATGTATGCGAAGTTTCAGCTTATAATACACCACAAACAATGTTTTATAACTCTTTGAAACTTCCCCTTTTAGGTTTGATCCTACTTGTGACTGTCGCTTTAAATGCAAATGAGATTGTGTTCCCAGCCCTGTTTTCAAAAGAGGGTGGAGCTATAAATGTGTCAGTAGAGTGGCAGATTCAAATCTCTAATGGCAAACGGCTACTTCTCACTCAGGGCTGTCTATGTTAATGAGGGAACGCTAATGGGCGGGGCTTTCCCCCTCTGATGACATGTACAAAGGGAGAATGTCAATCAAAGTGTTTCCACAGACTGTTTTTTATGAAGTATGATTATAAAAAATAGAATTAATTAATGTTTATCATTAGAAGCTGGTTATATTTGCATACTGCTGAGACACAACTGTGTTTAAACCCCTTATAAAAGTGATTTTTGCATAATAGGTCCCCTTTAAATACTTCAGAAATGAAAAGACATTTCTTGACGTTTGTCCTTATTCTTATCTTGTTAAATATAGTACACTTTAAAAAAAATACTGGTTGCCTCAATTTTTTAAGCAGAATCAAATTAACCTTATGAGTCCTTTGAACTTGTATTATATTAAACTGAGTTAAAACAGCTTGCCTTACTTTTAAAATTAAGCTAGAACATGATTAACTTGGTTTAATAAATTACAATGAACTAAAAACACATGTTTTCATGACTAATTGATCATAGAATTTTTACTGTACAATATTGCATTTTTGCCACTTTTTTCAAACTCCTTTTGGCTGAGCTGATGCCGATATCTTTTCTCTTAGTTTGTTTTTGAGAAGTGTTCATTTACAGAGTCCGTTTTGAGATTTTTATTCCCCATAAGTGTTAGCTTCTCACAATAAATTAAAATTGTAATTTTATGGCCCCAATTAATGCTTTGATCCTACATAGAATTAACTCTTTTTCTTTCATTTTTATTAGTGTAACACATGTAATCCCATGAATAAATTTCTCATGGGCCAGGCACTAGGATCCAGCAGGAGGCTGTTAGTCAGCAGAGGCTGTAGTGTTGTGCCTTACTGTTTAACATATTGAGAAATATTGTACACAGAGTTATTCTGTACTCACATTCGCAGATTCAATTTGGTAATCCAAACAAGTTCAAAAACAAGTTTATCTAAATCACGGGTAAAAGTTCACCTCAGATTTTTGACCTGATCAATCTAGTGCTTCCCTCAGGCTCAGACATATATACACACCGCATGTGAATAAGCCACACCCACTTATTTACATGTCTTTGTATACATGGAATAAACAACTTTTACGGTTGAAAATTTATTCAGTGGTAACGATATATACCGTCATACTTCCCAGCAGCCATATTTGTGATTTATTATTTCAAAGTACAACACAGTAGTGTTTTAACAAGGTTAATTGAAGTCCAATTCAGATTCACTGAAGAACTTAATTATATTAAGTGTTCAAAAAATATGTGATTTGAGAGTTCGTTGCACAAAAAGGGATTTTATTAGTTATACTGTAAATAAAGTTTGGATAATCTTGATTAACTATACTAAATAAGCTGGAATTAATCCTGATTCAGTCTTTTATTTGTGTTAAATTATTATAGTGCATTAAGGATTTTGTATGAATTGGTTAATTGACATTAACATTAACAGCACTGATTTAAAATTGAACATTTTCATGGGATAAAGTTCTGGGTTTAAGGTAGTTCTTTTAGCTTGTATATAAAAAATGCTAGGTTCCACACAATCAATTTGTGTTAGGAGAACATGAAAGAATTAAGTTAACATATTAATTTTTACGAAGTTAAGTGGATTGAACATAAAATAATTAAAAAAAAAAGTAAAAAATCTCAATACGTGGGTTGTTTCAGCTTATTTTAAATAAGCAGTTTGAACAAACAGCAAATGTTATTTTTTGAGTGTACTTTGGCATATCATTGCACAGTTACTTGGTTTACAAACAAAAACCTTCCTGACAGGAAGTAAAAGACTGGACATTAACTTTGCACGGATAAGGCTATTAAGCAATTACATACTAGTATTAACATGTCTTTAAGCAAAGATTTACTCCAATGTGTTACTCTGTTGATGTCCACAGGAAGCGCCTTGATTTAAATGTGATTTTTTGTTTCTGTGTTCAAACGTTTGGGGTCAGTAAGATTTCTGTAAAAAATTACTACACTGAAAAAAAAAAAAAACTTGGATTAACATTAAAAAATTATGTACATCGATTGCACATAATAAAGTTATGTTTATTAAACATGACTTTTATATGTTCAAACTACATAATTTCTTTATGATTAAATAACATGACTTTATATGTTCAAACTACATAATTTCTTTATGATTAAATAACATGACTTTATATGTTCAAACTACATGATTTCCTTTTGATTAAAAAACATGACTTTCATATGTTCTAATAACAATTTATGCTTGTTAAATTAGCATGACATATTGTAAATATTAACATGATAGAATGCCATGGGCTGACTTTACTAAAATGCATTTTAGTAAATCTACTTAGCTACAACTTTTATTCAGCAGAGATGCCTTAAATTGATGAAACCTTGCATTAAAGATATTTATAACATTACAAAAGGTTTGTATTCAAATAAATGCTGTTCACTGAACTTTCTGTTCTTCAAAAAAATCCTGAATATATATCAGTGTCCACAAAAATATTAAGCAGCACAACACTAATAATACATTGTAAAACATGCAGGGTTCCACACAATTAGTTCATGTTGGCGCAACACAAATCGATTAAGTTAACTTAACACATTTAAGTAGATTGTACATAAAACAATGAATAAAAATCTCAATAATTGTGTTGTTTCAGCTCATTTTAGTTAATTTTTTTGGAGTGTAAGAAATATTTATTAGCATTAAAACATAATATTATAATGCTTTCTGAAGTGTCATGTGACACTGAAGACTAAAGCAATGATACTGAAAATTCAGCTTTGCATCACATGAGTAAATTGCATTTCAAAATATATTAAAGTAGAAAAATACATTTTAAAATCATAATAATATTGAACAATTTAACTGTTTATTTATTTATTTTTGTTTGTTTAGTTGTTTGTAAAATAAATTAGAGTGTTTTCTGAAGTATTATTGACACTAATAATGCTGTAAAACCAGATTGAATTATGGGGAAAACTATAACAATAACAATATTTAACAATTTACAAAACACATTTCAGTAATGTGTTTTTGATCAAATAAATGCAGCCTTGGTGAGCAGAAAAAAAAATAAAACACAGAACAGCTCAAGTCGTACTACAAAACATTCCCTTTAAATATCTGAAATCACTTAAGGAAGCTTTTTCCATCCAATTACTTTCTCCGTCCAGTATCTGGAATTGCACATATTGCATCAGAGTTGAGAAATATTTTGAATCAAAAAAACATCTGAGTAAACATTTTTTCACTCTTCTCCTTTTCTTCGGAGAGAGGCGTGCAGTCCTGACAGAATCCATGTTTACAAAATTGTGCACTGGGGAACAGTGTGAAAAACGTGTGTTACTGCGTGTGACGTGTGTATCGCTGTGAAAGGATAAGCCTGAGTGGATCTGTAAGAGCAAACACACACACATCCTCAGCCTCTCCCAAAACAAGGTGCACAGGCAGAAAAGCTAATGGCTTCCTGACATTGAAACCACATTCTGGAGAGATTCCATGCTACAAACACTGCAAAAATACTTTTCTTACTTCGATTTTAGTTTCTAGTCCAAATATCTAAAAACTCTTAAATCAAGAAGCATTTTCTAATCAATCAAAAAATATGGTCTTGTTTTAAGAAACAACATGCCAAAATCAAGTGAGTTTTTCCTTAAAACAAGCAAAATAATCTGCCAATGGGGTAAGCAAAATAATCTTGCTTTTTGTTTTGACATAAGATTATTTTGCTTACCCCATTGGCAGATTATTTTGCTTGTTTTAAGGAAAAACTCATTGAATTTTGGCATATTAATTCTTAAAACCAGACCATATTTTTGCTTGACTAGAAAATGCTTCTTGATTTAAGAATCTTTAGCTATTTGGACTAGAAACAAGACCAAAAATCAAAGTAAGAAAAGCATTTTTGAAGTGAAAAAAAGAAGAAGAGAACAACGAATGAACACAGTCCATCCCTTTCTGAGGCACAAAGGTGACAAGACTCATTGATCATGATGCTACTCACCCTAATGTGGAGAAATAACGTATCAGAAATAACACTATTCATCATTCAAATTTGAAAGAATATTAGGCTCCGCCATGCTAGGAGAACAGTGTTTCACAAAACATCCAATAAACGTTTTTTTATTTTGTGGAAGACAAAGAACAGCAATGGAACGTAGCATAGGCCTGTCACGATATCTATTTTTCGTCATGCGATATATTGCGATAAACGATATTAGTGTCACTTTATGCCACTCATTATATAATGCCAGAATGACAATATAATATCATCACAATACAAGTACACTCTTCCAAAACAACACATCATATTTTATTCTTAAGAATATTTCATTTAATTATAGTCAATAAGTTAATAATAGTTAATAATAATAAATAGTTAATAATAATAAATGTTAACAAAAAAGTGTAAGGTAAAAAGTAAGAGGCTGCAATATCTGCTACCAGATCTATTTTCAGTCATCATACACCCATACGAAAATATACTATAGTCATTTATAGTAAATATTATAGTGTTTTTTTTAACCATACTGACTCTGACACCTTCAATAGAGATAGAGATGCTGCACAATCAGCTAAAATGTTACTAGAATGGTAAACGTACCGTTATATACATTTCTGGAGAGTGCCAAATACGCCCCAGGAGCTTTTTTTTTGCAGTTTTGTTTTTGCGAATCCACCAGAGGCCGCTGTGGACACTTTTTCAGATCTCAAATTTCTCTCGCGAGTGTCATTCGCACCTGCTCTTCTCGTGTAAATCCACCAGAGGCCGCTGCCATCTGACTGAATGACCGATCGACCGATCTGACCCACCCTCCTCCTTCCCTTAACCCAATCAATAGTGTTTTTACCACGTTTTCAGATTTGACCACATTCTCACCCTGTTATTTACTTGTTTATTTTATTTTTTGGCTTCTGTTTTTGTCTTACCCGCTTTCTGGAACCATTCCTTGCCGGACTCAAACCCCATCGTCATGGTCAACTCCTCTCTGCGTTCACCGACGTACACGGCGAGCCACTGAGCAAACTGGTAACAGCGGAAAAGCCGTCCATACGGAGGTAAGCGGTCAGCTGGTAAGCGTGAAAAGGAACGCCGTCATACCGTCCCGTAGCGTTTGTTTTAAAGATTAAATGCAGCCATACGTTCCTCTGGCTACATAATTCGCGATCCAGAAATGTGTCACTCATATAGATTTATTTGAGGAAAAATGTAACGGTCAATATGGATGCTCTAGCAAAGGAAGCCCCGCCTTTTAGTAAAGGAGCCAATCACTGATCGCTATAGACTCATGATTCTCTGGGGAGGAGGCTCGGTCCAGATGTGTGTTTTTATGACAGTTTCGGCAGTATCATTGTTATGAACCATAAGGAGTCAGCAAGTGTGCTGAAATCTCTGCGAATAATTGCCTCACAGACTAATCTCTACTTTTAAACGAACCAACTACACTTTTAAACAAATGTTCTCTGGTTTTGTAACCAAAACTTCCTCATACATAATTTGGGAAATACTTGAAAAATAAAAAAATAAAATTCAGAGGAAGGCTAATAATTTTGACTTCAACTGTATGTAATATGCTTCAAAACTGCTCTTTTACTCAGTTTAGAATAATTTCAAGCACTAGGACTAATTATAGGTTATCCTCTAATCTTGATCTCTACTGTATGTGTGCAACACTGCATGGGGTTTTAAGGTTACTATAGTCCACTCTTTGTGTTTTACTCATGTGACCCGACCCTTACCTTTCGTTTGCGAGGGATGGGGTCCTCGAACAGGAAGTGTGTGCTCTCGCTCTCCTCATTGTTGTCGTCGCTCTGGCAGGACAGCAGAAAGCTCTTGCCCGTGTCATTAGAGAGCGGCGGCGATGGCGTGGAGGGCACTGATTGGTCACTGGCGTCCCAACTCCAGTTTCCACTGGTGGAGCTGCTGTAGCTGGCAGATAGACTCTCTTTCCAGGCTTTACCAGCCAGATCTACACCTGAAGACAAGACCCACACACATTCAGGAGACGTCAACAGCAAACAGACACAAAGAGTCGAATGGAAAGAAAACAACAGACAAAAACACACACACATACATATATAGGTGAAGTCTAAACTAGTAGCCCTCCTGTGAAATTTAAACTGTTTAAAAAATATTTCCCAAGTGCCGTTTAATGGAGAGATTTTTTTCAACACATTATTTAACATAATAGTTTTAATAATGACAATACATAACATTTGTCATGGTGACAATACATAACATTTTTCCTACTTAATTTGCAAGCTACTCGTATTCAGCTCAAAGTTTACATTTTTATGTTAATTAGGCAGGTTAGGATAATTAGGCAAGTTATTGGACAACAGTGGTTCGTTCTGTTGACAACTGAAACAAATATTTCTCAGAGGGGCTAATTATACTGACCTTCATTTTGCTTTTTGCTTCAATTATACCACCATAATCTTTTAACTGCATTTATTTCAGCTAAACTCAAAGAAATAAGACTTTTCCGAGTAATATTATAGGAAATACAGTGAAAATTTCCTTGCTTTGTTAAACATCACTTGCAAAATATATATATATAAAAAAGGAAATTAATAATAATAGGGCTAATAATTTTGCCTTCAACGCACACACACGCCTGCACGCAGACACACACACACACACACACACACACACACACACACACACACACACA
>CAIGQV010019951.1:3188342-3202792 GCA_903798115.1 Danio jaintianensis | reverse complement strand
CACACACACACACACACACACACACACACACACACACACACACACACCGCCTGCTTTCCTGCCTTCCCGCTTCTCCACGCTTTTCCCGAAAAAGCTCTTTATCACATTCAGCTGTATGATTCATGTGCTACCATATTTACACACACACAGGCACACACACACACATTCATAAACACGCTGAGAGGGGCTTAGTAAATCTGTGAATGTGTGTTTGTGATAAATGAGACTTACTGGAATCTAGAATTCAGTGCTTAATTCAAAGTTAAGTGTGCGTGTATGTGTGTGTGTAAAACAATTAGCCACATCCTCTAATTCTGGTCAATTGCACCTGTCTAACACTGAATGAATGATTCAATTCAATTCAATTCATCTATATTTCTATAGCGCTTTTACAATGTAGATTGTGTCAAAGCAGCTTCACATAGAAGATTATAGTGAATTGGAATGATGTCCGTTCAGTTTTTAGAGTTTAAGGTCAGTTCAGTTCAGTGTAGTTTAATTTTCACTGCTGAGAGTCCAAACACTGAAGAGCAAATCCATCGATGCGCAGAGCTGAAGCTGAACAACACAATACTAGAGAACTCCCATTGACACGCATTGTAAAAAAAACGGCTGTAATTTTATTGGTAAAAAACTGTAAGAATGCTTCAGTACAAAATTGGTAACATTGTTAACAGTTTCCTTAATATATACAGTAAATAACCATAAAATATATGCCCACCCCCCTCGCACAATCGTCATCAAAGTGACAGGATAGCGCCTAACAGGATTTGCGCAAAACTCTTTGACCAGGCTGTGGATTAAAGCTAGTAATATTGTAAACAATGTAACATTTCTTACCCAGACCGATCGTTTCGCCTTACAAGACCTCAGTGTGTCGCCAGGAGCCATGAATATTGATTTGTATTGTTTGTATTTGTTACGTTTTGAATCAAAAAACCTTTTACAATTGACTTTCATTATTAGAATCGCCAAGGACCACAGATTCAGCTCAAAATCTTCTTTAACCTTCTACTGAAGAAAGGCACCTACATATTGGATGACAAGTAAATTAACAGGAAGTTTTCATTTTTGGGTTAACTATCCCTTTAAAATGGTAATTTTCATCCGCTTTTGACTCCAATGGCCTTCCATACTGGCGAGCTGTAATTCTTAATTACAGAAAAACTCTTTTTATGTTAAATATTGATAAAGAAGCTTGCTTTAAATCAGAGATGCCCAAACTAGGGCCCACTGGCCAAAGTTGGCCCATGGTAACCTTTCATCTGGCCCGCCACCTCTTCTGAGAAGAGAGGGAGAATGATGGGGAAGGTTGGGGCAAATGCCTTCAACAGAGATGGTCAATTCTAATTTAACATAACCTTTTGTTTGTTTAATTGAGCTACAAAAAAACAAACTGAAATTAAATGTTTTAGTTAAATGTTGTGAATGAATCAGTTTTGGCGTCACGGTGGTGCAGTGGGTAGAAGATCGCTGGTTCGAGCCTCGGGTGGGTCAGTTGGCATTTCTGTGTGGAGTTTGCATGTTCTCCCCGTGATCGCGTGGGTTTCCTCCGGGTGCTCTGGTTTCCCCCAAAGTCCAAAGACATGCGCTATAGGTGAATTGGGTAAGCTAAATTGGCCGTAGTGTATGTGAGTGAATGAGAGTGTATGAATGTTTCCCAGTGATGGGTTGCAGCTGGAAGGGCATCCGCTGCGCAAAACATATGCTGGATAAGTTGGCGGTTCATTCATCTGTGGCGACCCCTGATAAATAAAGGGACTAAGCCGAAGGAAAATTAATGAAAATGTAAATACTGCTACTTGACAGATAGAGGACAATGCACAAGACATTGGCATTGAACTCCATTGTGTTCTAAATGGGATTATGTTTGTAAGAGGTTCATTGTAAAATGTAAAAAATATATATAATTATTAATATGATTATACAATTTTTTTAAATATTAATAAATTAGGAAATTACCATGGCAACTTTAATATAATACAGTTTGGTATATTTACCTTTGGCCCACCACCCTCAATCAAGTTTGGTTTTAGGCCACTCATAAGAAAAAGTCTGGGCACCACTGCTTTAAAGCAATCTACTGTATAAGTGATATATGAAAAAGAAAAACTTTACGTCAGTTGAGTGTTGAATTTCAGAGCTCATTCGAACATCCATAGCACTATAAAACTGCAGTTTTTTAACATATTTAATATTTAGTTGAAGTCAGTATTATTAGCCCTCCTGTTAAATATTAATTATTTTATATTTTTTCACCAATTTCTGTTAAACGGAAAGAAGATTTTTTTTACCACATTTCTAAACATAATAGTTTTAATAACTAATTTCTAATAACTGATTTCTTTCATCTTTTCCATGATGACAGCACATAATATTTTACTAGATATTTTTCAAGATACTAATATTCAGCTTAAAGTGACATTTAAACGCTTAACTATGTTAATTAGGGAAGTTAGGGTAATTAGGTAAGTCATTGTATAACGATGGTTTGTTCTGTAGACCAGTGGTCCTCAACCACCGGGCCGCGGACTGGTACCACTCCGTGGATCTATTGGTACAGGGCTGGACAAGAAATCATTAATTATTTCCGTTTTATTCATTATCTGAGTCTGAACGATCTTTTATTTTGAAAAATATTTTATTCTGAAAAATGACCGTATTCTCTCGCTTACATCTCAAATTTAACCCACAAGCAGCAAAATGAGTAAGAAACACGTCTTTGGAAAGTTTCTTTGCTAAGGGGTAAAAGGCCCAGTGAAGGACCCACGAACTGCCAAGAAATAGATCCGCAACCCATTTGTCAACAAATCAGGTCAATCCAGCATGTCTGTGCAAGAAGATCAACTGCTGGAGATCTCAAATGACGGTGGCCTTTTAGGGGCCGTTCGCATATCGCATCTTTTCAAGAGTTCGTGCACACAGTTGAATGAATGCCGTGAGCGCACCATGAGTCATGTGACAAGAACTGACCAGTCAGCTTCAGCTTGTATGGAATACACACATTTTGGTAGACTAATCATCTCATACAAACACAGGACATCCAAACACTGCAGTGCTTTGTAATTTTCTTCATAAATAAAACTTGTATCAGAGTGACAGCAATGTTTTGTCAGCTTGTCATTCTCTGAGAAAACGGATGATGGAGCCTACGAACCACCGCCCCCACCCCCGGTCCGTGGTAAAATTGTCAAGCGTTGACCGGTCCGCAGTGATAAAAATGTTGGGGACCACTGCTATAGACAATCAAAAAATATATATTGCTTAAGGGGGCTAATAATATTGACCTTAAAATGTTTTTAAAAAAATTAACAACTGCTTTTGTTCCAGCTGAAATAAAACAAATAACACTTTCTTCAGAAGAAAAAATCTTATAGGAAGTACTATGAAAATTTCCTTTATATTCTAATATCCAAACACTGCTCTTAGTTACACTGACATTCGCTAACTATTTATTACTGTAAAAGCTTTTTTCTTACTTTTTTCTCCTAAAGCAAAGAAAAAAGTAACTTCGTTGTAACAATATCAGAACTTAAATGTTCACGCTGACAGTAACTCGATGACTGGGCTGCACAAATTGGCCTGGCCCTCATGAATTGAGCGTCAGTCTGGCCGCAGGGCCCGCATGTATTCCCGCTTCTCCGGTCACATTCCTCAAATCTGAGTCCCACAACTCTGAGGAAATGAAGAAAAGATCATGATTGAAGAGAGCATCACTGCATGCTTTTTTCCTCTTGGTTAGCTCTAGGTTATAAAAGCTGAGAAACACAGCTGTGGTTTGTGCTATGTTACAGCTTGTGCCATTGTTACAATGCTGCGATGACAGTTTTGTGGCGACTTGTTGGAAACAGATGTTTTTTTTAGCCGAATCTGGTGAGAGGTGGTTTTTGGAAATACAAATAAAATTTTCTGTTTGATCATGAAAGAAAATGAACAATAAGAAGCTCTTTTGATCAAATCTGAGCCAAATACTTTGTATGAATATATTGTTTAAAAATAGGCCATTCAAAAATACAAATTCAATACAATTTTTCGCAACTTCATGTTGATCCAAGAACATTCTCCATTCATTTTATATATATGGTGAAAGAGGACTGAAACTTTTTAGCTTTAAAAAGGAAGCAAAGGCATCAAGTATCATAAAAGTGGTCCATATACTGTACCATAGCTCGTGCATTAAATGTGTGGGTAAATTATGAATAAAATCAAATAAAATCAAAACATTATTACAAATCTAAATCAAACTAAATAAAAGTAAAAAAACAAAAAAACATCAAGTATCATAAAAGTGGTCCATAAAGTGTAGCATAGCTGATGCACTAATTGTGTGGGTAAACTATGATTAAAATAAAATAAAATGAAATAAAAAATTATAAATTAAAATCAAACAAAATAAAGTAAAAAAAAAAACTAACCCATCAAGTATCATAAAAGTGGTCCATATAGTGTAGCATAGATTGTGCATTAAATGTGTGGGTAAATGATCAAAATAAAATTAAATAAAATTAAATTACATTTAAATCAAACAAAATGAAGTAAAAAAAAAAGCATCAAGTATCATAAAAGTGGTCCATATAGTGTAGCATAGCTCGTGCACTAAATGTGTGGGTAAATGATCAAAATAAAATAAAATAAAATAAAATAATTGCAAATTATAATCAAACAAAATAAAGTTAAAGAAAAGGATCAAGTATCATAAAAGTGTAAATAATTACAAATCTAAACAAAATAAATTGCATTCAACAAGAGAAAAATCTGAGAATTATGCTAATTATGCTAACTATTTAACACTTGCCACCAACATAAGTAGTAAAGGCCAACATTAAAAAAAATCCAAATAAAAATAATATTTTGCAAAATGTTATATATAAATAACTGCTCTTATTACCTCTAGATAAACAAAAATGCATGTGAGAGTCTGCAGCCGGTCTCGAAACGCTCTTATCAGTAAGTCCATGTGACTTAATCAGATTTATATGAAGCTCATTTCACAAAACCTCATGTGAAACTGGAAAGTTTGTGTGTGTGCATGTGTGTGTGGTAATACTATGGAGCCAGATCAGTCTCAATAATAATACATTTGCATTCATAAAATGCACAACACAATTCGTAAATTCAAAACACAATTCATTAATCCACAACTCCGATGCATAAATTCACAACACAATTCATAAATTCAAAAGTAAAAATAAAAAATATTTCCCAAATACTCACACATATGCATCTTACAAAAATACATTTAAAATGTTTACACAATTATGTATATATGAAGTTCTTGGATGACTTTTCTCATGCATTTATGAATTATGTAAGATGTATTTATAAATCACTGAATGTGCATGTGAAAATGCTCACACGAGCATGGAGTCCTTGGAATTTGAGACCTTCCTGGCAGGACAAGATTCGTACACATCTTTTTTTGGAGGATATTCTGTTTAGCCAATCGCGGTGAGTTTTTAATCCACCAATCAAAACCCTCCTTACTGAACAAACTCAAGAAGCTCCACCATTTAATTATTATTATTTTATATAAAATAAAATAAATAGTTTTAGCAGTATTATTAGACATTTGTCAAAAATTAAATGAGCTGAGTAACGTTATATATCAGTAATATTGAGTACGATGATCTTATGTCATTCGCGAACGGCTTTATTTATAATTAGATAATAAATGCATTTACATAACAATTAAAGCGGCAAAATTTCATGGAATTCATATCAAACATATATTCTGATCACAGAGGAGATCGGCAAAATGATATTCTGAAAATGCCAGCAAGTGGCAGCAAGTGATTGTATTGCTAAACGAGTCTTTTATTTAACCGATTCATTTGAATCAGTGATTCGTTCAGTAAGATTTGCTACTGAATGCACTGAATCCAGCCGTTCGCGAATGACATAAGATCATCGTACTCAATATTACTGATATATAACGTTACTCAGCTCATTTAATTTTTGACAAATGTCTAATAATACTGCTAAAACTATTTATTTTATTTTATATAAAATAATAATAATTAAATGGTGGAGCTTCTTGAGTTTGTTCAGTAGAGAGAGTTTTGATTGGTGGATTAAAAACTCACCGCGATTGGCTAAACAGAATATCCTCCAAAAAAAGATGTGTACGAATCTTGTCCTGCCAGGAAGGTCTCAAATTCAAAGGACTCCATGCTCGTGTGAGTATTTTCATATGCACATTCAATGATTCATAAATACATCTAACATAATTCATAAATGCATGAGGAAATTCATCCAAGAACTTCATATATACATAATTGTGTAAACATTTTAAATGTATTTTTGTAAGATGCATATGTGTGAGTATTTGGGAAATATTTTTTATTTTTACTTTTGAATTTATGAATTGTGTTGTGAATTTATGAATTGGATGCAAATGTATTATTATTGAGACTGATCTGGCTCCATATTAATACAGGTCAGTGTGGCATACAATAATATAAAGAACATATTAATCTGTGTATTTTTGTTATGTATGTGTAAAAACAAATTAAGTAAATGTGTAAGATTTTCTCTGTGTGTTTGTGTATGATGGAGCAGGCTGTGAGAAGCACAGCTAACACTCCCACGCCTCCGAGCTTCAGTCTCCGCCCTGCTGGCCTGTATGTGTGTGTGTGTTTCTCCTCTACTCTGAGCAGGGCCTGGCTGCACATGTTCACTGATAGAAGTTGAAGTAAACAGAAGCGGCTCTGCCTGATAGCACTCCAGAGAGCGGCTCCATCACAAACCAACAGCTGCTATTGGCTGGAGAGATGCCAGCAACTCGCCGACACACACACACACGCACACTCTCACACGCACGCACGCACGCACGCACGCGCACACACACACACACACACACACACACACACACGCACACGCACGCACACACACGCACACACACACACACACACAGAGACAGAGAAAGAGAGAGACTTGCACTAGATCTCTGCCCCGTCATGAACATAATCATTTCAGTTACATTACAGTAAATCTCAACACTCTTGACATTTTCTGAAAGGGGGGTTCAGTCAGATTTTTTCAAAAGCTTGAATGTGCTTATGAGGTGCACCTTAAGCATCATGCTTTGTTTAAAAAAATATATATATTATTATTTTAGATATTTTACCTTTTTTTCTACACCACTTTTCGTTCTTCTAAAAACACTATGTTGACTTCTTAGTTCATTGAAGCCCCTCCCTCAGAAATACACCACATGGCTCTGATTGGTCAGCTGGTCCAGGGTGTTCTGATGCACTCACCACTTAGTGCACATTAAAGGTCTCGTGAAATTAAAATTAAACATTTTAGAATTTAATTTCAGTCTGTTCGTTTTAAGGATATCTATTAGCTAGTGTGCTCTAAAACAGTGCCAAAATTTGCGTTTAGAAAATATAAAACTGATATAAACATCCAAAGCTTGCAGTTTGACACTTCCACCTAAATCGAGAAACGATTTGTTTCACGTCACCTCATACTTCAGTTTCTCATCAAATCTTGACCAATCAAATACTTTCTAGTGTCTGACATGCCCCCTCCCCACCTTTTGTCAAGATGCTTCTCGTTGGCTTTTCATTTGATGCGCTTGAGCTCAACCACTCTCACTGGCAAAGCTGTAAAAAAAAAATGCTATTGGCTGTTTTTTTTAAAGGGGAGGAGCTACTCTATGTCCCACCCTATGTTCATTTTTCAGTTGAGATTACATCAAACATCGAATAAAAATATGCACATTTCAAAGCATTTCACGGGACCTTTAAAGATGCTGTATGGAGGATTGACAGTCCAAATTCTAAATAGTTGATATGGTTTTACAGCCGGCCTTTACAGATAGACAGACAGCGGCAGCAGAGTGCATAACATACACTCATTAAAATTTAAATAAACATTTTTAAAAGACCCGTCGCGATTCGCATTTAATGTGCGATGAGCTTTAAGGCGCAGTTCTGAGCAAACTGTCTGTACACATATGTGATAAAATGCAAATTACAGGATGACATGTCCAGCCTGATCTCATGAGGAAACGTAACTATTTTACATTTTGTCAGTTAAGTGGCTAATTCGTACGATTTTTAAAAGGAGACGTGGCATCCCACCCCTAAACCCAACCGACATTGGGGTATGAGCCAATCATACAAATTATTACAAATGAGATCATACAAATTTATATGAATTAGCGACTAAATCAAAAAGTTACGAATTGCTGTGAGATAGCGTTGATATGACACAAGCTGCAGAGTGTCAGAGCAGATCTCATTAATATTCACAACCATTCAAAATATGGTCAAAACTGAGCTTTCCTTCTAGGGGTAATTTCTGGGGGTTATAATTGAGCGCATTGAGTAAATTTGAGCAAATTTTTGCACTTACCACATACCTACTACGTAGATGTCAGAGAACAAATTAACTTATTGAATTAAAGCACTCTACAACACCTTTTTTTTCTTTTTATTTACAAATGTGGGGTGACGCGGTGGCGCACTGGGTAGCGATGTCGCCTCACAGCAAGAAGGTCGCTGGTTCGAGCCCCGGCTGGGTCAGTTGGCATTTCAGTGTGGAGTTTGCATGTTCTCCCAGCATTCGCATGGGTTTCCTTCGGGTGCTCCGGTTTCCCCCACAAGTCCAAAGACATGCGGTATAGGTGAATTGGGTAAGCTAAATTGTTCGTAGTGTATGTGTGTAAATGAGAATGTATGGGTGTTTCCCAGTGATGGGTTGCAGCTGGAAGGGCATCCGCTGCATAAAACATATGCTGGATAAGTTGGTGGTTCATTCGGCTGTGGCGACCCCAGATTAATAAAGGGACTAAGCCGAAAAGAAAATGAATGAATGAATGAATTTACAAATGTTAAATTTACTACTTTTGTCTATTTAACGTCGTTTTATTCCACAAAGGTTTTTAATTTCAGAAAATTGTTCAAAATGGCATCTTTAATTTTTTTTTTCATTTGTTGTGATCAACAATTAAGGTTATGATTATAATATTGTTTCCTAAGTTAAAACATTGGCATAATGTTGTCTAAAAAATTATTTAAATCTGTCTGCAAGTTTACATATTAAACTTTTTTCTACACTGTTTTATTTCTTCTAAAAACATTATGTTGACTTCCTAGTTATGTGAAGCCCCTCCCTCAGAAATGCACCATGGGCTCTGATTGGTTAGCTGGTCCAATATTTCCAAATGTCTTTTTTTTTTCATTTGTTGTGATCGGGAATTAAGGACATTCCATCAAATATTGTTTCCTAATTTAAAACATTGTTATGACGTTGTCTAAAAATGATTATAAATATGTCTGCAAACATGCCACCTTTTTAAGTTAAATTACCATGGTTGTTAAACTCGTTTACCATGTTTGTTGATGACCAATCTGTGCAATCCGAGTGACTTTACATCTGAATCCTCTAACTCAAACTCAGGATACTGCTACTGTCAACTCCAGCTGTCAAATGTGCATTTCTAACATACAAAACATGACTTATTATTCATATTACATGTGCACTACTACCATAGTCAAATGCCAACACCACCATCTGTAAAACTAGCTTTGCTCTCAAATGTCAATCATGTTTATACACACTAGAAGTTTCTCTGTGGGTTCAGACTTGTGTGAGTAACCGCCGTCTTTTAAAGTACCTTAAGAAACACTGATCAAACCGGCTTGACTGTGGTGTGATAAAGAGCAAAACAATATAAAGAAATGTGAGAAAACCTGCAGTGAATAAGTTTTCTGTGCTTGTGGTTAGATAGTAAACAGATAATATTTATCTGTGAGGACTGTCATTCTCTCTCTCTCTCTCTCTCTCTCTGCGTGTCTGTTTACATGACTGGGTGGATGTGGGTCATATCACTATTTATAACCAGCCGTGTGTGTGTGTGTGAGAGAGAGTGTAAATAAGGTAAGCACTGTCACCCCACATGACAGATGGAGACACACACACACACAGTTGATCCTTGAACTCAAATTGCTTGAGAGAGTTTTGACTCCTGAAGTTTATTTTGAAACACACAATTCACAAAATATAGCAGTTTCTTTGTGATAAAAAAGTATACTAACATCCAAACATTGTTTTTTTTTTTAAGAGGAAGACTTTTATTTATATAGGAATACAGTAAAATCCTTAAAATGTCAAATAAATATTTACTGTTTTAATATTTTTGATTATTCCTGATGGAAAGCTTAATTTTCAGCCTCATAACTTCAGTGATTAGTGTCATATTTTCAGCGTGTTACATAAAATAATGTGTTGTCAAGAGACACAGGTAGGAGACATATTTTTTTGGGACTTCCAAAATGCTGATATCCATTGACTTACAATTTATGAATCACCAATGATCTTGTAAATAAAAAAATCATGTTGAATGTTCTATTGAAGTGCAAGATGTTACTTTTTAACTGTTTCTTTAACGCTAAAAAGAAGAATGAACCAAATACATTATGGCATTCATTTTCACTTTAATTCAGCTGCTATATATATTTTATTATTATTTTAACACTGTAAATGAAAAATCAGAGTATTTTTTTGACATGTGGTAAGACTTTGTGAGCCCTACTGTAGTTTATGGCTCTTGCTTTCGTCTTTCGTCTGTCTCAGTTTTGCTCTGTGTGCTTTTCAGGAAGCAGATATGTCATGCCGCTTGGCACAGATCCAGTCAGAGGAAAACTATCTGGCCTGCTGAAAAGCACACAATAAGCACTGAGCATTGTAAGCGGTACGCTAAAGTTAGCAGACACACACATGCACATCGTTCTTCCTGTGGTCTGTCTCAAACCCATGTGTGACACAAAAGTGCAGTTTTCTTCAGTGTTGACTAAAGACACAATTTACTGAAAATAATTTAGACCCGTCCCTCAGTTTGTAAACACAAACTAAACTCTCATTAAAAGCAGTTCACTCGGAAGACTAGTGGTAAAGTAGGCTGTAGGGTTTGAAGTCACACATATAGATACATATACATATATATATATATATACATATATTTTGTTAAGTGTGTTTTTGTGCTGGTTTAGGCTTGGCATTGAAAAATAAATATGACACTAAAACCACCACACCAGCAGGTGGCGACAAATCTTTGTTGTAACACGTGATTCACTGAATGACAGTCTGCATCCGAAATTACATAGGCTGCGTCTGAAATCGCATACTTCCATACTATATAATATGCTAAAATCAATGTGCGAGTCGAGTAGTATGTCCAAATTTATAGAATTCAAAAAACAGTAGAGAACTACCCAGGATGACCTACTACTTCTGGCAAAATTCTGAAGTGCGCATCCGATGGATGCTATGCTATCCCATGATGCAGCGCGAGAAAATTCATGAATGGGAGTGAAGCGATGCAACTGACAGTAAGTCACGTGATCATGACAAAATGGCGGATGTAGTACGTCCGAGTTCCATTGATACTGCTGACATTCATACTGTATAGAACGTACTTTTCTAACGGCTGAGTAGTAAATTCAAATTCAAATGCAGTACCTACTGAGTAGTAGGCGATTTCGGATGCAGCCATACTTTCCTATGATATAATATGTGAAAAACAGTATGTGAGTTGAGTAGTATGTCTGAATTTATAGTATTCAAAACACAGGCAAGAAGTACCCGGTTGAACCTACTACTTCTATTAAGATTCAATCCAATGAGATCCAATGGATGGTGAGAGAATTCATCGATTCATTCTATATTTTATATAGCCAAGCCAACTGCATGCTTAGGGTGACACGGTGGCTCAGTGGTTAGCACTGTTGCCTCACAGCAACAAGGTTGCTGGCATGACATGGTCAGTTGGCATTTCTGTCTGGAGTTCGCATGTTCTCCCCGTGTTGGCGTGGGTTTCCTCCGGGTGCTCCGGTTTCCCCCACGGTCCAAAGGCATGTGCTATAGGCGAATTGAATGAACTAAATTGGCCGTAGTGTATGTGTGTGAATGAGTGTGTATGGATGTTTCCTAGTACTGGGTTGCAGCTGGAAGGGCATCCGCTGTGTAAAACATATGCTGGATAAGTTAGCGGTTCATTCCGCTGTGGCGACCCCTGATGAATAAAGGGACTAAGCCCAAGGAAAATGAATGAATGAACTGTGTGCTTAATGCTATACATTATATACAATGAAATTAAAACAGAATTAGCAAAAAAATAAATAAATAAATATATATATGCATTGTTTTTCCTCAAAGCTTCAAATAAAATCTAAAGACTTGACATCGGGCAGTTGTTTTGGATTACTAAAGATGTTAGCACATGCACATTCAACCATCTCAGCAAGACTCGGCTCCAAGTCCAAGTATAAATCAGCTTTTACCTGCACTGTAAAAAAATATCCGTAAATTAGCAGTTTTCCATATTTTTTGATTCATGTTTTAATTTTTAACTATGTATTTATGTATTTGAACTGCATTATGGGACCTTGATCTTTCTTCTAACAACTTTTAACCTAAAAAAAGTGACTTTTATTACCATTTTGAATAGTTTAAAGTGATATCAGAATCAGAATCAGAAAGAGCTTTATTGCCAGGTATGTTCACACATGCGAGGAATTTGTTTTCGTGACAGAGCTTCAACAGTGCAACAGAATTACAGAGACAGGACAAAAAACAGATAATAAATATATTTTAAAAAATAAAAGTAATAGTGAATGCAAATATACAAATTGACAAGTGTATGTACAGGAATATTACTATATACAACGTTATATGGCAGCTGTTATGTGCAAATTAGCATGTAAAATATGTTGTTAAATAAGTGTTTATGTGTATAAAAAGTGTATAGCAGGTAGTGATGTTTGTTCCATCCTGCTATATTGATATATTGTCTGGGTTGGTGTTGTATATTACTGTACAAAAAAACTAACATTTTCTGTTATTTTACAGACTTATTTCTCTAAATATTATTTCTTATACATGATATCATTTCAAACTACTAAAATGTCAATACAAGTCACTTTGCTAAACTGTAGAGTTGAATTTTAAACATCAAAAGTCGACAGAGCAGAGATCAAGGTCCCATAATGCAATTCACAACTGTAAATAAGCAGAAAACACTTGTTAATCACAAAATACGGAATTTGTTAATTAAAGAGCCCCTATTATGGGTTTTTGAAAATGACCTTCCATGTAGTGCGTAACACAGCTCTAAGTGAAGTGAAATATCCAGCTAAGGCTTAAATCTGAAAGTGGGCAGTGTTTAAAACTATTGATTCATCTATAAAAGAGTCGGCTCATAGTGATTCAAATGAATCGTCTTGATAACGAGTCTTTAGCAGTGCAGGCGTGACATCGCTACGGAACTTAAGCCCCGCCCATTTGTTGCGCGCGCAATCCCGGGAAAATTGAAACCTCCGGCCCCGCCCACAAACAGAGTGGCGTTGAAATTACGGGAGTTTTCCGGGAGAAATAACAAAACGGGAGGGTGGCGGGAGATGGGTCTGAAATACAGGAGACTCCCGGGAAAAACGAGAGTGTTGGCAGGTATGCTCACACATACACTCTGACTACTTCAATATTGTTGAAGCGGTGGTGGCATTTCTCGTGCTGAACGCTGGACCAATCGCAACAGACTGTCATCGGTCCAATCAGCGCAGATGGGTTTGGGAACAAATGAATCGCTGAACGAAATATATGGGAGTCGCTGGGATAATTAGGTAAAAATAAATGCATATTATAAGACAATGAAAGTGTTTTTTGACCTTGCATGCATATCAGCCTGTTGTTGGAGACCCCCAAAACCACAATATGACCCTTTTTAATGCATAATAGGGGCTCTTTAATAGATATTTGTTACAGTGTAGCAACAACCTAATCATTTGGACTAGTTATAGATAGGATACAAATAAACAGATTTTACTTTGAATTTGTGTGTTTTATACATGTCCACTAATCCTCCTTGTTGCATCAACCAGTGAAGGCCTTTGACTAAAGTGTGGGAAGCATGTTTGCCTCATGCGCTGATGTCCAAGGCTTATGACCTTGGCAGAGTTCAAAAGCGAACAGCATTCCTCTCTCTAACTAGCCAGTGTTTTATTTCATTTATTTCTTAAAGTGATAGTTCACCCAAAAATGAAGATTGTGTTTTCAATTCCTCACCCTCTATTCGCTTCAAAGCTGTCCGAGTTCCTTTCTTATAATGAACAAAAAATAAAAAGATAATAAAACCTGTAGCCATTAAATTACAAAAGTGTTTTTCCCGATTGTGGGTGTCAACTGCTGTGTTTCCATCCACCAATTTTTATATAATGAAAACACCAAGAAGCGCATAAATTGAATTATTGTATTAATGATAAAACCTATAATTGATCTGTGCAATGATTTACTACTGAAGTAATACAAGTGTGATAGTTTGGCGTGTTTGAGCCTGTTCACAGAGATTTACTGACATACGTTTACTCTAAATTCACTTCATAACTGTCATGTTCACCAGCGATCAAGGACTTCAGAGATCGCTGGTGAACTACAATTCATCA
>CAIGQV010019951.1:3120775-3188332 GCA_903798115.1 Danio jaintianensis | reverse complement strand
ATATCACCCATCCCTAATGGCAACATTCTTTAAAAAAAAACTGAAGACAAAACTCAAAGGTTTGGAACCACTTGAGTAAATGGCAAATCATTTACATTTTTTGAGGTGAACTACCCCTTTAAGCACATGGTAACATTTGAAACGTTTGCAGCTCCTCGTGAGCGTTTCATACATGATCTGTTTCTCTCTCAGACATGTGTTTTCATTTGTCTCCCTCCCCCGCGACCCTTCTTTTCTATTCAAGTCCTCATTTTCACTCCATTCTTTAGTTAGGGCATGCGAGTGGCGCTAAACCTCCCCCCGTCCTCCTCTGGCTCGGCGCTGATGGACGGATAGTCACGGATGAAAACCAGCAGTGTGTTATGATTCATTAACAGCCACTTCCACAAAATAAAGTGTTTCTGAACTTATGGGTAAAGCAGACATGTACTGTTCCTTCATCGTTGTCGTTTCTGTAATGTTTAGGGTCTATTTAGTCATGTTTTTAGGAGATGTCAAATTAACATTCATTTAGTGTGATTAATTATTTAGAGAGACAGTCTAATATCTGCATTCTGTCTACGTTTAAGCATGTAAAGGAGTAATACAGAAATTGATGTACGAAATTATTTACTAGGATCTATTCAATTAATCCAAAGGGTAAAATAAATAAATAAATAAATAAATGTTTTTATTTTGAACTTAAAACTTTGTTTGTTTTGAACTTTGAATTAAATAAGTGATTTCCACAAACAAATTAAGCAACACAACTATTTTCAACATTAGCAATAATAATAAGAATATTAATAATGATAATCATAAGACAAAGAAGACGACGAAGAAGAATTGTTTCTTGAGCACCAAGTCGTCATATCAGAATGATTTCTGAAGGATCATGTGACAATGAAGAAAGGAGTCAGTATGTCAATAAAATAAACGATATATATATATTTTTTAAATAAATTCATGTTGCTATAACATTTCACAATATTACAGTTTTTATTGTATTTTGGATCGAACACATTAAGCTTTGTTTTTTATACCAACCAAGTCAAACTGAAAGATATATTTAATTTATATTAATGATATTGGGCTGGACGGTGGCGCAGTGGGTAGCGCTGTCGCCTCACAGCAAGAAGGTCGCTGGTTCGAGCCAGTTGGCATTTCTGTGTGGAGTTTGCATGTTCTCCCTATGTTGGCGTGGGTTTCCTCCGGGTGCTCCGGTTTCCCCCACAAGTCCAAAGACATGCGCTATAGGTGAATTGGGTAAGCTAAAATTGTCCGTAGCGTATGTGTGTGAATGAGAGTGTATGGGTGTTTTCCAGTGATGGGTTGCAGCTGGAAGGGCATCCGCTGCATAAAACAAATGCTGGATAAGTTGGCGATTCATTCCGCTGTGGCGACCCCTGATTAATAAAGGGACTAAGCTGAAAAGAAAATGAATGATTGAATGAATTAATTAATGATATTAATAATTGTTAAAATATATATTAAAATATAAAGTAATATAAGTTATATTTTTATTAAAGCTACAAGTGAATTTACATGTCAAAATATAAAAATAATGATAATTTTGGTCTAAATTATAAATAAAACTTTTTGGTTTTATTTTAGTTTTATTCATTTTTAGTGTATTATGTATTAAATATGCGAGAGTCAGATGAATAGAAAAATTATGCAAAAAATACATCAATTTTTGGTTAATATATTTCTAATACTGACCAATGCTATAGTAATAATAATGATAATAATAATAATAATAATAAATTAAAATTTAATTTAAAATGTAATTATTTATTCTAAAAAGTGACAATGCTGGAGCTGTGGCATACTGAACGATGCACAAAAACAGACTATTTATATAGTATATTTAAAAAAAACAAAAACAATTACGTAATATCCATGCAAAACATTAATTTTAGGCCTTTTTTGACAAAAACTTATAGAATACGAACTTAGAATACGATGTAGGATGTAGGGATACATTTTTCCAATTGAATAACTATCTTAAAAATCAATGATCCTCAACGCTTTCCATTTGAGTCCATGATCTCTTCCACATGCTGTGATATACATCAGCAACAGAGCGCAGGCTTCTATCACTCTTTTCCATCCATATTTTCATCTCTCAGTGCAGTTCTCTAATTATAGACATACCACCCCCTCCAGCACACCCAGTTTATCTCCGCCTGTTTTCCACCACACGGTTATGTAATAACACACACACACACACACTGGTAGGTGGGATACTGTCCATGTTTACCAGAGGATAAGGCTACACTACAGCAATAGAATGATAAATGGCTGCACTTTAATACGACACAACACTGTGATTTATAAAAGCCCTTCTTATGCAAGTTACTGTGTGGCTGACAAACTGCACTGCCTTTAAACCAGAGCACAAAAGCCAAACTCTCTCTCTCTCTCTCTCTCTCTCTCTCTCTCTCTCTCTCTTTCTCTAAATGCACACGGTCTCACACAAATACTTATGTAAGACACTTCATAATAATGTAATACTATATCATAATAAAAACTGCTCATTTTCCCAAACAAGATTTTTTTTAGACATTTCATTCAATGGATTTGTATATGCAATGATATTTAGGAATATAGAGATTTATTGGGATTCATATTAGAAACCGATATCCATAATAATCGGATATCAGTTTTGTAATACTGGCCTCACCGATAAATCGTGGTGCACTGAAGAAAATAATTCATTGAATTTACTAAATGTTTTTAAGGTAAGTGGTTGCAAACAATTTATATGGACTGAATTTAAACAAACAAATTAAGTTGAACATCACTAAATTCAATTTGTTTGTATAAATTCAGCCCATATAAATTGTTTGCAACCACTTACCTTAAAACAATTTAGCAAATTCCATGAATCAATTTTCTTTCATTGTATCTTGCAGGTTTTTTTTATTTTTTATTTATTAATAATATTAATCATTCCGATAGCACATTATTAAAAAAATTAATGACAAAAAGTCAAGACAACAAATATTTCTACATTGCTTTAACTTATTTTAATAAGTTAATCAGGTTTCAACTACATACTTTAAGTTACACAAAAGCTGCGTCCCAAATGGCACACTATACACTATGTACTTATGCACTTACACACTCAACAGCATAGTATATGTATGTAGTGTCGTCCCAAATGGAACACAAAATTTTTTTTTTACTAAGCGGGAATTTAAACCGTTTCCCAGATGGCGTTTGACAGTTGCCAAATTAGTGAAATAAATGACCAAACTACCAAATAATACCTGCCATGAGTATAACCGCATTCACCATCAGGAGGCGCTATAATCACTCTCGCAGGAGAATTTTGCTTTCACAATCTAAAATAAATAAAGTAATCAGTGCCCAAAATAAATCACATCAGTGCCCGAAAGCTCCGCCCCTTCCGCTACATGAGCAAAGCTGCGGTCATTGAGTGCATGAAGTGTCCAACATTCCACATTTCATTTTACCGGTTGAATAACTGCATCATCCGGGTAATTAAAGTGCACTTATTATTTTTAGAGTTTTCAATGTGAACGCACTACTTACACTATTTATACTACAAAATGGCGTAGAATAGTGCATAAGTATGCGATTTGAGACGCACCTAAAGTTCAACTTAATATTTTGAATCAGTTTGATTAATATAAGTTGAGATTACAAGAAAAGTTAATTTGATTCAACTAACAAAATGAAGTTAGCAAGACTTTTTTTACAGTGCATGGTTGTTGAGGTAAACTTCGTAACTGGGCTTATGCAATTAATATTTTGTCTGTTACTTTTATTTATACATCTTGTCCAGTCATAAATACCCAATATTTATTTTGGCAAAAACTAGAGATCAACCAGATAATCATCTTTACAGATATATTTTTCGTAAACTTAAGCATTTCATTTAAGAATATTTAAGATTTGTGCACTATTATATATTTTTTGATAACATACCAATTGCTATTTTGTTTGTTAATTTCTGAATGACATATATTTATTCTAGTAAGTATTTGTCTTCATCCTTTACCTTATTAAACTACACAACTTTTTAAAATTGTCATTTAAAACAAATAATTAAATTTATGCTTTAAATGTAAAATTATTGAACTTCTCCTTTTGAAAACATTACACTTTAAATTTATTTTGCCGATTTGCAATATTTTAGCAATTGGAAGAAAGATTGACTGATAATTGGTTTTACCGATATTTTACTGTTATATTTAAAGATGTTGGCATAATTTGATATCAGGTTTATAATATTGTATTGAAAACATTAAACATTTACATTTCAATTATTGTTGACCATCAATATTGTAACAATAGGAATTTGTTTTGTAAAAAACTAGAGTTGGACCAATGTTTCTTTTTTCCTAACGCGGAAGTATTTTCTAAAATCGGAAATCAGTTCGTAATTTCGTAAGTTCGTAATATCGTAAGTTCATAATATTGTAATATCATGTAATATCGGAATATAGGATTCAACAATAAACAGTGCAAACTTCTGAATGTCATTTGAACTCTATGTAAAAAACAAAAAAACATTATTAATAATTTTAATAACAAGCCAGTTGAGAAGTATAAATGTAAACACCTTTTTCATTTTAAGTGTTTTTTTTTGTTTTTGTAAATGTAAAACTACATAAACTCAAAAAGGCTAGCAGAGCAGTTAACCTAAGACCAGCAAACCAGATTAGTTGTCAGCAGAAAACAATAGACAAACAGATACACAGATAGAAAGACGTTCACACCCACATAACAACACACCACTTCCTCACGTCCAAATTTAGTTTGACTAGTCTAAAAGGAAACTAAGTCTAAAGGGAAAACATCCCCACATGCGAAGCCTCTTAACCGTGCCTGCAAAATAAAAATTGAAAAAAACAATTACAGTGAGTACAAAAACCTTTAACTATTTAAAAAAAAAACAAGTTTTTAATCATCAGGCTGACTGAGCAGAACGAGGACGAGGAGACACACTTTGTTGTTTGAGTGTTGAAGCAAACCAAACAAAATGGAGGCTATCGAGTTGCGTAAACAAAGCTGGAGAGGACTCCACTGAGGGCCGATTAAATGAGTGTTTGGGTGGACACGGTACATAGAAACATTTTCCATTAGAATCTGAATATCAAAGGAACAGCTCTTCATAACACACACACAGACACTCCAGAGCAAACAAGACTCATTCGATGCCTCTGAGAGGAGACGCACTTACCCGAATATACCTTACTTGACAACTCAGATGACGTCAAGGGTAACATTAAAGTCCTGAGGGTTTAATTGGGTACAAACAACCATGGTTAGTTGCAGAAATGCCGTGTAACGAATGTAATCGGTCTGATTGAAACAGTGTGAAGCTCAGGCATTCACCTTGTGACCTTAAGCACAGTTTCTGTGATGTTGTTGTCATTATTCTGCACTGACTCCCATTCGCGGCTTTAGCAAACATATTTGACGGCCTTAGAGACAACTGTGTAAGAAGTCATCTCTGTGTTTCTTGTTTCCATCTGAGGGCGAGGGGAAACCCCACATCGGCTGTTTTTTGAGAGCGACTGTGCTCGTGTGAATTCATTTCACTACATGTGCGGCCCAAATAAAAGGACTAAATTGTGATTTCACATATCGGTACAGCAGGTTTATGGTTGGGTTGGGTTTCATTTAAAATAGTGTTGTGGTCAATGATATTCTATGGTGTTGTGGGCGATTTGAGTTGAAGTTGCAAAGTTTAATCCAGTTGATTGTTGTAGGGTGTGAGTGTTGCTATGCATCTCCTAGTGGTTCTAAGAGATGTTTACCATGTTGCTAGGGTACTGTTGCAACTGTGAATGTTGTTAAGGAGTTGCTAAGGTGTTCTGAGAGATTGTCTTCATGTTGCTAGGGTGTTTTTGTAGCCTGTAAGTGTTGCTATTTAGTTGCACAGGTGTTCTGAGCAATTTTTACCATTTTTACCATTTTACCAACTGTTAGCATTGGTATTCAGTTGCTCAGGTGTTCTGAGCAATTTTTACCCTGTTGCTAGGGTGATGTTGGAACTGTTAGTGTTGGTATGCAGTTGCTAAGGTTTTCAGAGAGGCCATTATCACATTGTTAGGCTGTTGCTAAAGGCTGTGAGTGTTGCTATGCGGTTGCTTAGGTGGTCTGAGGGGTCATTATCATATTGTGTTTTTGGAGGTTGTGGGTGTTGCTAAAGTTGCTTAGGTGTTCTGAGAGATTATAATCATGTTGCTAGGGTGTTGTTGGAGGCTGTGAGTGTTGCTATTCAGTTGCTTAAGTGTGCTGAGCAATTTTTATCATGTTTCTAGGGTGATGTTGGAACTATTAGTGTTGGTATGCAGTTGCTAAGGTGTTCGGAGAGGTCATTATCATACTGCTAGGGTGTTGCTGAAGGCTGTGAGTGTTGCTATTTAGTTGCTCATGTGTTCTGAGCAGTTGTTATCATATTGCTAGGGTGCTATTGGAGGCTGTTAATATTGCTCTGCAGTTCCTAAGGCATTTTGAGTGGCTATTATGTTGCTAGGGTGTTGTGAGTGTTGCTATTCAGTTGCTCAGTTGTTTTGAGTGATTGTTGCCATATTGCTATGGTGATGTTGGAACTGTTAGTGTTGCAATGCAGTTGCAAAGGTAATTGCATGATGTTGCTAGGGTGACTTTGGAGGCTGTGAGTCTTGCTAGGCATTCTGAAAAGTTGTTATGTGTTGCTACGGTGTTGTTGGAGGCTGTAAGTGTTGCTATGCAGTTGCAATGGTGTTCCGAAAGGTTGTAATTATATTGTACGATGTTGAGTATTATGAAGTTGCTAAGACATTTTTATGGTTATCATGTTGGAGGCTGTGAGTGTTGCTATGCAGTAGCTAAGGTATTCAATATTTTAGGGTGTTGATGGAGGCTGTTAGTGTCACTATCCAGTTGCTAAGGTGTTAGACAAGTCATTATCATATTGCTAGTGTGTTGTTGGATGCTGTAAGTGATGCTATTCAGTTGCTTGCGTCTTCTGAGCTGTTGTTATGTTGCTAGGGTGCTGTTGGAGGCTGTTAATGTTGCTATGCAGTTGCTAAGGCATTTTGAGTGGCTATTATGTTGCTAGGGTGTTGTTGGATGCTGTGACTGTTGCTATTCAGTTGCTTTTTGGTTGATTGTTACCATGTTGCTATGGTGATGTTGGAACTGTTAGAGTTGCCATGCAGTTGCAAATGTGTTCCAAATGATTGTAATTATGTTGCTAGGGTGACATTGGAGGCTGTAAGTGTTGCTATGCAGTTACTAAGGTGTTCTTAGAGGTTGTTTGTGTTGCTAAGGTGTTGATGGAAGCTTTAAGTGTTGCTATCCAGTTTCAAAGACGTTCCAAAAGGTTGTAATCATGTTGTAGGGTGTTGAGTGTTATGTGAGTGGTAGTGAGTGTTATGAAGTGCTGTTGGAGGCTGTTAGTGTTGGTATGCAGTTTCTAAGGTGTTCTGATAGGTTGTTATCTTGTTGCTGGGGTGTTGTTGGAGGCAGTGAGTGTGCTATGAATTTGGTACAGCAATCTGAGTGGTTATCATCATAGTGTTGTTGCGCAGGTGATAATGTCTTAAAATTGTTGCCATGTTTCTAGGGTGTAGGAAGACTTTGACTGTTGCTAAGATTTCCTGTCAGTTTGTTAGTGCGTTTCTAGTGGTTTTTAGATAATTACTAAGATCTTTTAACTTCTTGTTGGAATATTGTTTGTTTGGTTGTTGGAGATGGAGTGTTGCTATGATGTTGCTAAGGTGTTCAAAATTGTTGTTAGCCTGTTTCTAGGGTATGCTGTTGGCTTGCAATGCAGTTGCCAAGTTGTTGTTAATGTAGTGCCAGAGTGTTGTGGCCAATTGTAACTGTTGCTAAGCAGCTGTTAGTATGTTGTTAGGCTGTTTAAAGTGTTGCAAGTCAAAGAAAAAAATACTCAAGCCCCCATTTTTTTCTCTCTCACCACAGAAAAAAATAGGACATGTGATTGCTTAAAAACAGGCTAACTTAAAAACAGAAATCGGATGAACCCAAAATACAACAATGAGGAACATAGCTGACTTCTGTGCCAGTTTTAGCCTCTGACCGCAATAAAAAATTACCCTTTTTAATCCACCCATATGGGAATAATGTGAACATGTCTAATTCTGCCTTTAAATGTGTATTTGGGGGCCCTGCTCAGCATCCCCAGCCGACACAGCTCAAGTGTGTAAACACAGTACAGGAATAAATAGTGATGAAAATAACTGAGACGAAACAGCTGAACTAATCAAACAAACAGGCCTTAAGCAAACCTCACAGACCACTTCCCGCAGAGAGAGAGAGAGAGAAAGAGAGAGAGCGAAAGAGAGACAGAAAAAGAGAGAGAGAGAGAGAGAGAGAGAGAGAGAGAGAGAGAGAGAGAAAGAGAGATCAAACCGGGGTGAACGACTGCCAGACAGCACTCGGTTTCTTTGTCTTATAGATTTTACAATACTAAAATGTCCCATCGTTCACTGTGGTGTCAGACACTTTGAACTATATATTTTAGGGGTGGGTATTGTGACCAGTTTGATGATTCAGTTAGCCTGCATTCTAATTTAAACGGTTTCAATTATATTGTTGTGATTCGACTTACTTTGAATAACAAACACTGTAGCAAGCTAAATCATTAATGTGCACATACAATGCACAGAAGGTAAGCAAATGCACACTATTGACAGCAAACACATTAAGATATGTGTCATCTACATTTACCACAACAAGCTATCAGATAAATTACTGCTCACCGCCTACACTCCAGCATTACTCATTACGTAAACTTATGTATGCTGTTTATTACTGTAATGCGGCATGACTGCATTGGCAGTATGTTGATATATATTTAAAGTGCTTTGATGGAATTTAATTTGATCTGTTAATTTACTAAGCCAAGTCTGACATCTTTCATTTTCAAATGGCAACAGAGATGTAAACAGGTATGACATACTTTTGAGCCACTTTTTGGTGTGTGTGTGTGTGTGTTCTTGATTATGTATGAAAATTTGTATAATGACATGGTTATAACCTTGGCATGACAATTTTAAGTTGGTTTATCAGGACATGTCCTTGTAATTCAAAACACTTAAAAATTATTTTGGTCTTTTGACATTCAAAATTTGTCACAGGTTTCCTGTGTTTCCAACAAATGTGTTGTGTTTGTTTGTGTGGTTTATGAGGACACAAATTTATATGACATGGGAATGACCTAGGTTTTACAGTGTTGAAATGGTTTATGAGGACATGTGTTGAGTCCTTGTAATTTAAAACTGTATTTAACAGGGGTTTTTTGACATTCAAAATTTGCCACGTGTGAGTTTTCCACAGTTTTGCAGCACAGGCGAAGTGCTTGGTATGAATTGTTGCATGTGTGAATCAAATGGGGGTATAATAATACGGTTATAACCTTGGTATGACAATTTTAAGTTATAAGCACATGTCCTTGTAATTCAAAACATTTAAAAATCATTTTGGTCTTTTAACATTCAAAATTTGTCACAGAAAAAAAACAAATGGTGTGTGTGTGTCGTTTATGAGGACACAATTTATATAATGACATGGGAATGACCTAGGTTTTACAATGCTGAGATGGTTTATGAGGACATGCTTTGAGTCCTTGTAATTTAAGACTGTATTTAACAGTTTTTGTTTTTTTTCACATTCAAAACTTTCCATGTTAGCTGTGAGGGTTGGGTTTAGAGGTAGGGTAAGGCCAAAAAATAAGTGGGTTTTACAGTATAAAATACATTACGCCTATGGAGAGTCCTCATATATCACAAAAATCAACATGTGTGATTTTCCCACAGTTTTGTAGCATAACCGAAGTGCTTGCTATGAATTGTTACATGTGTGAATCAAATGGGGGAAGAGAAAAAGTGCTGTACATATTTTAAAAATAACACAAAAAGAAAAAGGGGGGCCTTAAAAAGGCTTCAGATAGCTGTGGCATCAGGCCCTGAGAACCAAAGCTCAGTTTCCAAGAATCCAGAGCTCAGTTTTTCTCCAGAGGGACATTTTCATTTTGTTTTATTTCAAGCTAAATGCAATACGCAGGCCTTTTCTCTTTCACTTCCCTTCCCTCACTATGTCCCTTCCTTCCTTGAACTACTCAATTATGCTGAAATGTACGCACAGTAAATACAGCTCTGCACTAAATATAAGATACAAAAACATCAATATGAAGCCTTTCTGTATGCACACAAAACACACAGCTGAACGTCTCTGCCAATCATTCATTTGGTTTGCTTTAAATGCATTTCATTATAACAGTAACAAGCATCCAAGTGGATTTTTCTGGATTTTGCCCTGAGATCGGATTTATTTATTTGATTCAAAAAAACATAAACAAGGTGGAGAAAGAAGGGGAAAAATAGACGTTTACTTACTGTTGAATGAAGAACACATCATACATCTTAGAATTATTTGTCACCCAAAAAAATTTTCAAATTTCAAATTGTTCAAACTACTTATTTAAAATGAGCTGAAACAACACAATTCTTGAGATTTTTTGGGGAGAACCTCATTGTTTTATGTTCAATCCACTTAGATTTGTTAAGTAAACTTGATGAAAACATGAATGAATTGTGTGGAACCCTGATTTTTTTTTTTACAATGGTCGTACAGTATGAAGCTAGATTTCATACCTTAAAGGGAAAGTTTACCCAAAAAATAAAAATAAAAAGTTACTCACCATCAAGTAGCCCACAAAAACAAACAAACTATAAAACCATCAAACCCAATGGGGAACAAACTTTCTTTAAAAGATTTGTGTGTGTGTGCGTCTGTGTTCCACAGAAGAAAGAAACTTTAATAGGCGTGGAACAATTTTAGGGGTTCATAAATCATGACTGAATTTTTTTTTCTGTTTTCGTTTCTTTTTTGCAACAATGCCATAGAAGAACACTTCTGATCTCCTAAAAAAAACTTTCATTGCACACTTGAATAACATTTCCTTAGTGTAAAGAAATTTAAACTGAATTGTTTCATTCAAAGAGTCTTCGTGGAACCATCATTGCCTCTAAAAAACATTTTTCAAGAGTGTATAATGAACACATACTCAAAGTGTTGTGTTCAAGAAGGTTATGTATAATGCCAGTAGAGCTGTTTGGCTCACTTCACACAGCTGGAGTGAAAAACTTTTCTTTTATCGGGCTGAAATCTGCCTGACTATCCAGATTTACATCAGTGCTCAGTTTGAGGAAGTGCGGAGGAAATCAAATCTGTGGAAGACTTGATGATGACACAACTATTCAAAAACACAAGACATTTACCTCACACAGGTGTGTGGGCTTGACAAACCACCTGCAGAAAACATACTCTGCACAATCCCAGAGACTTACACCAGTTTGCACATTTGCAACAGGCACTTTTTTACAAATCACTCCATATCTCTAGACAAAACATTGTGCTTTTCTGAGTGTGCTTCACACAGGTGAGTGGGCTCTTCTCTCTATATGCACCAGACACTTTACTTAAACTCCACCTTACAAGGACTCAATAAGAAAAACAATGTTTACTCGTGAATGTGCCACAAATCATGTTGCACTATTTGCTTTCTTCAACCTTAAATACATCTTTTGCACGATATCTTGCACAATAGTGTTCTGTCTTATGTAAAAGTACTTGTATACACTCTTAGACATTTTATTGTATTTTTGATGTAACTTATTGGCAGCACTGTTGCCAGCAAGTTACCGCAACTGCCTCTTTACAGTAACTTACCTGTAAATGTGTTTTACAGAAGCAGGGCCATACGCAATTTAATTTTACAGTAAAACAGCCTTACCGTAACTTCTTTTTATGGTAAAATGCCCTTTACCATATTTGAATTTTACAGCATGACAATTTTATACAGCACTTTTTTTTAAATGTATTTACATTTTACACTAGCAGTACAAAACCTTCATTCTTAGTATTTACTATTGAGTTTAAGTGATGAGATTATGTACAACGGTATTTTTATTATTCATTTGTTATTATATCCATTTTTAATGGCTTACAAATGTAATTTTCATTCACCAGTGTATTTTGAATACATTTTGTAATACAAGATGTTAACTAATAATTTTTTTCATTGACTGTCTCATTTTTGTCTTCAGCTACAGAAGCAGTACTTGATTGCTTTGATTACAGTAGAATACAGCAAATTCCTAATATGCAGTAAGTTACTGTAAAAGTTTTTAAATAACCCACAATGCAGTGCATTTTACAGTAGTGAACTGTAAAGAATGTATATGGCATTTTACTGGGCATTTTACTGCAGTAAATAACTGTAAAACTGCAGCTCATCTAACAGTGTAGACTGTCTTAGGTTATGTGTATAGTTCAAGTATTTAAAGTATAGGTTTAGTTAGTATAGTAAGATTAAGGTATTAGTATGTTTGTTCTGTATAGGTTTAAAATAGCTCTTACATACAGGGTTGTTTTCATATTTATGATTATGTTTATTTATGTAGCACCGTAGGCCTGCGAGACACGACTTTCCACTGTATGTCCAAACATGTTGCGGAATGACAGCTCAACTTGACTTTGAAATTGACTTGAATATGATTTCAGTCCTTGAATCTTTAATATTACGATGAAGTCGGGCTTCTAGAGGGAAAGTCACTTGTTTTTTTTTATTATTATTAGTACAGTCATTGCATTCCTAAATCTGGGGATTTTTTCCCAGTGAAAGTTAGCAGTATATGTAATGTACAAAAATTAGTGAACAAAAATCCCCACATTCATCCTGGATCGCAATAAAAAAGTCCCAAATGTGCTTTTCAAACATTTCCAAAAGGGATTTCCCAATAATGTCACAGGATTATTAGCACAGGAACTCATTAATAATGCAACACGCTGGGAAAAAAACCATATTGGAATCCAACCAACACCAAAAGAATCAGCAACCAACATAACTGAACATTACATGCTTCTTGACAGTTTTGATACCTCACCAAAAAACAAATATGCTGAATATTTACTGCTGTTATATGGCATATTATCATGTATTCAAAAAGTTATGATCCGCGCTCATTGAGTAATTGCGCTATATTTTTTCATTTCACATTCTTCGGGAAATATAACCACAAAAGTTTCAGTTTAACGCCTTCCTCGATGTGTGAAACCATTTTCTCCCTCCACCCTCTTTTTCAATTGTCAGTCACATTTTGTCATTAAGGGCGACACGGTGGCTCATGGTTAGCAATGTCGCCTTACAGCAAGAAGGTCGCTGGTTCGAGTCCTGGCTGGATCAGTTGGCATTTCTGTGTAGAGTTTGCATGTTCTCCCCGTGTTGGCATGGGTTTCCTCCAGGTGGTCCAGTTTCCCCCACAAGTCCAAAGACATGCGCTATAGGTGAATTGAAAAAACTAAATTGGCCTTAGTGTATGTGTGTGAATGAGTGTGTATGGATGTTTCCAAGTACTGGGTTGCAGCTGGAAGGGCATCCGCTGTGTAAAACATATGCTGGATAGTTGGCGGTTCATTCCGCTGTGGTGACCCCTGATGAATAAAGGGACTAAGCTGAAGGAAACTGAATAAATGAATGTTTCGGTTCAATGCCTTCCATGGTGTGTGAAACAATTTTCTCCCTTTTGACCCTTTTTTTCTATTGTCAGTCACATTTTGTCATTAATTAAATTAAATAAAAGTTACGCATTTCATCAACCCATCAGAAGCAAGCATTCAACAGCCCCATATTTTATTCTAATTAATAATGAAATATAGCAATTTTAGTATTAAAATTGTAAAAAGTATTAGTCGTTTAACATTTAACCATTAAACAAATACGTTAGTCATTTTTGCACAACCAAATGCATTTAGTAATGGAACCTGCAATATTTTAGTGTACAATGCTTGATAACATGCTATGAGTTATGAACAGTGCAAAACATAAATGATTACAGCCCTCACAGATCTCCCTGTTAAGTTAATATATTATAGGATGCTATACAATAATATAATTATGTATATACATTATTTTAGTCATTACCAAAGCCAAAACTGGAACTAATCTAACAAAATAAATTAAGATCACTGTTCAAAATTAAAACACCCAAATCTGTGTTATGGAAAAATATTAAATAAAATTTTAACAATGAGGAAAAATCAAGAGAAACATAAAAAAATATTAAATTAAGTTAAGAATTTGTAGTTTATGATATTTTTGTTAAATGTATTATCTTTCTATTCTTAAACATGTTAGGTGACCACACTCGTATTTTAATAACTATAACTGTTTGATAAAACTCATTTTGTTTATATTGACCCAAAATATATTGTCTGTATTCACTGAGAATCACTCATTAGTTAATATTCTGTACTTTGGTATCGTAAAAATGACTAGTCACTTTTTATATTTAACATCCATTTACTACCAAAGCACCATTACTTTTGACACCATAGTAAGCTCAGCGACCCGACGTGATTGGATTTGACCATGGCCCGTACAACAAATCCTAAAGTTGGGTCAATGATTATTGCTCACTGACTATATGTAAATCCAGACTGCCCTCTCAGCCATTGTAATCCCATAATACTGTGGCAAATCAGATTATGGGGGCGACTAATCATAGTGAGTAGCCAAGCCCTGCTGAATCAACAGTTGAGCGAAACCACACCAATTTAATCAGATTTGCACCCGAGATGTGTTTCTTCGACCTTTTCCCTGAGCAACTTTACATGTGAAGCTGTAGCCCAGACACTAACTCATGTCATATTGGGTTGAAACGGTCTTGTGATGTGGTTCTGAGATAAATGAAAGCAGAACAGATGATGAAAACTCCACATTTGAGTTGGTAGGTTTTAGTAAACACTAGATGGTTTCCATGTTGTTCATTCATAAATTGGTCAACCTACACAGTAGACCTTGACCTTCAATCCAATTCATGTTGCAGTGTGGTCAAGTGTTTTTTTTTAGACCCCGTGGTTCAGGCAAAACCGTTGCGACTCAGCTACCCTAAATCCATCGCACTGGGTGTGCCGCTAAATACCGCTAATGTTTTCTAGGAACTCGACAGAGCCAAAAAAAAGTGTATTTAAATGTCTTGTGTGCATAATGTAGTTTGCTGGGATCACAAGACAGCAGCATTATGTTTATAGCAAATGCACAAAGGCAGGAGATAAAGCAAACAGTGAAAGCGGAAACCAGCAAAACCACCCGGACTTGTTCCAAACTCGACAATGGCCTGCCTGGTCTTAAAGGTGAGGGGGTCAGTGCTGAGTTAGCGCAACATTCAATGCTAACAGAACCAACAAAAGAAGGAATACTGAGAATACTGAGGAATTCGGAGTTCTGTGTGTGTTAGACTCAACCGACAGCATTTGTGACATAATTACCATCTGATTACCAAATTTATTTACACTTCCATCAAGTTTGCTTCTTCTTTTTTGCTTTTTTTTTTTTTAGAAAATGAGGGACATCAGAGGTCATTTTGTGGTGATAATTATGCCATAAATGCTGTCAGCAGAGTTTAAAGGGTTAGTTCACCTAAAGGTGTGGTCACACTGCACTTTCCGGCCCATAGACTTCCATTCATATGCATGCGAACGCGGGAGACCGGAAACGCAAGGTCATGCAACAAGTTTACATGTCGCTGCGTTGTAAAGTTCAAGCTTGGTGAACTCAGACATGTGAAATTGCATCAGGTGATTGCGTGAAACCAATAGAAGATCAAAATATGACCTTTCTGTAAAATTTTTTTTTAATCGTTCACATTTTTAAACAACTAATCATCTTGTTTAATCCCACCCCTTTTAAGCCCGCAGCACCGTGCGACAGAATGTTGCAAGTGCAAACTCTAGTGTGACCGCAGCTTAATAATGAAATTTATGTCATTAATTATTCGTTCTCAGACCTTGCGTTCGTCTTTGGAACACAAATGAAGTTATTTAAAATGAAATCAGAGAGCTCCCTTATCCTCCATAGACAGCAATGGTCCCGACTTGTTCGAAGTCCAAACAGATACCAAAAAACATTCTCAAAACTGTTTTTAGGAGCATAATTATTTTTTTTATTTCTTATTGGCTATTCGGGTTCACTGGTAATCACTTCCGTGGTAGGCACTGACACAGTATGGAAGTAGTAAAACAATCCAAATTATACCACACAACTGAGGACAAAAAATCTGTTGTGACAAGGCCATGCAGCTCGGATCACAGGGAGTGCAAATTGGGTCCAAAATACTGGGTATATGGAATGTTCAGACTCCATTGGAAAGCGTAAAATAATCATAGTGACACCACAAGATGGATAAAAAATATATTTAAAAAAAGGCTACGACAAGCCTCGAGTCAGGCCACACACCACAATTAAATTACGGAAACAAATCATAAGGATAACATAAAATGGAGACTTTTTTGGTCTCTAGAGATATGCATCTCTAGAGACTTTTGTTTCATGTTTACTTTGAATGTTTAATTAAAAATTGGCAATAGTCTCATTTCTATCACCATTTTAGCTTTTTTGTTTGTTTCTTTGCTTGTTTAAAGAAAAAGTTCTTGTCATAAATATGCCGCAAATTGTGCTGACAAAGCAGTATATCCATTGCAAGAAATCCCATGTCACTTATTAGTCAATATACAGGATTAAAATCCAATCCTGGATTCATTTTAAGCATGGATATTGTTTCAGAGTACATCTAAAACCAAAGAGAATATTAGAAAATGCACAGACACCTAGAATGTCTGTCATATTATCAAAGTGTGTTTTCGCTGCTTTATATCAGTGAAGATTGCTTTTAAGAGCAGATATTATTTCACAAGGATTAAAGTAATCTTTGTGCGAGTGTGTGGGTTTGGGTGAATGAGAACAGCGTAAGACAGCGAAGCGGCCTTGATCCTGGAACGGCACTCTCATATTGTTGGGATTTACCCAACTAGATCTGGTGCCATGACCCGGAGCAAAGTGTAAGGGCCACTGGGTCAGTGCAACAAAGACTGGGTTGAGGACGAAACAGACAAATACAGAGATCTTGTCCATTTTCTACAATATCTGCCGAAGACTAAACATATCAAAGTGCAGATGATTTTCTGAGTGTCATGAAAAACCAGACTGACTGGAGGCGTGACCGATTCATCTGGAAAAAGGGGGATTGACAGAATAGGTACTGTAGAGATCCAGCTGTTCTTAGAAGTCAGAGCAGGCTGCCATTTATTCCCAAGAAAAGCTTGAAAATGCTTTCAACTATGACAGAAAAAGGTTATGTAAGATGTGGGTGTGTGAATGGTAAAGAAGAGAGAGAGAGAGAGCCTCAGCGATGCTTTCCTACAGTTCCTGCACTTCAATCCAAGGCCAAGAATCATAGTATAATTTACAGCTGGACAGGGAGCAGTAAAATCTGTAAAGTTATCCACACATGCACATAATAGGCTCATTTCGTAAGAATAAATAGGAGTATTCTAAACACAGCTTGATCAGAGAAAACTAGGATCGGATCGCAATGGATCACAGTTGATCCATGCAGATCACGACCCACATGACTTATAGATTAATATATTTTTTTCAAACTTGTAGATTAATGCTAAATTTGTAATGATCGCAGAGAAAAGGTCGATATTGCTTTAAGTAATTAATTACAGAGAGAAGTTGTGTTAATGTGAATGAGGCATGTTAATCAGTCAACAACAATAGCTATTTTTTTTGTTTATATATTGCTGTTGAAGGACAGGGATCCTGTGTCTTATATAGCCTACATTGTGGCAAGGGACTCTCAAGATCTCAAGAAAGCGCCATTTTAAAACTAAAATGTATTAGTGTAAACAGGGCCTATAAGATAACAAAAAAGCTTATAGTACTCAGTTGTGAGCATACGTTTTTATGCGCATTTATCAAACTTTATGTGCATGTACATAAAAATAGGTGGATGGAAACATAGCTAACAGAGAAACAAAAGAACTCAAAATGCTTCCTGCGTCAATCAATTCGCATTTTGGCTTCCCTGTTAAATATAACGATGGAAATAGTTGGGGTGGCACCTAAATGCATGTCTTTCTTAAGTTATTAAATGTGTTTTCAGTCAATTCTACTTGTTTTGCCTGCAATAACGCATTCAGTGTATAGCTGCACAATTAATTGTTAAAAGATCAGGATCTCGATTCAACCACCCATGCAATCCTAATTATAAATCAACAGGATTTGCATATGTTTATTATTAATCATTCGATGATCTCAGTAGTGTGTTTAAATCATTAAGGGCATGGCCACTTGAGTGACAGCTAGGTCTCGCTGGTCACCGTCATGTCACCTCAGCTGATTCCGGCTGATTAGCCGCTGAGCTTGGCATATACATCGTGTTTTTGTTTTGTTTTATGTGGCTTTACACAATGAATTGCCTTTTGGAATTATTTCCTAAAATTATCAGATAATATGGCATGCTGTGTGCACTTAATTGTGTTCACAAACCATTCAAGTGGCCTTCATTTCCCATGTGAGTGAAATTATATACTTATATATCATATCTATAAATGTATTTGTTTTACTTCAGATAATTTATCATTTATAATTTTCTTTAGAACGTGAATGCACTCCAGAATCTGACAGATCGATAAGCTGTAGGCTACAGAACAGTCATCTGAAACGTTGTCATACAGTTTTATGCCTGGATTTCATAAATAGCCTTGCATTTACTAACACAGACTATATTTGAAGTGTTTGGAAGTTATTTGCGTTTTCCTCCTGTAGAAAAACGTCATAAGAACAATGCTTAGTGGCTCAATGTATTACAACAGTGTTTTTAAAAGACTAAACACTTTATTGATATAGTATACAGCTAAACACATGTTGTCAGAACACAAACGAGTCGCAGGTAATGAAGTATTAAGCGTTTCTCCCAAAGAAAAGCCTGTCTAAGCAAAATGCTAGCAGGCATCTGCAGCTCCACTGACGCTCCGCCTCTTTGCCCTTTTTTGGGCAACCCGGTCGGTGCAATGACGCGCAAACAAAATGGCAACGGTTGGCCACGCCTATTTGCGCTCTTCAGAAACTTATGTGTGACATCACGGATACTACGTCCATATCTTTTACAGTCTATGGTCTGACCGAGAAAGAGATTCAGTCTTTTCAATTATTATTATAATTTCTGAGTTGCAAACAATCAAATAGCATAGAAGTACTGGGATAACAGATGCTTGTGGTAAAAAATAAAGTCATCGTTTAAAGCAACTTAACACTTCAAATGAAGGTTATGAGAAATACATAGTTGAACCAATAGGTGGCCACAAACAACCGTCAAAAATGTGTCACTGAATAATTCTTCAAAAAGAGTTGTTAAATCGTTAATTAAAATGAGCCTAAAAAAATAAATGTAATGATTTGTTATTGTTTTTGTTTACTACATTATAATGTTTTACATTTAGCATTATCAGCAACAGTTGTTTTTCATGTTGCACTTTAACAACTGAGTATTGAATGTTTTATTTTAAACTTTGATTTAATCAGCTGTTAATATCTTGATTTTACTTTCTTCTACAAGTTATTTTTATGTACCTTGCTGTACTTTTCTTGTAATAAATGGAAAGCAAATTACATTTGACTCCTCTCCTTTTTGCTGATCCAAACAAATGTGCCAAAAATGTGCCAAAACTTAATGTGATCAGAACCGTGAGATTTGTGATCTGTTCCACCACTAGAGAAAACTCATAAGAAACGCTCATAACAGCTTCCATAAAATGATGAACAACATGCCCAGTAGCGAAATCTATGCACAAGCTGAAGTCGAAATTTCTTCACTCTCTGTGGCATGCCACAATCTGCAAAGGAGCTATAATGACTAGCGAAATATGAGCAAAATAACAAATGAAAACTATAATCAAGAAAGTAAACAGCATAGCTTAGGGCAATCGAGGCAGTACAGCCAGTAAAAACATTTGATTAACTGGCTCTTCGTTTCCCTACAGACAAACAACAAGTCCACAACTAGCATTCCTCGACAAGAGTTCAGGTCTGGTAGAAAAAACAAACTTGTTTTTAGTTCTGTCGCATATATTTTTTTTTCTTTCTGTGTGCACTGGACGAGCCACGATGATGTTTGGGGTCAGAACAGGCATCTGGTGCTGGATTTATGTCTACCAGAAATTTCACAACTTCGACCAGAGCCGTATTTTGGACCATAAAGCTGCAATTGGTAAATTGAGCACCAAAACAAAAATGCTCTAAATGCTCTGAATGATTCCCTTAGGTGCCATTAATTGTGTAAGTGTCAGCTACTATATAAAAAGAAAGTAAACATATCAGAGTAACAGAAAAATAGGGGTTATTAGTTTAAATGCATCTTAAGATGATCTAGTTAAATGGCTCATATAAGCTCATAATGCAGGACTTTTTTGGTGTGTGTGTGTGTGTGTGTGTGTGTGTGTGTGTGTGTGTGTGTGTGTGTGCGCGTGCGTGCGTGCGTGCGTGCGTGCGTGCGTGCGTGTGTGTGTGTGTGTGTGTGCGCATGTGCATACGAGAAGACATCGAATCACAGAAAAGGGCTTTGTTGAAATACATTATATGGGCTTAATTCAGTCTGACAGGAAATGAGGTTACATTTTTTTAACAACATCTTAACATCCATATTGTGCATGACTGAGATCAGTACCTCTAAAACAATATATGTTTTTATTCATTAATTTAAGTATCAAAACAGTATGAACAATGGATATGCATTTTGAGATATTGGTGTATTTAAGTTTGTGCAGTGGTGTAGTTAAGTGTTGGATTGCGTCAGATGTTATGGTTTGAATAAAAAAATGTCAGCAGTATAAATTATGAATCTCATGTACATACATACTATAAATATTCTTGGAATAAGTTTGGTATGGTTTGTTACAGTCATGAAATCAGAGACCTTTCCCTAGAAATTCATTACGAAATCCAATCACATGCAGTCACAAGAGAGGCATTCAAAATACATCTGCGTAAACCACAGTCTGCCTCTACTCTCCATGCATGAAATGCAATGTAGAAAACTTCTTTTACTTCTGTAGACTGAAAGTGAAGCAGTATATAACACAAACAATAGCATTTGTCTTGATTATATTGGACTGAATGCCAATTTAGCAGCTAGCTAACATTATCCAATTCCACCAGTGAAACTTTGAATGATACCATACCACCATCCCATCTGAAAGGAGAGGGAGAATGATTGGAATTCTGTCGAGATTATCAATTCAAATTTAATGTAACTCTTTGTTTGCTTTATTGTTAAAAGCTAACTAAAATTAAATGTTTCAATTAAATAGTGTGAAATAATCAGATTTTGTTTAAAAGTACATACTGACACCCGCCAATGCAGAGACTTTGGTAAGCAAATCAAGTCAAAGGCAGATTCTGCTTGACTAGTGTATTTAGCATTGAACTCCACTGTGTTATAAATGTGATTGTTTATGTTTTTATTGCAATAAGTTATCATTTAAAAAGTTATACTGCATTAGTTAATACGACTGAAAGTAATGTTTTCTATTTATTTTGAAATATTATTAAATAAATTACGAAATTACCCATGGCAACTTTAATGTAATATAGTTTGGTATATTTACCTTCGGCCCACGGCTCTCAATGATATTTGGTTTTTGGCCCTTTATACAAAGTTTGGGCTACAACCTCTGGAAGTGTCTAGAAATGGACAAGTTCAAAACACTTCGGACACTGTTGACGTCATTTAGTGCCGTCTGCTTGTGATTGAAATTGAATTGATGAAAATATCTTTAGTACCAGCCAGGTGTAGCTAAATGGCATAAAACCCATCAACTTGGATATTGAACAACAAAAATAAGGCCAATTTAACTGTGACTGTAAACCCAGATGTATCCAAAGGCCTCGGTGTGGTGCTTTCTCTCCACTGGTGTTGGGTAAGTCCCATCAAAAAGTAATTAATTAATAATTACATCATTATTAAAATTGTATTTAAATCACTTTTCTAAATTACTTTGTCTGAAAAGTAACTTAGATCCTCAGTACACTCTAATAAATGCTGGGCTGATTCTGTAAACACATTATTGGGTTAATTGTGCTGGATCAAAACTGGTTGTTTGGGGAACTGCAAACACACAGTTGGGTTGCCTAAGCTTGGCCAAATCAACTGAAAGGGCAGTAAGGGGTTCTCTTACCATTGAACATCTGAGTTGGGTTATTTTGACCCAACCGGTTTACTCATTTTTCATGGAACTTTCTGAATTTATCACTTGACGTCAGATGGAGCTTGCAACAAGCAGTATCATTAGGTAAGCTAATACGATTATATTAATATTTACCAATATTTTTAATAAATCACGCTCAAGGTTTTAACGATTTCACTGTTAAACGCAGTTTCTGATCAGTCAATGTGCGGGTTTTGCCATTTGTTAAATGAATGAAGTAGCAGTGAGGTATGAAGCTAGCTATATCAGATACGGGCTCCATCCGAAATTGCCTACTGCTCGAGTGTGTACTACATTTGAATTTGAATTTACAACACGGCCATTCGAAAAGTAAGTTATAGTCAGGGTGCGAATTACAGGGGGGTTTGGGGGGGATTGACCCCCCTAATTAACGCTTGATCCCCCCTGAAGGACATCAAAACAAGTTGTATGGGGGCACCGATAGACATCTTAAGTGTTCACAAAACGTTTCTTGTAAAATAGATGTTTATATCTGCATGTAGCCTAAACGATTAGACACAAATTGTATAGTTTGACCTACAGTAAACTCTAAAATAGTCACTAAATATCCCTCAAAACAGTGAAAACGTATACATTTTATTAATAAATTAGATGTAATTTAAATACATTCATATATCTGATTCACTGAAGAATTACCAAACTACTATCAAAAAAAGTTGACCCCCTCAATCGTCAATGTGTAATTCGCACATTGGTTATAGTATAGTATGAATGTGAGTAGTATGAATGGAAATCGGATGTACTACATCCACCATTTGCCATTATCACCTGACCTACCCATCTCAGGTGCGTCGCTTCACTCCCATTCATGAATTCTCTCACGTGACATCATGGGATAGCGTAGCGTCTATCGGATGCGCAATTCAGAATCTCGCCGGAAGTAGTAGGTCATCCGGGTAATTCTTGCATACAGTTTTTCGAATTCTATGAATTCTTATATAGTACTCGGCTCGCATACTGTTTTTAGCGTACTATATAGTATGGAAGTATGCGATTTCAGACGTAGCCATGGTGTATTACGGCTTGTCATGTTTTGTCAGAATTAGGTCATTAAGTAACAAAGCTGAACTTTTAAGTGTATACTTTTTCAAGTAAATGTTTTCAACAATGCCGAATTGAATGACAGAGCCATCATTTTTATATTGAGCATTTTCGCGCTAATTTAATTACTTGACTCAGTAATAAAAATCCTCAAATCTCAATGCATATACAATAGAAAATATACTCGTAATTCTTTAAATTTGAGTCAAACAGGACCTATATATATAGTTACTCTGCTTCTCTGAGTTTACCTTATGTTGTCATGAATTAATTTCTAAGCATATGCAAATGTCTTGATAAATGTCCTTCTTCTTTGTTCCGCAAAATATAGTTTACTCTGCTTCTTTGAATTGATTTATACAAAATTGTTGAATTTATGTACAGTATTTAAGGAAAAGTATATTTCAAGTAACTAATTAAATTACCTAAAAAAAGAAAAGTATTCTCTTGCTTCACTTTACCAGTAGAAAAGTTATTTAATTACAGTAACTAGTTACTGTGTAACTAATTACACTCAACACTGCTCTCTGCTAAACTAAAATCTGAGACCGTGACAAAGAGAAAGAGTTAAAAATATGACAAATCCTCTATCTTCTCTTTTCTCTTTGTCAAATGCAGAACAAAGCAGCCAATTAAACTGCAGACATCTCAAGCGCGTCCCCTCAAATATCATCTGAAAGTTTTGGTTCCTCTCTTCAGTTTCGTAAAAGCTCATCCTTTGCTACGTAACATGAGCTGCGCTGCACACACCGAATGGACAGTTATCTGTTGTGGTTGCTGATAGCATCAACCCAACGAGTCATAATAGAAGTTAATTACAGAAAACATCAAATTGAGGCGCGTCTGTTGTTCTCAAGTGGTCAAAGCAGTTTGGACAAGCCCAAGGCATGTTGTAGGTGGACGAAGAAACTCCCACTCACTGCTCGCTTTCATTCAGATTAATGGCTCGCTTTCTGGCCAGGATGTGAGATACGTGCTGGGTAATGTGAACACATGAGTCATTCTTGGGTTATGTGAGGCGGCCCTTGACCACAAAGGCATTGAGAGCAGAGGTCACGACCCACATGATAGAGCCAGTCAGCTGTAGCTTCAGACGGCTTCAGCAAACACACTGCCATATTTATAGTTTTCAATAACTATTTTATTGTTGTTGTTTTTTAAACCACATGTGACCCCGGACCACAAGACCAGTCTTACGTTGCACAGGTCAAAATGATCGCTTTTTCTTTTATGGCAAAAATCATTTAAAGATGCTGTATGTATGTTTTTGACTCTTCTAAAGCATAAAAATACCATAATATGTTTGCAGATATTTAAGAAACATGCTAAATGAACATTCTTGTTTATCTGAAAAAAAAATCTTTTGTCAGATATTCTTCTTTGAAAATGTGCGTTACGTGCTGGAACGTCTGTCTTTGTTTTGGTTCTTTTAACCTGCCCACTGCCAGTTTAGCCAATTATATTTCAGCACCGCAGGTTGCCTTGGTGTGATTCATTCAGTCAGGAAGGCTCTTAAAGTATGTGTCCAGACTGAAATGCAACCTTCAGTGGACAGTAGCAGACTCCAAAATGAGACGCAGATTCAGAGTTCCACATGAGGTGGTGTTTAATTAGCAAATAATATAAATATTACTAACGTAAACATGAGGTGAGCAGGTTACATTGTAACCCCGTGCCCCAACAACACGCTACGTGACGAGAGTTGCAGTGATAAGCAATTTGGCTGTTTGCACCAGACGAAACATGACAGAAATTTAAATACAGCCATTCAGAAGCACAGAATAGTGCACTTACTGCACTCCAACGAAATGGTAAGGTTTATAATCTAATTAATATATATTAAACCTCTTTAACATTATTAAATGTACATGCTGAATCACTGATATGTGATTTATTAGGTTTATTTTATTTTCAAGATCTGAGGTAAACTATCTGCTGCTGCTTTCAGTAGTATGGCAATAAATGTCATGGGAAATGGCATTCAAACTCACATTATTAGCATTTATCACTGAATAAAGTACATTAGGTGTACCTGAGTTGATCATTGTCAGTTTTCTGTTGTTCAGCTGCAAGAAATAGAAGCCGTTTCTAAAATAAATTTCAGGTGTTGGTTAGGACAAAAACTCCTTTTATAATGGAAAATATTCCTTCTATCTGTATATAAATACAGTACATAAAACCTTGTGCATTTATGACGTGTGCTTCACACAGGTGAGAGGGCTTGACAAACCACCTGTGGAAACACACTCACTCTCTCTCTCTCTCTCACAAAAAAATAAATAAATAAATAAACAAACAAACTTTCCCCCTCCTTACTCTAGCACTAAATTCTCTGAGCGCAAACAGTTCCTTTGTATAATTAGCACTTCTTGTGTGTATTGCCTCTTCTTGTTGAATCGCTGAATGCTTCCTCAGTTGTAAGTCGCTTTGGACAAAAGCGTCTGCTAAATGTAAATGTAAATATATAGCATGCAATACTGTTGACACATGCAGTCAGCCGTTCACCTCAAAAATACTTTTTCATCAATTTTTGTATAGAAGATTTTAGCAGCACATTTCCATAACTAGCTAAGCAAAAATGCTGACTCCTAGATCAAGTTGCTCTATTTTATGGGAATCTATGGGATGTGCTGTACTATCCACACATGGATACTTTCTATTTTGGCAAAGCACTTTAACTGAAAAACGTATTTATTTTCTTTTTACTTTAAGTTAATGAAATAAAGTTTCTGAAGTACAAGCTAAGGACAATGAGGTTTAATGGCTTTAAAGTTACACATACCCAAAAAACTCTACCGGAATATAAAATGATGCCATCATGCACACTCTTTTCGACGAATTGTAGTATGTGAACTGTGAAATTCTTCAGCTACGAAGGAATCATGCACTAACAGATATACAGGAAGTTCATGCAGCATTGTTCTTTCTGAATGCCGTCCAAGAGGGAGATGACCACATGACTGGACTTGTTTACATCAAACCTCAAATTTGCTGACTTTCTTCTTTACTAAAGCTTATTTCAAGAGATTTGCACAAGTTGATACACAAATTTGAACATACACTCAAAAATGCAATCATTTATTTTAAATGAGCTGAAACAATCAAATTCTTGAGTTTTTTTCAACATAATTGTTTTATGTTCAACCCACTTAAATTTGTAAAAACTAATAAGCTAACTTAGTTCCTTCATGTTTTCTTAACACAAATTGATTGTTTGTACACAAAAAAAAGATGTTGCTGCTTGTTCAAACTGCCTATGTAAAATGAGTTGAAACAAGCCAGTTCTTTAGATTTTTTTTGTGACAACTTAATTGTTTTATGTTCAAACCACTTAAATTTGTTAAGTTAACTTAATCAATTTGTGTTGGGACAACATGAATGAATTGTGTGGAACCCAGCATTTATTTACAGTGTACTGAACTTTCTCCATGCCACCTTGACTTTAGTCTATGACAATTTGACTTTTTTTTTTTCGCTATTTAAAAAATTAAGTAAGTCAATTTTATTTATACAGCACATTTATCACAACACAGCTGGACAAACTGCTGAACATAAACTAAAATAAAAGATTTTGGTGCTTGTTCAAACTACTTATTTAATATAAGCTAAAACAACACAATTCTGGGTATTTTTGGTGAAACTTATTTTTTTTAATGTTCGATCCACTTACATTTGTTGCATTAACTTAATCGATTTGTGTTGGGGCAAAATGAATGAATTGTGTGGAACCCTGCATTTTTTGTACAGTGTACACAAGATTGGAGCAAAGCTAAGAGGAATAAAACAAATTTAAAACAAATTGATGCGAAAACATGAAAATATACACAAGAATTAAAAAGCTTGGAAGTAAAAATATCTTCAAGAGTCTTCAGCATTGTTTTAAAGGATGAAGTTGAAGCAAGGTGGGTGTCCAGAGGCAATCTATTTCAAAGATGAAAATTCCAAAGATGAAAATTAAAGTAGACGCTTCCTATACATTTAATATTCATTTTATTCCATTTAAATTGTACGTATAAAATCTCTTTTGTTTCTACAAGTTGTTTAAACGAGTTAAATTTAAGACCTTTTAAAACATATTTATTTACTTTTTATTAGTGCTGGGCAAAGATTAATCCAAAATAAAAGTTTGTTTTGACATAATATATGTGTGTGAGTTATATATTTTGTATTATGCATATGTGATACACAAACATACATAGAAACAAAGCTATAAAAAAACTAATTTGTTACATAGATATTTAAATTTATATATCATTTGTATCATATACACATATATTTTATATCTAAATATAAATAAACTTTTTCTCAAATATATCCATGCCTGTGTGAATTTATATACACATACATACACACTGTCAAAAATCTTGCTGCCTATTTTTGTTTTAATCAAAGGAACTTTTAGTCATCTCAACTTACATCAGTCCAACTGACTAAAAACTTTAATTTGAACATTGTATAACAAAAAAATTGAGTTCAAACCTGATTGACTCATTAACATTAGATAGAGTAACATACAAACATTTGGTTTCATTACTGTTTGCCATTTCATTTTTTACAGTGCATATTAAATATACACAGTACACACACTTAAATTATGTCAAAACAAACTTTTATTTTGTCTGCGATTAATCGCGATTCATTTTTGCCCAGCACTACTTTTTTATTCATTATTTAGAATACTATTCTGCAAGCGAAATGGCTTATTTCTTTAAATTGGAAAAGTATATGTGCACCAAATATAGGCCGTTGGCTGAAAGAGATGGTAACAAACATTCATTCATTCATTCATTTTCTTTTCGGCTTAGTCCCTTTATTAATCTGGGGTCGCACAGCGGAATGAACCACCAACTTATCCAGCATATGTTTTACGCAGCAGATGCCCTTCCAGCTGCAACCCATCACTGGGAAACATGCTACCCACTGCACCACCGTGCAGCCAGGTAACAAACATGTCAATAGAAAAAAATTACTTATATATTAAGAAATAAATACATAATTTTTGATAGACTTTGGGGACCTTTTATGTTGTTTTTAAAAGGTGGTGGATTTGGAAATGTTTTACTAGCAGATTAGTAAAAGAGGTGATATTGTATTCTGATGTAAAATACTGAGAAGCCTTTTGTTTTGTTTGTTCATTTGTTTGCTTGTTGGTTTATGTTATATCTGGCACATTGAAATGTGTATGTACATGTTAAAATATAATAAAAAGGATTTGGGGAAAAAAAATATTTAGAATATGTTCACTGAGAACATACATTTATAAAAAATACAAATTGAGTTGACACTTCAGCATTCGAAAATACAACTTTCTACTGATCTCTAGTACTTCAATAAATTTAAGTACTTCAATTTAAGCAAGTAAATTTAATTATTTATTCATTCATTCATTTTCTTTTCAGCTTAGTCCCTTTATTAATCAGGGGTCGCCACAGCGGAATGAACCACCAACCTATCCAGCATATGTTTTATGCAGCGGATGCCCTTTCAGCTACAACCCATCACTGGGAAACACCCATACACTCTCATTCAGACATACACTATGGACAATTTAGCTTACCCAATTCACCTATAGCGCATGTCTTTGGACTTGTGGGGGAAACCAGAGCACCTGGAGGAAACCCACACGAACACGGGGAGAACATGCAAACTCCAGACAGAAAAGCCACTGGCCCAGCCGAGGCTCGAACTAGCGACCTTCTTGCTGTGAGGCGACAGCGTTACCCACTGTGCCACCGCGCCGCCCCTTAAGTATTTAAATTTTAGATATTTAAAAAAAAATAGCTTAAGGTTTGAATTACTCTACTCACAACTAATACAGTGGAAATTGTATGAAATCATATCAAGCTGACACACAACACTGAAATTTCTAAATACAAGGGACTGGACTTTCTACCTGCCACCTTGACTTTTGTCTGTGCGTTTACTTTAGATGAACGCTGATAAGAGAAGAATAGACTCAAGTGCAGACCTGCCGACAGCGTGAGCTATCAGCCGTGGTGTAAAGCAGAGCCTTTTGACTCATTTCTCAGGCAAGCCTGGACATGTCAATGAGAGACTAATGTGTGTAAAGCTGCTGGAGAAGTGCACGGTCACCAGTCTTTATCTCCTAAACACATGCAAACACAAGCTCACTAGTATTTGCTCAGTGTGTTACATTGCTATAGTCATGTGTGAATCTATAATGTGCCAGATTACAATTATAAGGTTCACCAAGCATAATAATTGCTCTATTTAATTAGATTTGTTCTCTCTCTTTTTCTAAGATCGTGATTTACAGAAGAGGCTCACTAAAATGCTGTTTAGTGTAACAATAGTTTATCAAAAAAAAAAAAAAAACCTTGTCAGGTTTATTTGGAAAGAAGAATATTTTGAAGGTATATTAAAAGACACTAAATAATTCAAAGTATATATTTTAAAAATTCTTATTTAAGTAATTTTCATAATCAGTGATAAAGATGATTCACTCGTTTTGTCACTATGATTATTTTCTATAATTAGCGCTCTAGAGTTGTAAAAAGTCTATCTGCCACCTTTTATTTTCATTCTTTGATGTTCTAGTGTGTAAAATGTCAATATAAAGCCCCTGCAAAACTGAATTGAACTGAAAGAGTTTATTTTTTTATTCATTATTATTAGAAATATATATTTTTATCATTTTTAAAATGTAAAACTACAATAAATAAATTATAAATAAATATATATATATATTTTAGTTATCATTTATTCTATTATATATTTTAATAAGCAAAGATAAGAAAAAAAAGTTGTATTTTTAAATAAATATATTTATTAAGCTGAACAACAACAGTACATTATTTTACCCATATTTTGACAGCTTATTATTTTCAGCTATTTGAAAACTGAAAGTGGACGCTTTATTAATTTATTATTAAGTGTACGTATAAAATCCTATTTGTGATGTTTATGTACTAATAGGTTTGACATTTTTTAACAAGTTAAATTTAAGACCTTTTAAAGCATATTTATTTACTTTTTATTAATTATTTGAAGACATGCTCACTAAACATACTTTACAAAAATTGAGTTGACACAGTGTTTAAAAATACAACTTTCTACTGATCTCTATTACATTTTACAAAAAAATAGCTTAATGTTTGAATAACTTAAATAATAATACAATGAAAATAATTAGTTTTGTGCCTTCTAATAACATTGATAAAAGCATGCTTTTCACTTTTATTTCTATTTCATTTTCTAGTGCAAATTCTAAAATTAATATACATTAACTTGAGAAGCAAACTTACATGATTTAAGTATTTTTTTATTTCTGTGAAACTAATAAAAAATAAAAAATAAACCAGTCAAAAATAAAATGAACCTGTTAATGGATTTTAAAAAATTGACTTAATTCAATATTTAACTTAATTCAAGATATTTGTTCCCATTTCAGCCTTAACATTGTTCTATTTCTCAGAAAGCAATATAATCAAGAAAATATTTTTTTTTAAAAAGAAGAAGAAAGGAAATATATCTTGAAGGATGTTTAGATATTTACAAACAAAAATACAGCGAAAGACTTTTTTTTTTTTGCAGTGCACGCTACATTTAATGTCACAAATTTATTAAATTCTGCTGTTTTAAAATCTTTTTAAGGCCTTAAATTACAGAAGGGCCAAATAACACTTTTTAATACCATTCATTCTTTCACATTCTCTTTGATTTAACCATCACAGTAAATTGAACATTTATGCATGTAATAATTAAAAAGGGATACGGCTATGTACTGTAATTTAGTCTCTCTAAAGCTTTTGGATCATAAACTCTAAGACACTTGCCAAGCATATATAAACACACATAAAAGACGGCAATGTGGCAGATGTAAAGCAGGGGAAAGAGAGCCGCAGGTGAATAAAAAGAGTTATTGAGGGGGTCATAAAATACGACAGGCAGAGCTTGTTTTGGGTTTATCTGATAAACATCAGCTTTTCTCACTGTAACACTGCAATGGACCGAAGAGACATTTGACTGCATATCTGAGTGTTTTGCATAAATTTACAAACCCTTGGGGAGGGTGAGCTCCAGGTATCATTTATATTAAAATCCAGGCCACTTTGATATAATGCACAAAAACAAAGTGGCAACTGTAGCTGCACGGTTATTACTGAAATGTGTTATATTGACAAAACAATACGTTAAAACGATTAAAAAAACTATTTTTAAAAATGTTGTGAATGTAAATGCACTGTACAGTGGTCCCTCGTTAATCGCGGGAGTTACGTTCTAAAATAACCCGCAATAGGCGAAATCCGCAAAGTAGTCAGCTTTATTTTTTTACAATTATTAGAGATGTACACTTTTCTCAGACAGGCATTTACATTTTCACATTTTTGTTTAAACACTCTCAAAGTTCAAACCTTCGTAGAAAAATAAGTCCAGTATTATAGAATGAAACCAAAGATCAAAACCTGTTTTCAGGCCCAAATATTTGTTTGAGAAGATTCATTTATTCCGTAATGGCATCCTACAATCACGTAACTTCTACCTTCCTTTAGCATGTCCAGTAGTCCAACTTTTGTGCAATGGTTAGCGTCTTCCTCTGCCTTCTGGGTGCTACCGCAGGTGCCTTCGACGGTGCAGAACGTTTCATCAACATTGTAGGGTTTGTTATGGAGAAAACTTGCAAACATACAGTACAGCACTTCAGAGTCACACTGCAAGCGATTGAAGATTTATGTAAATTTGGCAAGCTGAACACATTCTGTAATGTACAAGAGACACAGCACAGAGGAGATTGATTGACAAAGGTCTAAAGCCAATCAGGATGCAGAACACAATGCACTAATCAGGACGCAGAACATAGTGAAAAAGCCATGTCAAATTGCACAAAAAAAAATCCGCGAAACTGCGAGGCCGCGAAAGGTGAACCGCGTTATCGCGAGGGACCACTGTACTATAATATGATAATAATCAATTGATAATAACTAGTCAAATAAAGGTGATTTGTATTATCTTTCAATGTTTAAATACTTTCTTCTATAAAACAAATCTTGCTGCGTTACATATTTTTTGTTGAATCAAATTACCTTTTCTAGTCATCTCAACTTACATTTATCAAATGGACTCAAAATATTAAGTTAAACTTTGTACAACTTATAAAGTTTATCTAAAACCTGATTAACTTATTAAAATAACTTAAAGCAACCTAAAAATATTCTTGTCTTAGCTTTCAATTTCATTTTTTGCAGTTTAAATCTGTGGCGCTATCAAAAAGAAACAGCTTTGTTTGTTTAAAGTCTAGTACAAGACACAGCAACAGCACAACCAATAGCTTGAGTTTGGGGGAGGGGCCGTCTGTTTAAATGACCAATGGCAAACACGGGAAGAGTTCAGGAAACCTGTTTGAAACTGACTATATGTGTGCTGAGTGCTAAAGTACTAAGTCATAAACTCCTCTGTGAGCATTATAAAAGCCTCATTGTAAATAAAGTCAAAGTAATTTGCCTGAGCCTGCCGTATTAGCACTTCACCTAAACACCTTTCAGCCAAAGCCTCCAGCTCATTTAATATAATCAACATGGAGTGGATTGGCAATACGTCCCCAAAAATCGGTTTGACTTTCTCTGATAAATAAGCCACACCTCAGTAAAAGTCACACCAGGTCAAATCTGCATTGTTGAGAGAAAAGAAACAGTCATGTTGGCGTCAGACGCATTTCATCACTTCATTCACAAATGGTAAACAGCCAAGTAGCCAGTAGACCTACATTATACACAATATTGTAGATGTTTGAATGCGTTCGACCACATAAGCATTTACATTAGAGTGGAATCAAACCAAATGTATAAAATCAAACCCTAACCCTACACCGTCTGCATGTAAATTAGCACTTATTTTCCCAGTTTATTTATGCATTTGAATTGAGACACTGACACTGTTCACACATGTATTTAGTGTCATTCACTTGTGATCAGATTCATGAAATTGTATCTTATGTGATGTTTACACTGGTGCGTTTTTGTTTTAAAATAGAGATTTAAAATGAAAAAGCTCCTTGTCCATACTGGTGTTTTATTGTTTCAGAAAAACCATCTCTGTCCACACTATACAGCCTAAAATGCATGATATGTGACCATTCATGTTCACTGCATACGCATATTTTGCCAGCATCTGTACTTGTGGTCTACCGGTTGTGTAACGGTACATGACCAGGGATTGACAAATCAGGGAATGATACATAATAGTCCAGAAGACCAATCAGAGAGTGATTGTGGATAGCCATTCCTCCATTTTCAAAAGTTCAAAAGTTTCAGTTCATCTATATTGAAACAGAACGCTAGTGTTTACGAACTAAAACAAGATCTTTAGCGTTTTCGAAACGCTTTATTTTCGCAGGTCAAAGTTGCTGGAGTAGCATGGACACCAGACATAGCTGCAATAAAACCTAATGTGTTTTAAAATGAAAAGGCTGTGCTGTGTTCACATTTGTAGTTCAGTTGTCTTGCTGTGTTTGCTGTGGTCCATTAAAGTTTGATTGGTGTTCACGCACTTCAGAAGTGGCACTTCAAAAGTGTTTTTTGGTATACACCAAGGTTCAATTTGCAGCACACTTTCTAAATATTTCCCAAGTGCTGTCTAATGGAGAGATTTTTTCAGCACATTTTTAAACATAATAGTTCTAATTACTACACTGTAAAAAATATCTGTTAACTAACAGTTTCCGTATTTTGTGATTCCATTTTTTTCCATTTTTTCCATTTATTTACGGTTGTGAATTGCATTGTGGGATGTTGATGTCTGCTTTGCCGACCTTTGATGTTGAAAATTCAATTCTGCAGTTTAACAAAGTGACTTTTATTAACATTTTAGTAGTTTGAAATAACATAATGTATAAGAAATAATATAGAGAAATAAGTCTGTAAAATAACAGAAAATGTACTGGCAGTTTATTACAAGGCTTTTGCACCGTAATATACAACACCAACCCAGACAATATATCACTTTAAAATAATTAATAAATAAGTTAATAAAAGTCACTTTTTCAAACTTTTAAAGGTTAGAAGTTGTCGGAAGAAAGACAGAGGTCCCTTAATGCAATTCAAACGCATAAATAACAGGGAAAAATAAACAAATAAAAACATGAATCACAAAATATGGAAAACTGCTAATTTATGGATTGTTTTGTGGTGTAATTACTTTTGTCTTTTTCCAGAATAAAAAATATTACAAGAAACACTGTGAAAATGTCCTCACTCTGCATTTGGGAAATATTTGAAAAAGAATTAAAATTTCACAGGAGGGCTAATAATTTTGACTTCAACTGTAAAATACAACCTAAAGTTCGTTGACGAACTTTGATGTTGGCTTGAGAAAGCCAACATGACTGTGCTAGGACTGGGAATGGCAGTTGGCAGGAAGCACAGCGGTTGCTAAGTGGTTGCTGGGCAGTTGCTAAAATGTTTATGGCATTGCTAGGTGGTTGCTAATGTAAACTCGGTTGCTAAATGGCAACCCTCATTTACATGTTTGATCAAATCCTAATACTTAGTAAGCATTTCTAGCATATGTTATTGCACTTAGATAATCACATGTAGCTAATCGTTATTACCATTTGGCTAATCATTGTTACCATGCATAGTACACAGGATGTCCCATTTTGCTAGCTAGCATGAGTCAAACGAGCCAATACCCAGGTCCCTACGATATTCTGATGTAGAGATATTGCTGTTTTTAAGTGGTTGCTAGGTTAGTCTGCTTTGTTGCTATGGGCACAATTGACAGTTTAGTGATGATACATTTTTGTATGAAGTTTTGTATGAAGTTTTTTGCCAATATAAGTGATATAAATCAACCCTGATGTGTTCATGACAGTCAAAAACTGGACTTGGACATTATGGCTTGGGTCTATTGACAATATTTTATTGAAAATATAATGCTTAATAAGTGTGAAAGGGACATATGCAAAAATTACTTGTAAAAACAAAAAAAGGACTTTATGTAAAAATGGCTTGCCATATCAGTAAAAATTGTGGACTTTAAGTAAAAAATTGAAGTAAAAAAAAGGATAACAATATTTTGGGTTTCTCAAGCCAACATAATAATAGCACATTAAAGATTATAAAAAGGGAGCATTTGGGTGGCCTAGCTTTTATTTCTAAAATCTTTACTGTTATAAACACAAAACAGTCCCCCTCAACACATGTACTGAGGGCTTTTTGGGAGGAGGAACTGAATTTAACGATTGAAGAAAATATCTGGGATCTTGTTTTTGCACGAATACATTCATCATCATTAAACGCTAGGCATACTCTAATTCAATTCAAGGTCGTGCACAGAATACGCTGGTCTAGAACTAAACTGAATAAAATTTTCCCTGATCTTGACCCAACTTGCCTTCGCTATACAACCGAACCAGCCACACTGTTACATACTTTCTGGTCTTGTTTGAAACTGTCTGATTTTTGGGGGAAAGTCTTTAGATGTTTTTCTGCTGTTTTTTCATTGTCAATAGACCCAAACCCCTTAACAGCACTGTTTGGAATCCTGCCAGAATATGTTGAATTAAATTCATTACACGCCGATAGTGTAGCCTTTGCAACTTTACTGGCTAGACGACTTATTCTTATGAATTGGAAGTCAGCAGCTCCCCCTTCTTATTGGCAATGGGTTTTTGATTTCTTACATGCTCTTCAAATGGAAAAGATTCGGTTCGCAATAAAACAAAAGCCAGAACAGTTCCAGAAAGTCTGGAGCACTTTTCTAAAAAATTTTAAGGAGACACCTATATCTTAATTGCCTTTTTCCTTTTTTTTTCTTTGTATAATTTATTTATTCTTTTGTTTGTATTTTTTAATTATTCTTATTTTTGTTATCTTATGTTTGTATCTTTGTGTATATATGTAGTATTTTACCTGTTATTTATTTACTTATTTAGTGTATAATTCTGTTTTCCTGAAAAAATTTTTGTTTGGTGAATTGTATTAGTGCGTATATCTATATGTATCAATATTATGTATATTTTATTTTCTGACCTAAGATGAACCTAATAAAAAATTAAAATTAAAAAAAAGATTATAAAAAGGGCACGTCTTTTTTATCGGCAAGAGAACACTGTATTAACACGGACGTATTTGTGATGACATCATAATCTAAAAAAAATAAGAAAAAAGATGAGCATGAAAGATTGAGAGTGCAAAAGTCAACAAATGGAAACGAAAACGAAAGATCAACAGCGAGAAGGACAGAATCCTACATCTGATCAGACATTCCTTATAAACACGCCAGAAACGAAGGTTGCGTAAACACTGACTGAGCGCTGACCAAGCGGCCCGTCTGTCTCCTCCACACCAACCATCCTGTGCCATCACATTACTATCAGCCTCTGGTATGCTAAAGGTCATGTTAGCGGTGAAAAAGCCACAGAAGCGTAAAATTCTGTCTCAAGAATGATCTAAGAATTCATGTTAATGCAGATCACCATTGAGGCTTGTAAGCAACTACATGCAAATATACTTTCTCAGGCAAACGGGATAACAGTTTAACCAGTAAACTGATAAAAACTTGTCCGATCAGGCAACATTTCATTCCATGCTGAGCCAAGAAGAGTATTAAAAAAACAATCATATCAATGGAATTACAAGTGAGAGCTATGATGACTTATGTAAGGCATGTCTTTCATGTTTATCTTAAGTATGCTTGAATTGAACACAGCTTTACTTTGCATGTGAATAACAAACTGCACAGCCATTCAGAAGTTTGGACACACCCACTCATTCTTTATAAAGTGTATACAGGCACGTAGCAAGGGGTGTATTTTCTTTATTTTCATTAAGACGTGGACCTTGTTGCAGTGGACATTTGTAAATGTCATAAAATGAGAGATGTCATTCTGCTTGTGTACAAAGAGATCGAAACAATTATTCAGTTTGGCTTCAATCACATAGTAATATTAGTTTCACTTTATTAATAAGATCATGTTTTTATGATGTTTAAAAGGAACACTCCACTTTTTTCGAAATAGGCTCATTTTACAACTCCCCTAGAGTAAAATAGTTGAGTTTTACCATGTTTGCATCCATTCAACCGATCTCCAGGTTTGGCAGTTGCACTTTTAGCTTAGCTTAGCACAAATCATTGATTCAGATTAGACCGTTAGCATCTTGGTCAAAAATTGTAAAAAAGTTGTTCAATAATTTGCAGTTATTAACTTCATTTTGTATTTAATTATGAGGATTAAATATTACATTTTAGTGACTTTTTTTAGCACTAAAATGTGTTATAATGTGCACGCTTTTGAGGCAGCAAAAATATTTACTACAATTTTGTCAAATTGCTAACCATACTATTCTAATACAACAGTATTTACAGTAGGAATAGTATTTAGGTCGGAATAGTATTTACAGTAGGAATAGCAATTTTGTCAAATTGCTTACCAGATGATAGATTTTTTTTTTTACGCCAAAAAAAATAATTAGAATACTAATCTTGCATGAAGGCATTTTTATGTCAATTTCCCATTTTAAAATATCAAAACTTAATTTTTGATTAGTAATATGAACTGTTAAGAACTTAATCTGGACAGCTGTAAAGTTGATTTTCTCAATATTTAAATTTTTTTGAACTATCAGATTCAAGATTTTGCAAATACTCATATCTTGGTTAAATGGTGTCCCATCTTAAAGTATACATCATTGGAAAAAAAAGAGTTTCTTATTTTTTTCAGATTTTGGATTTTAGAAAATTGACCATTATGACTGGTTTTGTGATCCAGGGTCACATATGCGTTTAAACATTTTATATTATAGTTTTATCAATAATGTTAAGTGAGAAGTGTCTTAAATGTGATTTTTAAAAATATGACTTTAAATATTTCTTTGATTTTATTGTAATTGCTTTATCTTTTATGCATGTATCTTGTTTGTATCTTTTAATATTTTAATTTTAATATACTTTTAATATGTAAAGCAATTTGAGATGCTTCTTTTAAAGACGCTATATAAAATAAAGGTTCTTATTATTATTACTATTATTAATTTTATTATTAAACGTAAAATTTTGAATAAAGAAATATGAAATGTTGGTAAACTGAAGATATATATACATAGTTGAAGTCAGAATTATTAGCCCTCCTGAATTATTAACTCGCTTGTATATTTTTTACCTCAATTTCTGTTTAACGGAAAGAAGATTTTTTTTTTAACACATTTCTAAACATAATAGTTTTAATAACTAATTTGTTTAATTTCTAATAACTGATTTCTTTGATCTTTGCCATGATGAGAGTACATAATATTTGACTAGATATGTTTCAAGATACTAGTATTCAGCTTAAAGTGACATTTAAAGGATTTACTGGGTTAATTAGGCAAGTCATTGTATAACAGTGGTTTGTTCTATAGACAATCGAAAAAATATATTGCTTAAGGGGGCTAATAATATTGACCTTAAAATGTTTCAATAAAAATTTGAACTGCGTTTATGGTAGCCGAAATAAAACAAAAAAGACTTTCTCCTGAAGAAAAAATATAATTGGAAATACTGTGAAAAATTCCTTGCTCTGTTAAACATCATTTGGGAAATATCTGAAAAAGGAAAAACAAATTCACAGGAGGGCTTATAGTAATTGACTTTAACTGTAAACATAAAAAAATATAAATACAACAGAAATTTTATCTCCTACTATATATGTGCCAATACAACAACTTCCATAACACCCAAACTCCATCAATCTCTTCAAATCTCTCTGCGATGATGAAATGAGTCCATCAGGACTGACCTGTCGTGTGGGACGGGGATGATGGAGGATGTGTGCGGATGCGGTGTCTCAGGAGATGGCAAACGACAGGCTGGCTCTCCAGGTCCTCTCACTGGGCTCCGAGCCTCTATGGGGGTTTGGTCTTGTAGTCTGATGCCGTTGAGGACCAGGCGATGAGCAGGGCAGCCATGTTTAAGGACCCCATCTGAACTCGGCTCCTCCGCCTCTCTGCCACATGCAAACTGAAGCCATAAAACGAGAGATGTCATTCTGCTTCAGCGAATAGCATGTGTACAAAGAGATTTAAATAATTATTGAGTTTGGTTTCAATGTTAGTTTCACTTTATTAATAAGATTATGTTTTCATGATATTTAAAGGAACACTCCACTTTTTGGGAAATATTACAACTGCCTTAGAGTATAATAGTTAAGTTTTACCATGTTTAAATCCATTCAGCCAATCTCCAGGTCTGGCGGGAGCACTATTAGCTTAGCTTAGCATAAATCATTGAATCAGATTAGACCATTAGCATCTCACTCGAAATTTTTGGTGTTTTAATAATTATCCTATTTTATCTGAACCAGCCGACTTGTAAAATGAGCCTATTTCCAAAACAAATGTAGCGTTCATTTAATACAAATAACAACAAATTGTTTGACAAATACAGTTTTTTACTGTGTTGACCTCTTGAAACACCACTGACAAGTTGAAGGGCTTGTTCCTTATTTTAAAAGCCAAATGTGAATCATCATTTGCTTTCGCTATTTAGTAACAGGTGTTTTTGGGGATATTCTCTTTCATGAGTGTTTTATTGAACAAACAGTTGGATCAGTGAGTCATCAATGCTTTGGGTAATTTTTCTTGGAAAAGTAGAACTGGTATTTTAAATAAATCTAAGCAAGTGGTTCTCAAGCATGGAGCCTCAGCAAACTATTATAATAACTTATATTTAAGTTTAGCTAAACTTTGTTAAACAAAAAAAATGAAGAGGTTAAATCAATTATCCTTATTTTCCTTTTTTAAAACGACTAAAATGTATTTCAACCATTGAAATTGTGTCAGAAAAATAAAGAAAACAGAAAGAAAACAGAATTAAAAGTATAGAATTTTGATTTAAAAAAACAACAGATTTCACAGGGACACAAGAACATTCATTCATTCATTCATTATCTTCGGCTTAGTCCCTTATACATCAGGGGTCGCCACAGTGGAATGAACCGCCAACTATTCCAGCATATCTTTTACGCAGCGGATGCCCTTCCACTTGCAACCCAGTACTGGGAAACACACACACACTCTCACATTCACACACACTCATACACTACGGTCAATTTAGTTTATCCAATTCACCTGTAGCGCATGTCTTTGGACTGTGGGGGAAACCGGAGCACCCGGATAAAACCCATGCAAACACGGGGAGAACATCCAAACTCCACACAGAAATGCCAACTGGAACAGCGACCTTATTGCTGTGAGACAATCACCTCTGACCTAAATACATATACTAGAAAAATACAAAAAGTATATAAACTGAAATCCTCCTCCAATTGCTTTTATTGATAAACACAGCCATTACACCCTTTGCAATTGCAAAATTTATTGTGATTTTTTTAATAAGAAGTTTAACACTGCCTTTGAATACTTTTTGAGATCTAAAATTCCAAGAGCTACATGTTCATTTATGACCCTGATAGCCAAAAATACACTGCAAGATTCAAAATTATGTATTTATTTTTTAATTCCAAAAATAAATAGAATATTACGTAACAATCATCTTCCATCAATACATTTTGTACATTTCCCATAGTAAATATAAACAAAGTTAATTTGTATTAGTAATGTGCATTGCTAAAAACCTATTATTTTATCTTATTTTAAAACTTACTTAATTTGTTCAACTTTAAAGGCAGATTTCTCAATATTGAGATATTTTTGTACCTTCAGATTCTACTTTCAAATAATATCTATCCTAACGAAACATGCATCAACGGAGAGCTTATTTATTCAGCTTTCAGTTGTTGTACAAACCTCATTTAACAATTGTGGTCCAGGGTCACATTTATCCAACAACAAATTTATCCCACAAAAAACAAACAACTACATTACCTCATACTGAAAGCAGCAAAATCTCTCATATTAAATGTTGACCTTTTGTTTTTAATTAATTATGCATCCAGTGAAGTTGATAATATCACCCTTTCTGATCTGTCTTATAAATAGTGTGTTATTATTCATTTTCTGAATTGATCTAAAAACATATTAGAAATCCTAAATATATCATACTTTCTGGCAGTTTTAAATGAAATGCACGCACGTCCCACACCAATGCAACATGCATATAGTTGCTTTTCAGGCAGATCTGCATCGCCTGCACACACACACACTCATATCGGTCAAGTGCATGCTCGCTCATCAGTGCCGCGTCATCATGCAGGGGGCGTGTCGCGCACTCCTACACTCTCACCAAACCGAGCCACATTCAACTGAACGGTTCCCTCACACTTTAGAAGCAGCTGTTGTTACTTCACCCATAAACCGAGCATAACATAACTGTGAACATCGTAATGCAACTATTACTTAAGTTGCGTATGGGAACACTTCTTTCGGTTGGAAAAATATCCTAGAAAGTCCTCATGCGCCGCTGAGAGGAAAAACAAGCGGTGCTCCTGTACAAACAAACCCCTCCACACACACGCGCGCGCACACACACACACACACACACACACACACACACACACACACACACACACACACACCGGCTTCAGCTCGCGTTAGACACACTATGGGGGAGGGGTGGGTCGGTTAAATGTACCAGCCCCGTTTTTTTTTTTTCGTTTAAACTTTGAACATGCAAGTTAAGTCGCCATCTTAAACTACGTGCAAAACAGTTACCGCCTCGCTACATTAACGCATACTGCAAAACTTCTTTATCTGCAATACTTCGCAAGCTAATTTCTCCATGCAAACCTGGGATTTTTGCTCGAAAAGCTGAGCTGCCAAGTGCATCACAAGCACTTCCGATCTGATTTGGCGTATACATGCAGAGAACTGTCAAAATAAAAAAGGCAGACTTCAAATGAACATGCCTCACTTACTTTCTTATGAATGTAGTGCCTCGTTGATGTATGATAATGTCCGTTTTGAGAGATTTCCTTGCTAAGATTCCTAATAGCGCCTTCGTGCAGCTGCGCGTTTGTTTTGAACGCTTTTCCAGTGACAGGCTCTCGCTGGCCGGTGCAGCCCTCCTCGGGCGTGCTGTCGCCGGCTCGCAGCTGCTCGAGAAGGCGCTTGGAAGTCATTTTCGACCTGGATGAGATACAACTAAAGCAAAATCACCAGCTGTCGGTAGATTTTAGTGCAGAGCGGGATAAGATGCATTTAACAGTGTTGTGTGGACTACGACTCCCTGCTGAGAGCGTATTTCACTACGGACCCTAAAAGCAGCCGGTAAAGGGGATAAAAATGATTGTTTTGCTTTTCTCTCTCGCCCGACGCCACGCCCACTCTATCCTGCGCGTGCAGCCAGGCGAGATCTGCCGGGCCCCGCCCCTCATTGATTCCGATTGGCTCTCGCGGTACATAAACATTCTATTTAGGCACGCGGCCATCACTGCGCTGCAGCTGATTGGCTGTTCGGGAAACGTCGGATTGTTTTTTTGCGAGAGTTTAGGAGGTGTGTCTCGATGGTTTGCCGGCCGGTACAGACAGAGAGGAAGAGAGAGAAGAAAAAAAAAACACCGGTAAAAATTGACGCACTTTCTAAAAAAGAACCTATTTCTAGGTTTATGTGTCGGTGTGGCGAACAAAACCATTATGTAAGTCACTCTCGTCGAATGCATAAGATTACGAACATGACTGGAATTTGTTAAAACAGTGTTCATGCGAGCTTCCCTGATGTAAAAAAAAAAAAAAAAACTCAAACCAGCCTAAACTGGTTTGCTGGTTTTAGTTGGCCTATCAGCCCGTAGTTACAGGGGATTGAGGCATTTTTCAAGCCTGTCAGATTGAAATTTCTGAAAAACCAGATGAGCAACAGTTAAGCGGCGTGTCCGAGCAAACATATTATGGTTTTCAAAACCGACTCAGTGTAAATTAAATCTTTTCTCTTTGCATTTAAATTGATAGTTAACCAAACATGAGTAATTCTGTCATCATTTAGCCTACTAATTCTTCCTCTTTAAGTTTCTTTCTTCTGTTGAACACAAAACAAGATACTTTGAAGAATGTTAAAAACTGGTAGGACTTGACAAACTGACATTTTTTTTTCTTACTAAATGTCATATGCTACCGGTTTCCAACATTCTTCAAAATATACTCCTTTGTGTTTAACAGAAGATAGAAACTCATTAAAGGTTTGAACCACTCGAGAGTCAGTAAATAGTGAGTAAATTAGAATTTTTGGGTGAACTATCCCTTTAATATACACAAGCCATGTGCACAATGACACTTCAATGACACAGACGCCTCAAATAAGGATGTTAACCCAGGATTTAGGGTTGTAAAGTGTAAAACAGCAATTTATGAATACCCAGGATTAATTGTTAACCTGGCTAAATGTGAACCCTGAAGCAAGATAACTAAGGATATTGTTTACCCACTGGTTTAGATTAGAATGAACCAGGGTTAGCGATATCAAATGTAAAAGCCTTATTTTATGGAAAATTCTGGGCTTGTGCAATATATAGCAATATATTCACTATTTTTAAAGCACTAATCTAAAACCCTTTAGATTAATCTAAAACAACTTTATTGTTGTTCTAAATGCCACTCGTAGCTCTAGGTAAAGGAGTGTTTCACACAGCATGGTTTGCACTGCTTTTAATGAAATCCTGCTTAAAGGGAACCTGTTATGCCCCTTTTTACAAGATGTAAAATAAATCTCTGATGTCCCTAGAGTGTATATGTGAAGTTTCAGCTTAACATATCACACAAAATATTTTATATAACTCTTTGAAACTGCCCCTATTAGGTTTTGATCTAAATTGTTTTGGTGACTGTCTAAATTGTTTTGGTGACTGTCTAAACTGTTTTGGTGACTTTAAATTCGAATGAGAAGAGTGCTTTTTTCAAAAGAGGGTGGAGCTATGAACACCTGTGTGTCAGCATAGTGGCAGACTAAAAACTCTAATGGCAGATGGCTGGTTCTCACCAAGCGGCACCATCCCGCTCTCCCTCGTGAAGCCAATACGGAAGTAACTGAAACTGCAATTCATCGACTCGCCTTTGGGGGCTGGCTCCAGGAACTCCAGATGTTCATTGACTGCAATGCTAAATTGGCCAATTTTACAGCTGATAAAAACATGTTTACAGCCTGGTACAAAAGATGGTTTTGGTTCATATAGCTAATATTACCATTTATGACAACTGAGAGGGGGTGAATTTTTTTAGAACTCATCCGTTTCGTTTTTATTAAGTTTTATTAAGACTGCATAATTAAGGGCGTGGCCACTTGAGTGACAGCTAGGTCTCGCTGCTCGCCGTCACATCACCTCAGCTGATTCCGGCTGATTAGCCGCTGAGCTTGGCATATACATCGTATTTTTGTTTTGTTTTATGTGGCTTTACACAGTCAATTGTCTTTTGGAATTATTTCCTACAATTATCAGATAATATGGCATGCTGTGTGCACTTAATTGTGTTCACAAACCATTCAAGTGGCCGCCATTTCCCAGGTGAGTGAAATTATATATCATATCTATAAATGTATTTGATTTACTTAAGATAATTTATCATTTATAATTTTCTTTATAACTTGAATGCACTCCAGAATCTGTCAGATCGATTAGCTGTAGGCTACAGAACAGTCATCTGAAACATTGTCATACAGTTTTATGCCTGGATTTCATAAATAGCCTTGCATTTACTAACACAGACTATATTTGAAGTGTTTGGAAGTTATTCGCATTTTCTTCCTGTAGAAAAACGTCATAAGAACAATGCTTAGTGGCTCAATGCATTACAACAGTGTTTTTAAAAGACTAAACACTTTATTGATATAGTATACAGCTAAACACATGTTGTCAGAACACAAACGAATCGCAGGTAATGAAGTATTAAGCGTTTCTCCCAAAGAAAAGCCTGTCTAAGCAAAAAGCTAGCAGGCATCTGCAGCTCCGCTCACGCTCCACCTCTTTGCTCTTTTTTGGTAACCCCTGGTTGGTGCGATGACGCGCGAACAAAATGGCGACGGTTGGCCACGCCCACTTGTAGCTTCATTTGCGCTCTTCAGAAACCTATGGGTGACGTCACGGATACCACGTCCATATCTTTACAGTCAATGCTTCTCACTCAAGGCTCATGGGTGGCACTTTCCCTATCTGATGACATGTATAAAGGGAGAGTGTGAATCAAAGTATTTCTACAGACTGTTTTTATCAAGTGTGTTTTTATAAAAATTAATTTAAAAGAATTAATTTTTACTATTAAAGGCTGGCTATATTCACACACTATTGCCACATAATTGTGTTTGAACCCCTTATAAAAGTTATTTTTGATTAATAGGTCCGCTTTAAAGGGATGGTTCGACCAAATCTGAAAATGCTGTCGTATTTTTATTCACGCTTCACTCGTCACAAACCTGTCAGTTTCTTTCTTCTGTTATACAGAAAATAAGGTATTCAGAAAAAAAGTGTTCCGACACTTCTATACTGTTTGTTTTTCATACTGTGGAAGTCAATGGTTACGAGTTTCTTCAAACATTCTTCAAACTGTCTTCTTTTGTGTTCAACAGAAAAAGAGAAACTCATAAAGGCTTTCAAACTTCTTGAGGGTGCAAATAGTGAGTAAATTTTAGTTTTTGGCGAACTATTCATTTAAGTGTAGCATTAGCATTGGGTTTGCATTGATAACTCTGCATTGTGATGCCAAATGTGTGAAGTGTGAAATGATGTGGTGTTAAACTGTTATTAGATTCTTAGCAACGTCAGCCAATCACATGCCTCAGCTACTTTGTACAATGGAAACACAACACATTAATAATTTTAAAGGCAAAAATGTGCAACGTCAAATAGTAGCAGAAAATGTGACAATTGGAGTGGAGAAGAGACAGTTTCCTTCTTACATTTAGTCTAAAAATTCCATTCAATATAAACTTGAGGAAATATGAGGATGTTAAATGCCAGAGCATTTTAGTAAAGAGGTCATGTGATGCATTTGTCCAATCAGTGACACTGCAAGTATGCAAAAAAAGGAAACTCAACCCTGGGTTTAGCAACATAAAAGGGCTTTTAACATATCAAATAGTAATTCCTGGATCATTTTAAACCCTGGGTAAACAATATACTGGTATAAGTATATATCTCATGTCACATTTTACACTGCTCATAATTTACCTGGGGTTAATAAATAATTCTGGGTAGGTATTCACACATTGATGTTTCACGCAGTACAATCCAAAACCCTGGGTTAACATAGTTTTTCTTTTTCCATATTTATCATGTTACTCTATTAGATTGGATGAAAGCAATCTTAATTCTGTTTACATATTGGCACTTGCATTGCATGTCCTAATATACTGTCAACTGCTATCAGCCATAACCATATGCAGTGGTGTAAAATAACAAATTACAAATACTCAAATTACTGCAATGCACACAGACTTTTAATTTCAGCCAGCCAGCCATGCAGCCTCAGCGCTTCCGGTGAACTGTCTTTCCATTATAAAATTGCCCCATTTAAAGTCTGATTTCTTTAAAAATCAGTGATCTTCACTGCCTGATAGATATATTATATAAAGTGGGTCTCAGAGCAGACAAGAAGCATTGCATTAAATTCCATTTCCCCCCGCCATGTAAATATGACAGTTTATTTTACCCCAGTATTATCAATGGAGTTTATGCGCTCGCCTGCTGATCCTGACTGCGCTAGCATTTACATGGTCTTTCATCTCGTTTTATGCTTGAACAACTAAATGAATGCTTAAGTTTATTTTACTGAATGTATTGTAATGACATTCCAACATCGATGCTGTAAAAGAAACCTTATGAAATTGAAAATAGTCACATTAAGCTTTCACCGGAAGTTTATCATTGGCTGAAAAACACTAGCAGTGCATATTTACTAAAGTGTGAAACAGCAGTTTATGAAAACCCAGGATTAATTGTTAACCCAAATAGCAAGATAACCCAGGGATCCATCTAACCCAGGGTTTAGAATGACCCAGGATAATTTGCAAAGCCCTATTTGTGTTTATACAACAGATATCCACAACTTTTAAAGATCTAGGGCCCTATCATATACCCGGCGCAATAAGGCGCAAGACATGCAGGTGCGATTTGTTGCCATCTTCAGACCAGCGCAACCCTAATTTTCATGTTTTGCGCCACATTGTTTAAATAGAAAATCCATTTGCGCCACTTTGTGGACTCATGGGTGTGCCGGTCTAAAAAAGAGGTGTGTTAAGGAACATTGTTGGTGCGTTGCTATTTTGAAAAACTAAAATAGGCCGCGCCATTGACCAACTAAAAGCTAGTCTAAAGTCCAGCGCAGAGCGCGTTATTTATGCGCCTATGCAGGTCCAAACGCTTACACATTGCTTAATACACACATGATGTACAGCAATACACAAATATCTTTACATATGAAAAAAAAATTAAAGGATTAAAATGTTACAAAAATTATTATTTTCTACATAAATATAAAAATCACTAACTCCATGCCTTCTCTGGGGGGCTTTTTTTCAGTTTATTAATGACAATTTGCATTTGTATAATGTTATTATTATTATTATTAGTATTATTTATTATATGCACATTTATATTTGTTTTAATAAAAACCAGTTAAGATTTTTCCACCTGTCAGGTTTTGGAGACGTATGCATCACCATATGGGGCATAAGAATAGGACGTGCGTTTGGATATAACTCAGTTTTTTGACCACACTTCATTATTATTGTTCATTTATTCATTTGCTGGAAATTAGAACTGAATTTAGAAATAGTTTTGAAACAAATCTTTGCGCTTAAATGAAATTAAACATGTAGGCTAATGGATGTCTTCAGTGAAATGAGTTTACACTGTTTCCTTACTCCATGAAAGTAAAGGAGTAAAGTAAAGAGTAAAAGTAAAGAGAAAGTAAAGAGGCTTAATGGAGGAGGCTGTTCTTTTTCCTCGCACTGCAGATGGTCTGTTTAACTGTTTTCTCGCCAGTGAAGCATTCAGTTTTTCCACTTACAAAGTCCGCCCTGTAAATAGCAAATGCGCCAAGGCGTGACTCTTAAAAGGAATGGGAGAGGAGACTCTGATTGGTTTAATGCAGGTTATGCTCAAAACACACCCATAACTCATAGCACAACCCTGTTAGACCATGCGCCGGGGCAGAAACCATATTTTTCCATCCTTAAAATAGCAAAAGTGGATTCGGACACGCCCTTAATGCTTTTGCGCCATGCTCTTTAGACTTTGCGCCTAGATCGTTAAAATAGAACCCCTAATGTTTTCAAAATAAAAATCTTTTTTTTATCTTTACTATAATAATAATATTACAGTAGAACAGTAAACACACAACACAGTCATAAGGTGCAACTTTATTAAAAAAGTAAAAACAAATATTTATACGAATGACTTTTTTTTGTTGTATAGAAAAAACATTACAATCTTTTTGCACAGAATATTACTAAACAGATTTTAAATTTTTTTTGTTGTTGTTTTTTACACACCATACTCTGTGTTACACTTTTTGGGTGGACCACACATAAACTCGATTAAGCCAAGGACATATGCTGGGGAAGCAGTGTTACTATTATGCACACACTTCACAACATACAACCTACAAGGCAGAAGTAGAAACCTTTCTTTAAAACATCAAAACCAGAGCGTTTATTTTTTAATAATAATAATATACTTATGTTGCATTGCAGTATGCTCTATGTACATGCGATTTGGTCTGTCTCGTTACGGTAGAACGTCCGTTTCTGTTGGGTGAAGCGTCACGCCATCAGTAAATGTCTGTTGAATGCAAGCAAATGGAGTTTATTAGATATTTTATTTACACATAAATACCATATACTTCGGGCATGTCAGTTCTCAGCCTCTTTTAAAAGAACGAGCATTGTCAGGAACTACCAGTAAACCCTTCTGCAATCTGTACAAGTCACACCCTGAAAGTGTTGTTTTCCACTAAAACAATGCACACGACTGGACCATCGGTTCCCTCTCTCAGAAGCGACAACTTCAAAAACGTAGATCCGCCCCAAAATACAAAGAAAGCCCTGTGCTAGAAGGACAGAAAGGAACCGCCAAACCAAAGCTAAAGTGGAGCACACTTCCTCCCTCAATATGGCAAGCATCAAGGACACAAGTTAATAACAGCGGGGAGTTGCTCTGCGACCAGATCCCTGCCGTTTTGGACGAATTGAGGTCAAGTTGGTTTTATGTTCAACAGTGGCAACTTGTGACACGTTCCCTATATTGTTTACCACGCTACTTTGAATATTCGCTTTAAAATAGTAAGAATGTAAGAATGACTTCAAAACAACATTAGCACCATTTAATTGACTGTGATCAATGTTGTACTTTAATAGTCATTAGCTGCTAATATGATTTCCCTATTAAGAATACTTTACCGAAATTATATTATTAAGGAGAAAGTCTGAATGTGCGAATATAAAACCAACTGTACCCCAATTTTGGACGAGTCCTGGACCAGATATGTGCTTTGTGCTCCTTGAGAAGATCCGTAACCTCTCAGTGGCGTCCCATGTGGTGACCTGTATTGTATTTTTTTTTTGGCACTATGTCTTACAGCGTGAGGCACGGGTATGAATTATACATTATATCTGAGAGGATAAAGACAAGAAAAAAAAGCGCAGTTTTGTTTTCAGAAGCATGCATCGCAAGCAAGGAAATAGTCGCAGCCTACTTGAACACAACACGTGAATGGCAGTGATAGTAGCTTTTGGAACACGTCGCTACGAGTGGAGTCAATTTTATAAGAAAATAGAGTGCCGTAAAAATCTTTCATCTTCACTATGTATATTTATATATATGTATATATTAAAACCCAACGTTTCTCACTGGAGGTTGTGTATGTGACATGAATGAGGACAGTATCTTGGTTTGTTTATCCTAAATAAACTCTCATCTATCCATCCCTGAGCTGATCATGTTGGCCCAAATCTCAAATCCCAAAATATTTTTTTTCCGTAGACGTGTAGTAAAATCAACCAAGCACGCTTTTCGGAGTTGTATTATTTCAAGCCCCTTGCTTCATCGTGCTATTCTTTTCTCCCATAATGCATGTGGGAAAGGCATTGTTTACAATAGGATCAAGTCACACGGACAGGCCCAGAATATGAGACGTCCTTCCAAAAGACATTTGCTAGCAACCCTAAGCCTTGCGCTGTGTTTTCCTTGGACACTGTCTTCATGGAGAGTTGAGCCAGCCGGAGGCCCAGTGAGCCGGGGAGCAGTGCTGGCACACACTGACCTGAGATCGGTGGATCAAGAGTGGGCCCGGGCCAAACTGGAAGCCTTTATTGCCCTCTGTACTCACACCACAACGTTCCAGCACACCAATGCCTCATAATACTCCAATGTTAACAATGCCTATTGAAATTGACATGTTAACTAGCTAGGATGAGGCATCCCGAGAAGTCTTGTTTTGTTGTTGTTTTTCTCTCCCTACTTTCCGTTCTGTTAATATTGCAAAGTATGTCAAATCTTGTGAGAAACGAGTGGTATTTCGCTAAATACTACCGGAAACGTACAACGATTGGGCGGAAGTGGCATGCTTGAGAGAATAAGAAGAAAAAAAAAGGAAATTTAAGAGCTAACGCACTTACACAGCCATAAAGTGACCTTTAAGCAGGCCCACATGGAATCTGCACACACATAACATTTTCCAAAGAAAAAAACATAAATATATAGTATATCATGTAATATATTATTGCATTTGTTGTCATATTTAGATGCACGCTACCACTGAAGTCATTAAGAGCAGTGTTGGGGAAAGTTACTTTTGAATGTAATGCATTACAATATTGAGTTACTCCCCCAAAAAAGTAACTAGTTGCGTTACTTAGTTACTTTTTATGGAAAGTAATGCATTACGTTACTTTTGAGTTGCTTTTGAGTTACTTTTTCATACCTGCCATACCTCATACCAGGCTTGATCTCTTTAAGAACTTGCAGGGTATTTTTCTTTTTTTTAAATAGAGGAGCTCTGGATTTAATGAGACACTGTTTAACCTACACCTTCATATACCTTTAAAAAAAACTAAATAAAAAAAAAATTAGAATAATGTTACCTTCTGAGAACTTCCTGTACATGCTATACATGCCGTATATACAGATTAATGACAGTTCAAAGCAATGTGTTTGCTACTTTTGTATTTTTTTCTTATAAGTTCAGTACAATCACCGGCCATTGAGACAATCCCCTTTACTTTCATGTGTTCAAAATAACGAGAATACTTCCATCGCAGAAATGTAGGCTCTGCCATCTTGGTTTCTGTGTGTTCCCGAGGGGAGCTTATTCTCTCATTGAGTGTGATTCAACGTGATTTTTTAAAGCAAATTAATTCATCTAAAAAGTAACTCGAATTACATTTTTAAAAAAGTAACTCAAATATTATTACTTAATTTTTTTAAGTAATGCGTTACTTTACTCGTTACTTAGAAAAGTAACTGGCGTTACTTGTAATGCGTTACCCCCAACACTGATTAAGAGACATCGAGTCATTACTTTTTTTCATCAACGTTGTATTAAATGAATCAAAAGTATGTCATGACAATGTTACTAAATAATAATGTTTCGTTTTCACTGATGTTTTATGTAAGGTTGAAATTACTTTAAATTTAATTTGATTCAACGTAAAAATTTAAGGCAGCAAGTAATTTTTTTTACAGTGTAAATATATTTATATTTTTGTAAAATATCTCTATTTGAAAGAAATGTAAATTTTTTATTAATTTGAAATTTGTAACAAGCAACAAACTTTATTTTAATGAGAAATTATTTTTTGAAAATAAAATCGGCATATTAGAATGATTTTTGCTGACTCATGTGACACTTAAGTCTAGAGTAATGATCAGCTTTTCCATCACAGGAATAAATAACATCTGAAAATCTATTTAAATAGAAAACTATCTATAAATTGTAATGTTATTTCACAGTACTACTAATTTGCTGTAGTATTATTATTCAAATCCAGTGTTAGTGAGCATAAAAGACTTTCTAAACTTTCTAAAAAAAACAACTCTAAAATCATACAGACTTTGATCATAAAGCAATAATAATTCTGAATGCGTTTGGTTAGCCAGCTTGCCCTAAATTCCATTTATTCACCTTAAATCCATTAAACACAGCCCTGCAGATTCTTTCTCAAGATACGTAATTGCAAACAATAAATAATTTTTTTTTGTAAATCAGCAGATTCCATCTGGGCCTCACCGTAACTGTTACGCGAGTACTGAAAAAACAACCACACATACCGTATGTTCACCACCTAAACCGTCGCACTTCATACAAAATGTTTAAAGTGTAAAAAAAGGAGAAGTTAACTTGTTTTATGTGTTTTTTTTTTAGCTAAACTAACACTGTGGTGGTGGCTGACAGTCTCCAGCTGAGAGAACCAGTCAGGTGTGTTTAAGGTTAAGCTGACGTCTCATGTGATTCCTGTGTCAATGTGCAGGTAAAACTCACACGGCAGTGAGATTGAACAACAGTGTGTGTGTGTGTGTGTACATCCTGATCCAAACTCTGCTACAGTGAGTCGTACAGTTATAGTGATTTGAACCCTATCATTACACTGCAAAAATGCTTATTTTACTACTTATGACGTGTTTACTTCAATTATTTCAGTATTTTGTTTGGCTTGCTTTTACTAAACTAATATCTAAACTTTCTTGAATTGAGATATATTTATTTTTAAAGTCAGCACAAAATGTAAGTCGTTCGTTTTTTTATTGTCTGTTTTTATGATGTTTGAGAAATGGCTTCTCAAACAAGACTATGAATGTGTCGGGCGAGGCTTAATTTTGATTGTAGGAAATTGATTGGATGGTTGGATAGTTGCAGTTTGCTATTGGTGGATCTCATATGATTGACAGGTTGTTCTGCCCTCATGTCAGTAAAAAACGTATGAGATGAAAAGATATATCACAACCCAATTTCACGGCAATTCGTCAACTTTTCGATTTTGTGCCTAATTCATATTCATTTGTACGATTTTATTCATATTCATTTTAGTACAATTTGCTCATCCCCCAATGAGAAGTAGGGTTAGGGGTGGGGTTTGGGCAGCACCTCCTTTTAAAAATCGTACATTTTCAAACAAATTAAATCGTATAAATTTGCATGAATTAGCCACTTTTATGACAACATATAAAATAGTTAGGTTTCCTTGTGAGATCTGGCTGAATGTTGTCATGGAATGTAAGTAGTGCTAGTGTTTTCGTCCCGATTATGACATTTATTTGAGTGAAACAGCTTCTTATAGAAGAATTTAGTATAATTTTTTCTTCAAGAGCTGATTGGTTTGTTGGATAGTTGCTATTGGTCAATATAGAACGATGCGAAGATATTTTAATTAAAGATTACACTCTAAACAATGCTGGGTTTTCATAAACCAATGTTCGATGTCAAATACAGACAAACCCAATGTTGGGCTAATTTCTCATATAAATTTAAATGACACTTGGCTTACAAGACACTTGGCTTACAAGAACGCAGCATTTTTTATAGTGTATGAAAACACATGAACGTAAAAAATTTGATGTGCATGGACATTTTTCCACTCTAACTTCACTCTAAAAAAATGCTGGATTGTTGTAATCCAGCATTGGGTCAAATGTGGATGAACAGAACATTGGATTCATTTTTCAATTAAACTGAAATGACACTTTTTACCCCAATGGTTGGGTTCGTCCATATTTGACTTGAGTTCATCTATTCTCATAGAATGGGATCGGTGGGATCTGCAGCTGGGTTACAATAACCCAGCATTTTTTATAGTCTATGGGAACACATGAACTCGGGTCAAATATGGACAAACCCAACCATTGGGGTAAAAAGTGTCATTTCAGTTTAACTGAAAAAATATGAGTTCTGTTTGTCTACATTGGACCCAACGCTGGGTTACAATAAACCAGCATTTTTTAGAGGGAAGTTAATGAAAAAGTAGTTTCTGACAATTTAATCAGAAAAATAGAAGTAATTTTTACTGATTGAATTCATTCTTAAGTAAATGTATCTTGATTTAAAACGGTTTAGATATTTCACCTAAAACATGCCAAAAACTCTCAAAAATCATATTTCGAAGTGTAGAGACTGCTGTAGCATGGTGAAAAGTACAGTTTAGGTCCCTGGATTCAGCTGGCCTGTTAAAAACTGCAGGCCTGGTTCAGCCAATTCAGGGTTGTTGTTGTTGTTGTTTTGTGTGTGTGTGTTGCAACTGATTGTGCTCTCCAATAAATATACATAGGTCATCAGGTTACGTAGGTTGGCGTGTGTTTGGCAGCTGTAGGCTGTGTATCTTTTCCTTTGTCAAAAACAAGAGAGCTGCAGTTCGTCCTCTGTAGGTGTTTCATTTGGCTTTTTATAGGCCAGTAACGTACATTTCCATGCCGTCGTTAAAGGTAAAGATAGTGGTGGTGCTCGCTGCGTTTGCTCCCTGCTTCACATCACCGATAGTCTCGTAAAAGTTTTCGCAGGTCATAGCTCTGCCGGGACCCTGCGCGGCCTTCTTTTTGGGCTTTAGGGTGTTGCTGGCCAGCTTCTCTCTTTTCCGGTGGGAATCGATGGTGGCGTAGGCTGGGTCCGACTCTACCGCCAAGCCCCGGGGCCATGTTTTCTCACCCACAGGTTCGTAGCAGGGCTCCTCCTGAGTGGCGCTCCTCCCCCACGACTCTTCCCCCGTAGCACCAGCGGCAGGCCAGCCTGCGGCACCCCGATCCCCCCCTTGGGACGCGATTGGGACCGTCGGCCTGCTCTCCTCCTGGCTTTGACCCTGCTGGTGTTTCCTCTTCAGGGTCTTACACACGGTAGAGTACATGTCAGAGATCTGAGAACAGAGAGAGAGAAAGAGAGAACCGCAGAATGAGAAATACTGCCAAACATCAGCTTTTGCCAAAGTGCATTTCGTAATAATAACCGTCCTGTGGAGCACATTCTCAAGTTACAGTTATAGTACTCAAGGAGTCACCAAAAACAGAGCGCAGTATAAACTTACCAAGATCATTTCCAAACTTATTCACAAATTTCTTGAGTGTTGCTATGCAGGTGCTGTGGTGTTTGGTTTTGTTGCTATGCTATTGTTGCTTAAGTGGTTGCTTGGATATTCTTGGTTTTAGTTAAGGTGTTCTAAGTGGTTGTTCTATGAGGTTGTTAGGATGTTCTCAGACATTTCTAGGGTAATCTAGGTGTTTGCAAACCTGTTCAGTGTTGTTTTTGGTAGTAACTAGGTTGCTACACTTGGTTGCTATTAAGTTGTTCTGGGTTATTTCTAGGCCCCTTTGACGTCCACATGTGCTCGATTACAAGTATGTGATTGAAGAAAACATGAAAAATAACATGAAGGAATCACTAAAAACAGGAAACAGATCTCAGAATAAACTTAAAGTCTATTTCCATCAGCATTGACATTAAGCTATTGACAACTAAAATTGTTGTTGATATGGTGTTTTAGGTGGTTGCTAGGGTATACCAAATTATTACTACTAGATGGTTGCTTTAGGTTGTTTTAGGTAGATGATAGGCTCTTCTGGGTTGTTGGTTGGGTGCTGCTTTCCAGTTATTAATGTGTTGTAAGTGGGTACTACAGTCTTCTGAATGGTCGCTAGGGTGTTCTAGTGAAGTGTAGATGGTTGCTAAGTGGTTTTAGGCCATTTTGTTTAGTTTATTGGCTTTTGTTTTGCTAGTGAATTTTAAGTGGTTGCTTGGATATTCTTGGTTTTAGTTAAGGTGTTACAGGTGGTTGCTAGCTTGCTGTTGGTAGTTACTCACTGTTGATACACTTGGTTGTTGTTAAGGTGTTCTGGGCTATTTCTAGGGTGTTACAGGTGGTTGGTAGGGTGTTGTTAAGGTGTTCCATGCAATTTCAAGGGTCTTGTAAGTTGCTTGGTTGTTGTTTTAAGGGTGATCTAAGTTGTTGCTAGGTTGTTGTTAGGGTGTTATAAATGTTTAAAGTGCATTTCGTAATAATAACCGTCCTATAGAGCACATTCTCAAGTTACAGTTAAAGTACTCGATTCACCAAAAACAGATTGCAGTATAAACTTACAAAGATCATTTCCAAAGTTATTCACAAATTGCTTGAGTGTTGCTATGCAAGTGATGTGGTTTTGTTGCTATGTGGTTGCTAGGGTATTCTGGACTATGGATAATCTGTGTCCTAGTGGCTGGTTGATAGGTTGTTCTTGTGGTCGCTATCTGTTTTGAGATGGTTGCTAGGTCAGTCACCAGATATTCATTCATTCATTCATTTTCCTTTGGCTTAGTCCCTTTATTTATCAGGGGTCGCCACACCGGAATGAACCGCCAATTTATCCTGCATATGTTTTACACAGATGCCCTGCCAGCTGCAACCTAGTACTGGGAAACATCCATACACACTCATTCACACACACACACACTAAGGCCAATTTAGTTTATTCAATTCACCTATAGCGCATGTGTTTGGACTGTGGGGGAAACCGGAGCACCCGGAGGAAACCCAGGCGAACACGGGGAGAACATGCAAACTCCACACAGAAATCCCAACTGACCCAGCCAGGACTCGAACCAGCGACCTTTTTGCTGTGAGGCGACAGTGCTAACTACTGAGCCACCGTGTCGCCCGTCACCAGATATGGAAACTAGAAATTCTACGATTTCAAATCATATATAGGTCATTATTTGGTTTAAGTTTAGACTACATTATAGTTAAAAAAAAACACAAACAGTCCCAAAGGTTACTCTTCATATGTAACAAAAATTAAAATATGTAAAATATGCATTCCGAAGTTTTAGACCTTTCCAACTACATATATTTTGTCATGATTATATTAGAATTTTATTGCAATATAATGAACTAAAATTAAGATTCCTGCTGGCAAGACAATGACATTTAAGGGGTTACTAGTGTGTTCTAGGTGGTTGGTAGAGTATTCTGGATAATGGCTAGTTTGTTCTAGTGGTTGCTTGCTAGGTTGTTCTTGGTGGTAGCTAAGCTGTTTTAGATGGTTGCTAGGTAATTCTTGATGGTTGCTAGTAGGTTAGATTTATATTTTGTTGCTAAGGTGTTACCAAGTGGTAAAATATTCTGAGTGGTTGCTAGGTGGTTTTTGGTACTTGCAGAGCGCTTTTAGATGGTTCCTAAGCTATTCTTAATGATTGCTAGCATCTTCTGGTTATATTTGATGGCTAGGGTGTTCCAAAAGTGTGGTAGAGTACACTAGGTGGTTGATAGATTGTTTTGGATATTTGCTGGGTTTTTCCTAGTGGTTGCAAGCATGCTCAAGTTATATAATGTTGTTTTGGTGTTCCATGTGGTTACTTTTGTGATTTAGGTGGTTGGAAGTTGTGCTTGGTGTTTGGTTGCTAGGGTGTTCCACATGGTTTCCAAGTGGTAGAGTATTCCGTGTGGTTGCTAGGTTGTTCTTGGAGGGTTGCCAACATGTTATAGTTATATTATGTTGCTTGTGTATTCCAAGTGGTTAGCTCTGTGTTTTACATGGTTGCATGTTTTGCAAGCGTGTTCTGGTTATATTTGTTTGCTAGGGTGTACCACATGGTTTCTAAGTGGTAGAGTAATCCAGGTGGTTGCTAGGTTGTTCTTAGCAGGTTGCTAACTTGCTTTAAATGGTTGCTAAGTTCTTCTTGGTGGTTGCTCGCACGTTCAGGTTTATATTTGTTATCTAGGATGTTCCTACTGTGTTTTGGTTTGTTGCTAGATTGTTCTTTGTGGTTGGTAGAGTAATCTGTTTAGTTGCTAGGTTGTTTATGGCGGTGACTTGCCTGCTTTGGATACTTGCTAGGTTTTTCTTGGTGGTTGCCAAGATGTTCTAGTTCAACTAGCATGTTCTAAGTGGTTAATATGGTGTTATTAATGGTTTATTAGTGGTATTAATGGTTATTAGTGGTTGCTAGCCTATTCTACAGTGTTTCAAGTGATTGCCAGATGGTTGATTGGGTGTTTCTCGTGGTTACTCGGTTGTAGGTCATTGTTACAGTTTTTGTAGGTTGATTGCTAGAGTATATTAAGTGTTTTTAAGTTTAAGTGGTTGAAATGGTGTTATAAGTTGGTAGTAGATTATTCAAAGTGGTTGCTAGGGTCTTCAAAGGGGTTGTTAGTTTGGGCTAGGTGGTTGCTAGTGTCTACTAAGTGGGTAGTTCTCTGTTCAAAGTGGTTGCTATGTGGCTGTTAGTTTGGTTGCATACTGACCTCATCCTCAAGTATTTAGATAATGTTTTTCTCCCCATAATATGAATTTGATGTTTCTTTTATCATCTGGTGAAAATGGATAAATTAGAGGATTAACAGCTCACCTTTCCTCATAATCAAGTATCAGTTGCAAACCTGCTACAGGACAAGTTACATTTTAAAATATAGTACTCAGATTTAGGGGGTTGTTCTAAGTTTAAGCAACAGTTATAATAGCAAATGCCTTAGAAAACTAGAAGACAACAGGGCAGTTAGTAGATAACACAACCTCAAATATGCCTGAAGATGTAGTATATGCACAGCTTAAATGCCCACAGTTGTGAGTGTTTGACTCGTGTGTCATAGTGTGTGCCGACGGCTGCGTGGTAACAGGACTCTGCTTGCACACAGCAGAAATATGACCCAGTTTGGCCGTGATCGACAGAGCCAGTGTAAACGCTCTTATCTGGCTGCAGAGAGCAGCAGTGTTACCTAACCTGCAGATAAGCCTGTTAAACTTTCACCACAGCAGCCCACCGAGACGGCATTAACCCTGCTAACCAGACAGGAGCCAAACAGGTGGAAAGACTTCCCATAATGCCCCTTTGACGTCCACATGTGCTCGATTGCAAGTATGTGATTGAAGAAAACATGAAAAATAACATGAAGGAATCACTAAAAACAGGAAACAGATCTCAGAATAAACTTAAAGTTTATTTCCATCAGCATTGACATTAAGCTATTGACAACTAAAATTGTTGTTAATATGGTGTTTTAGGTGGTTGCTAGGGTATACCAAATTATTACTACTAGATAGTTGCTTTAGGTTGTTTTAGGTAGATGATAGGCTCTTCTGGGTTGTTGGTTGGGTGCTGCTTTCCAGTTATTAATGTGTTGTAAGTGGGTACTACAGTCTTCTGAATGGCCGCTAGGGTGTTCTAGTGAAGTGTAGATGGTTCCTAAGTGGTTTTAGGCCATTTTGTTTAGTTTATTGGCTTTTGTTTTGCTAGTGAATTTTAAGTGGTTGCTTGGATATTCTTGGTTTTAGTTAAGGTGTTCTAAGTGGTTGTTCTTAGAGGTTGTTAGGGTGTTCTCAGCCATTTCTAGGGTAATCTAGGTGATTGCAAACCTGTTCAGAGTTGTTTTTGGTAGTTACTAGGTTGTTGGTCCACTTGGTTGTTATTAAGGTGTTATGCACTATTTCTAGGGTGTTACATGTGGTTGTTAGGTTGTTGTGGGTAGTTACTAGGGTGTTGGTACACTAGGTTGTTGTTAAGGTGTTCTATGCCATTTCAGTGGTCTTGTAAGTTGCTCGGTTGTTGTTTTTAGGTTGATCTAAGTTGTTGCTAGGTTGTTGTTAGGGTGTTTACTATGCTACTCTAAGTCGTTGCTATGCTACTCTTGGTTGCTGCTAAGATATTTAAGGGTCTTATAAGTGATTGCAATGTTGTTGTTGTTGTTTTAAGGGTGTTCTAAGTGGTTGCTATGTTGTTGTTAGGATGTTCTAAGTTGTTGTGGTGTTCTGTGCTTTTCTAGTTGTTAGGATGTTACTTTTTTGTGGTAAGAAAGTTCTAAGTTCTAAGGTTGTGGTTGTTGTTGTTAGGGTGTTCTAAGTGGTTTCTAGACTGTTCCTGATTTTTAGGGTGTTATAAGTAGTTTGCAGTTTGTTGTTGTAAGAAAGTCCTAAATGGTTGTTAGGTTGTTGTTCCTAAAAAAAAAAAAAGTTGAAAGTTTCTAAAATTGTTGTTGTTGATGTGCTCTAAGTGGTTGCTCTGCTGTTTTTGGTAGTCAAGGGTCTTACAAGTGATTGCAATGTTGTTGTTGTTGTTTTAAGGGTCTTCTAAGCAGTTGCTATGTTGTTGTTAGGATGTTCTAAGTTGTTGTTGTTAGGGTGTTCTGTGTTTTTCTAGTTGTAGGACGTTACTTTTTTTGTGGTAAGAAAGTTCTAAGTTCCAAGGTTGTGGTTGTTGTTGTTAGGGTGCTCTAAGTGATTGCTAGACTGTTCCTGCTTGTTGTTATGGTGTTCTTAGTGTTTTTTGTTCTGTCTCTTTCTCTCTCTCTCGCTCCAATGTCACCATAGAAAGAAGTACTGGATAATAAAAATTAAAGGAGTGTGTTTTGTTTATTCATTCACGTTACTAATCCAGCAAAATCCTGAACAACATTCTTGGCTGTGGTGATTAAATAATTTGCATAGTGTACAAAAGTAAATGGCGAAAATGAGGCGTAAATGAGGAGAAAATATATATAGGTAAAAAAACTACAACAATTTTAGGGTAAAAAAAAATCAATGAAAAATTTGTAATTCATAAAAAAACAAATGAATTACTGATTACTGAAACAATTTTAGATCTGATACCTTGCTGTATTTAGGTGAAAATTAAAAGTGTAAATACACCTTGATTTACCCATATTTTTCTCCCCCCCCCCCTCCCTTTCTCCCTATATGTGTCTGCATGTGTGTGTGTTAACCTCACATGCCCTCTCAGTGGTGGATGACATTTACACTCCCAGCTCATTGGCATGTGTAAAATCCCAGTCAAGAATTCAGCTCGGCTCTCCGACTCGACTCACACAGTGACCTTTATGGCATTCACGTGTACAGGCTGAAGAGATGTTATGGCATGAATTGAGCTGTAGATACGATTGCATTCGTCATGTTAACACCTCTAGCTGATCTAGAAAAAACAGCGTTCAGTATTTTAGCCTGTATTCTACAGGCCGCAGCATGAGGCACAGCATGTGTCTGAACACAGGCATGACTGAACCAGCCAATTTCAAGACCAAAAAAAATGCTGAGTTTCATGTTGTTTGGAACTCCCGAATGTGTGTGTGCGCAGCATGTTGAACTCTTCTCCTCTGTGTCGAGTGCTGTTTACCGTGCTGTGCAGCGCTTTGCAGAGCGAGAGGAAATCACAATGACGGGGGTTTCAAAACTCTCTGCAGCTGTTGAGAAAGCCTTGAGTTTCCCCCCCTCCTTCCTCTTGTTCTCTCGCTCTTTTTTTCCCTTCATATTTCTCTCACTTTTTCATTCCCTTGCAGTCTCTCCCTGCATGCACACACACACAAGCATGCACACACAAACACTGTAAAAAATTTTATGACTACAAGTTGAGACAACAAATATTTTTTATGTTGCATTAACTTATTTTAATAAGTTAATTTATTTTCAAACTATTATTTTTTATATTATTTATATACACTATTATTTATATATATAATTTATTTTGAAAATTAACTTATCAGGTTTCAACAAAAAAAAAAATTATTCTACAAAGTTTAACTTTGTTAATATTTTCAGTTAGTTTGATTGATGTAAGATGAGATGACTTGAAAAGTTTATTTGATTCAACAAAAAAATTAAGTCAGCAAGATTGTTTTTTACAGAGCACTTACTTTACACACATACTTTACTCTACTTATAAATGGAGGCTTCTGTAGCAGCTCAATCTTACGTAATGTTCAATGTGTATGTGTGTGTGTGTGTGTGTGTGTGTGCATGCTCTGCACAGGTGTTTGCACGTAAACCCAAAAGCAGTGGAAATTGTGCCATTTGAAGATTTCATACCAATATCAAGTCACATCAACATCATTTAAATGAACAAATGATGCTAATCTATGATTGTTGTATTACAACTGATTTTGAGGTTGGTGACAATTAGTTACCTTTAGGTTTAAGTAATACTTATTAAAAACACATTGGTTTAGGGTTTAGGTTTAGTTGCATATCATTTTATACACTATATACACTATGAATATGAATATAGGGATACTTTAATAGGATAGCTTGAAAATTAATACTGTAATACTTTAATGCTATTAATTTAGGAAGGGCATGTATGAGTAACATGGACACTGTTAAATAAATAAATAATAGATTAGATATTTACTATGTAGAATACTTAAAGAATAGTGCATAAACATACAAAATAATTGAATTTATTTGTTTGTGTATTTATGTATATTATTTATTTATTTGCAAATGTAAAAAATGTAAACAATGAGCATTTATCATATACTACATATTATAAATCTATATTGTATATTCTAAATATTATAATCATATAAATTAACTTTATTCAAAATATATTCTTTTGTGTTCAACAGTAGAAAGAAACTCTTAAAGGTTTATAACCACTTGAGGGTGAGTAAATGATCATTTTGGGTGAACTATCTGTCACGTTACTGGGAGGTATTGGAGACGGGACAAAATGTGGGTAGGATCCATGTGCATTTAATGCTGAGTCGTCATACAAAAACAGGACATCGTGCAAAACCAAAATAACAAAGCATAAACTAAGAACGAGAACTAAGACAAAATATGAGCAATAACAAACTATACAATACCAACAAAAACAGGACTAACAGGGCTAGGAACTCATGAAGACATATAACGACAGAGCAAAGACAAGACGGGTGCAGGGTATATTTATAGTCCAAACAATGAGAAGTGATATAGTTAATATAATATAGAAACCGGGTGTGTGTGGCGGAATGATGGGAATTGTAGTTCGTTATGATTTGTAGTTCACCAGCGATCTCTGAAGTCCTTGATCGCTGGTGAACATGACAGTACCCCCCTCCTAAGGAGAGGATTCCAGACGCGACAGAATATTCCCGGAGGGAGGTGAAGCGGAGGTGGAACAGGGGGAGGGCATGGAGGGTCCAAAACAAAACACTAAAACAAACTGGCACATAACACAGTGACTAGAAAGGAACAAGAAATACAAAAACTGTGGAACAAGGAACTGTGGCGGACCTGGAGCGTGGAACTCCGGCGGATCTGGAGCATGAAGCTGTGGAGGACCTGGAGCATGGAATTCAGGGGGATCTGGAGCATGAAGCTGTGGAGGACCTGGAGCATGGAATTCAGGCGGATCTGGAGCATGAAGCTGCGGAGGACCTGGAGCTTGGAACTCAGGCGGATCTGGAGCATGAAGCTGCGGAGGACCTGGAGCATGGAATTCAGGCGGATCTGGAGTATGAAGCTGTGGAGGACCTGGAGCATGGAATTCAGGCGGATCTGGAATATGAAGCTGTGGAGGACCTGGAGCATGGAATTCAGGCGGATCTGGAGCATGAAGCTGTGGAGGACCTGGAGCATGGAATTCAGGCGGATCTGGATCATGAAGCTGTGGTATGTCTGGGGGTTTAGGATCAGCAGGCAGATATGGGTTAAACGCCCTCCGTGGGTCTGGAGGTTTAGGTTCAGGACGTACTGGCGGTTCACCGAACCCCAGCGGATCAGGAGGCTTTGATTCAGAAGGTACTGGCGGTTCATCGAACCCCAGCGGATCAGGAGGCTTTGGTTCAGGATGTACTGGCGGTTCACCGAACCCCAGTGAGTCAGGAGGCTTTGATTCAGGAGGTACTGGCGGTTCACCGAACCCCAGCGGATCAGGAGGCTTTGGTTCAGAAGGTACTGGCGGTTCACCGAACCCCAGTGGGTCAGAAAGCTTTGGTTCAGGAGGTACTGGCGGTTCACCGAACCCCAGCGGATCAGGAGACTTTGGTTCAGGACATACTGGCGGTTCACCGAACCCCAGTGAGTCAGGAGGCTTTGATTCAGGAGGTACCGGCGGTTCACCGAACCCCAGCGGATCAGGAGGCTTTGATTCAGGAAACTCTGGCAGTTCATCAAACCCCAGCGGCACTAAGGAATCACAAGCCTCAAACAGTTTTTCGTGGGACTCAAGTGGCACCTCCGGCTTTTTGTGGGACTCAGGAGACTGCTCTGGCAGCACTGGGGAGTCACACGGCTCTGCCATCCCTTCATGGGGCTCAAATGGCACCTCCGGCTTTTCGTGGGACTCAAACGGCTGCTCTGGCAGCACTGGGGAGTCACACGGCTCTGCCAGCCTTTCATGGGGCTCAAGTGGCACCTCCAGCCTTTCGTGGGACTCAAATGGCTGCTCTGGCAGCACTGGGGAGTCACACGGCTCTGCCAGCTCTTCCTCGGACTCAAAAAAAACTGGTCATGAACTTGACTGTCGAGGATAGGCGCGGAGCTTAAGGTTGGCTTTCCTCCTTTTGCTCTCCTGATGTTCCTCCTCCTCCACAACTGAGATAGCGAAGAGAGAACCCGACAACAAAAGTGCAAATTCCATGTATAGATATAGACCCCAGTCCTCCTCAAATGTTGGCATTCTTGAGCGAACTGGGTCTGAAAGTCCTCCTTGAAAAAATATCATCAACAGTAGGTCGTCGTAGCTGCTTCTCGGCGCCAATTTCAAAAATTCCATCACGTAACGCTCAACGGAGCGATTACCCTGACGGAGTCTGATGATCTCACCATCTGCTGGATCCATAGAGGCTCTGTCGTTCTGTCACGTTACTGGGAGGTATTGGAGACGGGACAAAATGTGGGTAGGATCCATGTGCATTTAATGCTGAGTCGTCATACAAAAACAGGACATCGTGCAAAACCAAAATAACAAAGCATAAACTAAGAACGAGAACTAAGACAAAATATGAGCAATAACAAACTATACAATACCAACAAAAACAGGACTAACAGGGCTAGGAACTCATGAAGACATATAACGACAGAGCAAAGACAAGACGGGTGCAGGGTATATTTATAGTCCAAACAATGAGAAGTGATAGGATGCAGCTGCGTGTGTGATGAGTGGAAGTGGAAACCGGGTGTGTGTGGCGGAATGATGGGAATTGTAGTTCGTTATGATTTGTAGTTCACCAGCGATCTCTGAAGTCCTTGATCGCTGGTGAACATGACACTATCACTTTAACATTAAACCAGATATTACATATGAAGACAAACTTTATGGCGGCTAGAGAAGGCCTGTTGGAAGTAGTTTAGTTGGAAAAAGTATAGATAGATAGATAGACCTAGTTGTTAGCATGAATTAGTATGTTATTAGCATGTTTCTAGTGTGAATTAACATGTTGTTAGCATACATTTTGCATGAATTATGTTATTAGCATGTTTCTAGTATGAATTAGTATGTCATTAGCATGTTTCTAATGTGAATTAGCATGTTGTTAGTATAAATTTAGCATAATTTAGTATGTTATTAGAATGTTTCCAGTATGAAATGTTATTAGCATGTTTCTACTGTAAATTAGCATGTTGTCAGCATAAATTTAGCATGAATTAGCATGCTGCCACCATGTTTCCATCCCATCTCCATTGGCGTAATGTATTTTTTACTGTTAACGCTTATTATACAAACCCTAAACCAAACCTTTGCCAAATTTTGAATGTGAAAAAAAACCACATTAACATTGTAATACCTATAGGTTATAACCATGTCATTGTACAAATGTGTCTTTGAACACTCTCTCTCTCTCTCTCTCTCTCCATCTCACTTACGCACACACACACACACACACACACACACACACACGCATGCACGCATGCACGCACACACACACACTTCATGACATGAGACTGGGCGTGTCTGGGCAAGAGAAGGAATGAGCAGAGAGACGGAGCGTGGAGATGTGTATTCAGATCAGTGGCTACAAAAGACAACAGCTCTATCTGAGCCAAAGCTTCAGCTTACTGTTACACCTCTAATCAACAAAACAAGGCTAGGATGTCAAATAAAACATATATTTAATGCCACCCGAGGTGTTTAAAGCTGAAAACTGAAATGAAATGTTTCACAGAAGGGTTGTGGTTAGATTAACAAAGCAAAGGAATCGTTTTTTGAAAATAAAGGATGGTTTACTCCAAAAAAAGAGAATCTGCCATTAATTTACGCAACCGCTGGACATCCAGGATGAACGGCAGTACATTAAATTGGATTTTTAGCTTAAAGGGATAGTTCACGACCTCATCATATGGTTTTCAAACCTTTTTGAGTTTCTTTCATCTGTTGGACACAAAAGACGATATTCTGAAGAATGATGGTTGCTGGCACTCATTGACTTTTATAGAAGAAAAAAAATACTATGGAGGTCAATGGGTGCCAACATTCTTCAGAATATCTTCTTTTGTGTTCAACAGAAGGAAAAACTCAAACAGGTTTTGAAGGATGAGTAAATAATTATGACAGACTTTTCAATTTTGGGTGAACTATCCCTTTAAGCCATGGTCATTGTCTACCAGCACTTTAAGAGTAAAAAAAAAAAACACATACAGGCTACACAAAATGAATGCCTGTGAATGCACACATCTCCTTCCTCTCTACTGTAAACAAATATATGAGTTTTACCTGCATATACGACATTATATACCAATAGCTCTCACTCCTGACTGTCATGAACACACTCAGGACTGTTTGAGAGTCAACAATGCTGTAAGTAATGTTTGGTTTCTTGCACAGATTGACTCAAAATACGTCAATGTATAACAGGAGTCAAGGGTATTACAGGGATAGTTCACCTAAAAATGAACATTTACTCAATATTTGGAACTCAGTCATGCGGTTCCAAACTTCTTTCTTCTATTGAACACAAAAGAAGACATTCTGAAGAAAACTGAAAACCTGTAACCATTGACTTCCATAGTATAGTAGAAAAAAAGCAAATACTACGGAAGTCAATGTTTACCAAATTCTAGCTTTCTCCAAAATAACTCGTCTGTGTTTAATAGAAGGAAGAAACTCATAAATGTTTGAAATAAGTTTAAGGGTGCATTAACCATGATAGAATTTCCATTTTTGGGTGAACTATCCCTTTAGTTTTGCCTGTATATTGTAGACCGTGGGCCACAAAACCAGTCATAAGTGTCAATTTTCTGAAATTGAGATTAATTCTGTCACGTTACCGGGAGGTATTGCAGACAGGACAAGATGAGTAGGATCCATGTGCATTTAATGGTGAGACATCTTACAAAAACAGGACATAGTGCAAAAACAAAGTAACAAAACATTAAACTAAAACCATAACTAAGACAAAACATAAACAAATAACAAACTATACAATACCAACAAAAACAGGGCTAGGAACTCATGAAGACATATAACGAACGAGCAAAGACAAGACGGGTGCAGGGTATATTTAAAGTCCAACAAATCAGTGGTGAACGGGATGCAGCTGTGTGTGTGATGAGTGGAAGTGAGTGACGGAATGCTGGGAAATGTAGTTGTAATGATATGTAGTTCACCAGCAATCTCTAGAGTCCCAGATCGCTGGTGATCATGACAGTACCCCCCTCCTAAGGAGCGGATTCCAGACGCGACAGAAACTTTCCGGAGGGAGGTGAAGCAGAGGTGGAACAGGGGGAGGGCATGGAGGGTCCAAAACAAAACACTAAAACAAACTGGCACATAACACAGTGACTAGACAGGAACAAGAATACAAAAACTGTGGAACAAGGAACTGTGGCGGACCTGGAGCGTGGAACTCCGGCGGATCTGGAGCATGAAGCTGTGGAGGACCTGGAGCATGGAATTC
>CAIGQV010019951.1:3083320-3107509 GCA_903798115.1 Danio jaintianensis | reverse complement strand
TGAGTGAGTGAGTGAGTGAGTGAGTGAGTGAGTGAGTGAGTGAGTGAGTGAGTGAGTGAGTGAGTGAGTGAGTGAGTGAGTAGAATAGGGGGTGAGTGCATCAAATTACAAAAAAAATGATAAAATCTCATGCAAGGTGTTTCTAATGCTGCGTCTATGGGTGAGACAGTAAATTTGACATCGTTCTCTCTTCTGGCTGCCAATATCAGTCTCACAGTTTTTAAAAACATTTTTGAAAGTCATGAAAACAGTATCATAGAGTATTTCTTTAGTTATTTGAGCAGACTGGGATGCAAAAAAACTATATATATTTGTGGTACTCTCATATACACTGCTCTATATGTTTCCCAACTATGATGACTTCCACTAAAACCCAGAAATGTGAAAAGGGTCAATTATGTGGCTGCAGGGGTGTTCCCTGTCATCGCTAGGGTGTTGCTATGCAGTTGCTAAGCAGGTTTTTAGTGCATTGCTAAGGTTGCTCGGTTGTTTTAGGTGTTTGCAAACATGTTGTGGATGGTTACCTACACTCAAAAAATGACGTTTACTGTTTGTTCAAACTACTTATTTAAATTGAGCTGAAGCAACACAATTTTTGTGGGGACAATTTAATTGTTTTATTTTTTTATTGTTCAATCCACATAAATTTGTAAAAACGAATAAGTTAACTTAATGTTGTCCCAAACACATTGATTGAGTGGAAACCCAGCATTTTTTACAGTGTAGAATCAATACAGTCTATAAGTCTCCAGGCATGGATCGGGATCCTCTTTCTAAGTTTTTATGAGATTTTTGCCACTACAGGGTGAGCTAATAATTTGACTGTAACTATTCCATGTCATATTTACCTTTGGGAAATTGGGTAGGTGAAACGGTTCCATTGCTTTCCTTGGCAAGGTGCTGCTGGAGGACTCGCTGCTAGACACGCTCTGATGCTCCTTTTCTCCATCCTCCAGCACTTCCTCCCTCCTGCCGCGCTCCAGTTTCTTCACCTTGCGTATGGAGGCGTACTCTGCCGTCACTGCCTCCTGACTCACGCCGTTCACACCTCTGCTTCCACCTCTGCCGTTCCCATTGATCGCCGGGCTGTGGGTGAGGCGCAGAGTGCCCGTGTCGGCTGATGTCGGGGCAGGAGGCGGGGGAACTTTATCAGGCCCCGCCCCTTTTATCCCAACGCTCTCATACAGGCCGTCGTCTGGCGGGTGACTCGTAGGAGATGCCCGGCGGCCAACTTCTGAGTAGGTGTGGTGACGTTCCTCGTTCTCGGGTTTGTTGGGCACACGGGGCAGCTGGCGGCCTGAGCTTTGGCGCAGGTCTGAATTGGAGCGGCGGGTATGGAGCAGGAGGAGGTCCATGCTGGCCGGACGGCTCTTAGGAGCGCCTGTCAATCAGAATAACGTGGATTAAGATGAGAGAGATTAAGTGGAGGATGGAGATTACAGTCAGTTCATATTGATATCATATATATAGACTTATACAGAGTACAAAAGGTCAACCAAATACAAAGTGTCATTAAAATTGCTGCATTTGAACACATGAGGGCAGAACGTTACTTGATTATGTTGTATTTTTACCACACTTCCACTATTTTACATCTTCAAACTGGCATACAGATGGTATTATGAGATTAAAGGCATTCATATCCATTCATGCTGTATTCCGAACATTTTAACAATGCATTTCTTCATACTGTAGATAGTTTATTACTGCCTAAAGCTAACCATGACAATTATCCACTACTATATTTCCACATTTGTCATAGACTTTATTAAATGGTCTATCCAAGGTACATATTTTTAAAGTACTTTTCTTTGGATCAAACCTTTGATTGCTGCGTTACTGTAATGAAAATCTCTACCAATCAAGCGACACAAATCCTAAATGTTTATGTAGATGAAGAGGCGCAATGCATTATTTAAGGGCCACTATTTACATAAGCACTCCTATGGGTCATATTTCAGATGACATCTGAGATAAGTTGGACAGTTTGCTATTGAAGAACAGAACAGGGTTTTATAAAGCTGATGCTAGACCTTCTTTTAAATTACAGTTGTGAAACATTTGTCTTAAAAAGGAAGATAATTCCTTCTTAAAAAGGAAGATAACAGGGTTAGGCATTCATTCATTCATTCATTCATTTTCCTTCGGCTTAGTCCCTTATTTATCAGGGGTTGCCACAGCAGGATGAACCAAAAGTGCTAACCACTGAGCACACCAGGGTTAAGCACTGTGGAAAAAAACTTTTTTATTTTCAGTTAAGAAGCTAATAATTTAGCCTAGCCTGGGCTTCATTTCCCAAAACCATCGTTAACCAACAAAGGTCTTAATGGATGTGTGAATGTTTTACGTTTTAACTAATGTGGTTCAAATGATGGATCTGCGACAAAACAACTATGGTTTCAGGAAACACTTGTCACTATATTATTTATTTCCCCAAATTATGCATCAGGGTGGCTCGGTGGCTCAGTGGTTAGCACTGTTGCCTCACAGCAACAAGGTCACTGGTTTGAGTCCCGGCTGGGCCAGTTGGCATTTCTGTGTGGAGTTTGCATGTTCTCCCCATGTTCACATGGGTTTCCGCTGGGTGGTCCAGTTTCCCGCACAGTCCAAAGACATGCGGTACAGGTGAATTGGATGAACTAAATTGGCCGTAGTGTATGTGTGTGAATGAGTGTATGGGTGTGTATGGGTGTTTGGGTTGCGGCTGGAAGGGCATCCGCTGCATAAAACATATGCTGGAATAGTTGGCGGTTCATCCCGCTGTGGCGACCCCTGATAAATAAGGGACTAAGCCGAAGGAAAATGAATGAATGAAAATTATGCATCGTACTTTGGTAGTTCAAGATTGTGTTGGCTACATCATTGTTTTGAAATCCAACAAGGTTAGCAACTTCCCATTTCATACAAGCTCTCTTACAAAAATGAACAATGTTTTTACTACAAATAAAACCAAGAACTTAGTTTAACCATGATAACCACAAATTAACCATCATTTTCTAACAATAACCATAGCTTAGCCATGGTATTTGAAGTAAATCTGTGGTTACACAAATGTAATCAAGGCTAAAAAAACATGGCTACTACAATCAATTATAATAACAACACCATGATTAATTTTAGTAAAAACTGTTTGCCAAACCTGTGGTCTTGGTTACAAGTGCAGAAAATGGAGGTAATTTCAAAGCTGAAGCAATGTATTAAAATATATATTTAAAAACTTGGACTGATTAATCATCCATATTATGACTAGGAGCATGTATTATGAAACTTTACAAAATGTGTCCTTGAAATTGTTCTGTTTTGTGTATTTTGACTTTTTAATGGAGCTCAATACCCATTGATTTGGATGTAAAAACTGTATAAAGCTGTATAATGTGATTATAATCTTTCTCAGCTCTGCAGATCACGCGTTTGTGGCAGTGGGAGCGTGAGCTAGTAAACATCCAAGCATTACAAGCCTCTGGAGACGTCATCCTCACACACACAAGTGTGTCGACCAGTGCATATGAGCCTATATGTGTAATAAATGAGTCTGTGTGTGAATGTGTCATAAAGAGCAGTTCGGTGTCTGTGTGTTTGGCTCACCGTTGGCGTTGCAGGGCAGCCTGTGCATGTCATGCAGGCGGGTGTCAGATTTACTCATTGAGTTCAGCTTGGACTGCCGCAGAGCAGCCTACGAGACAAAACATCATCATGTAAGCGAATATACATCCATGTCCCTAATGACACTGTGCGAGTGTGTTCGTGTGTTCATTTATACTTATTCGCACTCACCGTTTCCGTTCTTTGACTCGCTCCATTGGCGTGGCCATGTTTGGTCTTGCTTTTTCTGAAGACAAAAATAAAGAAGCTCTGTTTATAACTTGTAAGTTTAGTGACTGGAGCATCCTATTAATATATACGCAATATAACAATAATACAAAAAATAAATCTAGTCATTTCTCTGCCTTCTTAGATAGAACTCTAAGGCAACATAAGTGACCTCCAGATTGCATGCAGATTGAAGCATCATCAAGATAACTGGTTCTGACCTAATTATAAGACAGCATTGCATATGGAAACATTTCAACACAGGCTCATTGGAAATACATGCTTCAGTCTAGATTTATGTGAAGTCACAAAACAATTACTTCAGTTACGTCTGACTGCAGTTTCTAGGTTAAAATGAGCCCCAGGGGGCAGTATGAGGGCAGCAACATTTGTTCCTTTTTACATTAGTGATTTTTACAGCGACATATTATTTAGCAATAGGATTATTTTTGCCTCACCTATCTACCTCCATATGGACAACGTTTCTTGTCCAAGTGGTGATTTTGCTCAGTAGCCCATTTTGTACAGTGTTGTACTTGTGATGCAGAGTGCTCAGCGAGTATGGTGAAGAGTGTTGGGCATGTTCTTTTAAAAGAGTAATTATAGTTACTAGTTACTTCTCACAAATAGTAGCTGAGTTAGTAACTGATTTACAAAAATATAAAAGTAACTAATTACCAGGGAAAGTAACTATTGCGTTACTTAAAAAAAAAATCTAATGTCAAATGACTATAAAATGAATATAAAACACTGTACACTAATCTACACTATTTTAATGTTGTTGTGGGACAATGTGAGAGACAACATATTATTATAAATATTATCATTACTATAGTTGCACAATAAAACACAATAGATAGTTTAGAACTTTAAGTATCTATTTCACAGACCACAACTCACAAAACTTGTCAACAAACAAGTCTGAATATAAATTCCTTTTCTTAAGAAATGTACCAAAAATCAAAAATAATAATAATACATATACATACTCTTTGTAATAATACATATACATACTCATCTTTCTATATGAATTATGCAAATGAAAATTCTGACCCCTGGTCGTTGGTGTGTGCAACTGACTGTGCGTGTGCTTGTGTGGGAACACCCGCACTACTCTGCCTCAGAGTAGCAAACAATGAAAATGTACTCTATCTAAGCCAATCATCACGTTCTCAGTTACACCACGTTTACAGACACACCAATCATCATCACTGGTTGGTTATGTGTCCCGCTCCAGCCCCGAACACACACACCCACCCCAGAGAAAGAGAGGTCCTATGGCTGAGAGAGACGCTGCTCGCATGAAAACTGCTTCAGAGTTCTCAATTATAGTAACGCGCATTTTATTGTCAGTAACGACAACGACGTTGTAACGGGGGAAACCGTAATTCATATGATTACTCGTTACTGAAAAAAGTATCGCCGTTAGTAATGCCGTTTATTTATTTATTTATTATTGGGTTTAGGTCAAGGTTTTGGTCAGTGCTTTGCTAGATGACAAGAAGGGCGTGATGAAACATACAACAAATCGTTCCCTAAGTAACGTATTTTAGATTCGCAAAAATGCAGCCAGGGCAATGTGCAATGTGCAATGAAACGTACCTGGAGCAACATATTTTACGTTTTGCAAAAATGTAGACCGAGGCATGCATTTCCAATGAGCCTGGGCTGCAAAATTCACTACCTAGCATTACATTTCATTTAGTGTCTCATCAGTTTGCTAAAGAAATGAATGTTAGAGAAGAGCATTACTCAAAACTTTTGCATTAAATTTGATTATATGGTTTAATTTTAAACAAATATGTCTCTAAAGGATCCTGACTGGTGTCATTTGCAATGTTTCTTATAATTGGAGATTCCCCTGTTGAGCTTATTCGCCAGATTTTTTTCTTCTGTATTAACCGATACCATAGGTAGATGCGTAGTGTAGTTCTTCACCATGAATTCAGATTTAACACTTAATAGGGCACACCTTTTAAAGTGAAAACCTTTTACTGGGGCTTTTATGACTTTTTAAAAATGATATTTTAATCGACAAAGATGGACCACAAAACCAGTCATAAGTGTCAGTTTAGGTCATTGAGATTTATACATAAATGAGCTGAATAAATAAGCTTTCCATTGATGTGTGATTTGTTATGATGGGACAATATTTGGCTGAGAGACAACTGTTTGAAAATCTGGAATTCTGGAAGTTTCTGGAGCCTGACTGTAATATAAATGTATATGTAAGCGACTCAAGCCTGCTAAATCCCTCATAAGCTTTCATTTTTTAAACTTTATTTCTTTAAGTAAGAGGCCTTTGTAGACACTACCTGTGGAGCTCGCAGGCTTCTGTCCGGAAGTGAAATTCCCCTACAGAAAGTGTGTGTGTGTGTGTGTGTGTGTAATGGCTCTCAGTGGGTTTGGCCGCTCTGGATTTATCTGGGGATGCAGTAATGATGTGGGACTGGATGTGTGTGTTGCAGGTGTGCTGGAGGAGGAGAGGATGGATGGGTAACCCTGACAGTCCTCCGCCCTTGCTTTTTCTTCTGCTCTCGTTCCCTATACACACACCTGGTGTGACATCAATTCTCCCACAGCCTGAGAAACACACACGCTTTTCACACACCTCTTTTTGTTCTTCTCACTCGCACCCCATTTTTAACATCCCCTGCTATACGCACATCTCTCACACTTACGCAGATCTGTGAAACAGAGGATTTTCTCTGCTCGCGCTCTCTTTTTACACTCTAAACCATATGAAGAAGGCTTTCGTGGATGAAAAGATAATGGCCGTGCACACACTGTAAAGTGTAATAAGAGAAAACTCTATTTAAATGTGTGACCCTGGACCTGAACCAGTCGTAAGTGTCAATTATTTTAAATTGAGGATTATTAAGCTGAATAAATAAGCTTTCTATTTATGTATGGTTTGTATAGGGCAATATTTAGCTGAGATAAAACTATTGAAAATCTTGATCCTCAGGGTTCCAAAAAATCTAAATATTTAGAAAATCACCTTTAAAATTGTCCAAATGAAGTGCTTGGCAATGCATAATACTAATCAAAAATTGAGTTTTGATATATTTCTAGTAAAAAATGTACAAAATATTTTCATTGAACATGATCTTTACTTAATATTCTACCAATTTTTTTAAATTTTGACCACTGTAATATATTTTTGGATACTGCCAAAAAATATGTGCAACATAAGACATAAGGTTTGGTGTTCCAGGGTCACATACAAGAGTGAATCCCCTAAATCAGTGGTCCCCAACCCCCGGCCCCTTGGGTTAATTGGTACTGGGCCACACAATAAATCATGAGTTATTTCCGTTTTATTAATTATCCGAGTCTAAACGTTCTTTTATGATGAAAAATCTTTTATTTTGAAAAATGACCGTATTCTCTCACTTAAATCTCAGTCATTTGAGTGCCAAAATTTAACCCGCAAGCAGCAAAATGAGTAAGAAACAAACGTCTTTGGAAAGTTTCTTTGCGAAGGGGAAAAAGGCCCTGTGAAGGATCCACGAACTGCCAAGGAATGGATCCGCTACCCACTTGTCAACAAATCAGGTCAACCGCACGCAAGTTCGTTATTTCCAATGCTTTTTAATTTTCCCCATAAAAAAACTTGTATCAGAGCTGCAGCAATGTTTTGTCAGCTTGTCATCCTCTGAGAAAACAGTTAATGGTAGCCTAGCAATCTACGTATCCCCGGTTGAAGGCTGAGTAAATGATGACAGAATTTTCAGTTTTAAGTGAACTGTCCCTTTAAAACAAAAACAAAGGTTGTCTGAAAGCTTGAAATAATTGTAAAAGCTTAAAGTTTAAAGCCATTTTAAAGTTGAGATATTTCTAGCATAAATAAACACGTTTCTACTGTGGTTTAGCATTTTGCTAGCATGTTTCTATCATTAATTAGCATGTTTCTAGCACATTGCTTGTTAGCATTTCTAGCATGAATTAGTAGATTGCTAACATGTTTACTGAATGAATTAGCATGTAGCCTGGAAGGATTCACATTTTGCTATAATTACGCATTAATTTATTAGCGTCTACCCATACCTCAACCCTAAACCCAACCCTCACGCTAATGTAAAAATATTATTTATTGTACAGTATCACAAAAATTATGCTATATTGACGTGAGTATCCTCAGCTGTATCCCATCTAGACTTCACCCTCTCCTGCAGCGCTGAGCTGCTGGATTTACGTCATGTTTATTCATATTTTCTTCAGAAATACATGAAGGTAAACAACTGTGGAGAGAAATAGAGAAGATATTTTAGTCACATAAACAGTGTGTGTCTTATGCGAACAAAGCACATCGTCCAGTTATATTGAAAAATAATTATTATTGCTGTCTCCATAGACATCCGCATGTATTTTACAAACCTTAAATGGTATGTTTTGCTTGTGTTATTGCTTGTGTTATATTATGTGTATTTGAATGTCTGAAACCTAAAATAAATGTTATTTGTTTGAAAGCCAGATAAATTGTGATTTATGACAAGCTCTGCACACCTCTTTCTGTGCCTCAGCACGCACCGTAAGATTTGAATTTTAGCAGTTGATGATGTGCGCTCTGAACATTCTTATCACACCGGTGTGATCGTACACTACAGGGACCAGCCAAGGCTGATCACAGCGGTGTGATTGTATGGGGTTGTTCATTGATTATCCATTACTTATTGCAATATTACATTTGAATAAAATGAAAACAATAAATAAATAAATAAATAAAGTGCAAAAATTTGAGGCACTTAGAAGTGATTAGCTGATATAAATAAAAATTAAATAAATATATACATATTTTTAAAAACATTTTTAATAATTTGTATGAATTTCATTTGAGCCTTTTAGTATTCAGCAAGGAGAAATTAAATTGTGACAGCAAATACTTGTCTCAAATCCAATTTTATTGTTATAAAAGATTTATATTTAAATACTTTCTTCATCTCAGTATGCTGGAAACAAATATTTCAGAGTTTCCACAATTTCACAGAAAGGAATATAACTGTTGATAAAAAAAATTGTGTTTCTTTTAGAAAAGGGGCATTTTGTAAGTCTCTTTTTTATCACTACATAATTCAGAAAATATTTTTTCACATTGTTTTGTATTATATAATCAGGCACACTATGTAGCCAATAAACAAATCCCTCTGTAGAAACCTTGAGAATTCAGAAATGAATAAAGCTGTTGGTGTATGTAAGAGCTGCTGAAGTGGAGATTTATGGCTCAGTACAAGAAAAAAAAACAGCTTTTATCAATTTTGAAAGGCGCATGAAACAAATAGTTTGATTTAATTCATAGACTGCACTTCCCTCAATCACAATTTGTTCATCTCAATACAATGTGTTTTTCCTTATGCATCTGTTGACTCTCTGAACACTAATATGACTCTATTTTTACCCCAGTAATGACACTAAAACACACTTGGCTTTTGCATATATTCTCATTCAATTCAGCAAAAACACGACTTGTGGTGGAAACACAACAAAGTCCCTATTCATCTTTTCTGTGTTGCACAGAACAGAAATAGAGCGGCGCCTGAGAGTATGTGAAACTGATTTGTTGGAGGGTTTTGCTCCTTGTATTGTCTCAGAGCAGAAGTCTTTGTTGCAAATGAGCATCTGACGCAGAGCGTAACTTAAGGCGGCGAAACGGCTCCTACAGAGGACATGCAATCTGCTGAAGGAGTGATATTAGCATTCATCAAGACGCTCCGCAGCGGGAAAGAGAAAGATGAGGAGGTGCCCTGATAACAGAGTTGGATGAAAATGACGACTGAGTCTTTTTAACACACTTTAACATGAGACACTGCAGGTGAATAGGCCAAAAAGAAATCATTAATGTTATACTACGACGATGTTTGATTGGCCGATGAACATTCTAAGGGGCCGTTCACACAGAACAAAGAAAACGCGAGACGCAGCACTCAGGAATGTTTTTAAAAAAGCACTATCAAATAAAACAGTTGTCATGCCAGTTGCTACCGTAAACAGAAGCTTGCAATGCTTGCCCCGCCTCGGAGTTCCTCTGATTGGTCCGCTGCTTTGGAACTGCCATTGATGCATGCAAAAGTTGACTTTTTTAAGCCCCCGTGATATCAAAATATATATAAATATTTATGTTAGTATCAGTGTGTTATTCTTAAGGATATCTATAAGCCGGTGTGCTCCAAAACAGTGACAAAATTCATCTTTAGAAGATATAAACATTCAAATCTTGCAGTTAGTTACTTCCGCCCAACAGTTTCCAGTGATCCATCAATAGTTTTTTTTTACATAACTCATCAAATCTTCTGACCAATCAAATGCTCTCTAGTATCAGTGACATGTTGTCCCGCCCCCTTCAAGATGTTTCTCATTTGATGTTCCCTTTATTCATCAGGGGTCACCACAGCGAAATGAACTGCCAACTTATCCAGCATATGTTTTACACAGCAGATGCCCTTTCAGCTGCAACCCAGTAATGGGAAACATCCATTCACACATTCATACATTACGGCCAATTTAGTTTATTCAATTCACCTATAGCACATGTCTTTGGACTGTGGGGGAAACCGGAGCACCTGGAGGAAACCCACGTGAACACAGGGAGAACATGCAAACTCCACACAGTAATGCTAACTGACCCAGCCGGGACTCGAATCAGCGACCTTCTTGCTGTGAAGCAACAGTGCTAACCACTGAGCCACTGTGTCGTCAATAAGCAACCTATATGTTAATAATAGGTAGTGTTAAGTAAGCAACTAGTTAATAGTGAGAATTTGTCCCTATACTGAAGTGTTACCACACGTTTTCTAAAATGTTATATTGAAATATGCGAATAAGGCATTATTTCATTAAATATGCACTAATTTGCGTACATTTCCAGCACAGAAATCAGGATGAAGAACAGTGGCTGAAGCCAGGTTCAAAATAATTATTTAAAAATATGTATTAGAGGCAAAGGTTTTCATACTGAGTCTCTTTTTATTGCTCCATAATTAGAAAAATACTGAAACAGCCAGAAAACAAGACCCGCAATTTTTTTGTAGAACAAAATGTTGTACATATTCAGGGAAATATGTATGTATGTGTTATATTATTTCTTGTTCTATTACATGATAGTTCTTTATCCTATTCCTTGATTATTATTATTGTTATTGTTTAAATTATTTTATTGAATTTATATTGTTTTAAATATGGAAAACGATAAACACGCTAAAAGCAAGCATTGCATGTTAAAGATCTCATCAGTCACTGTGAGTGTGTGTATGTATGTACTTGTTCATGTGATTTACAAGGACACAAATTTGTACGATAACACGGGATTGACCTAGTTGTATTCTATTACTTTGGTTTACGAGGACATGCCTTGTGTTCTTGAAATTCAAAATGCTTAAAAAATGATACATAACAAGGTCTTTTGACATTCAAAGTGTGCCACAGATTTCCTGTGAGGGTTGGGTTTAGGGATACGGCTGGGCTAAGGCCATATAATAAGCAGTTTCATTCATTCATTCATTTTCCTTCGGCTTAGTCCCTTTATTCATCAGGGGTCACCCCAGCAGAATGAACCACCAACTAATCCAGCATATGAATTACACAGCGGATGCCCTTCCAGCTACAACCCAGTACTGGGAAACATCCATACACTCATTCACACACATGTACTACGGCCAATTTAGTCTATTCAATTCAACTATAGCGCATGTCTTTGAACTGTGGGGGAAACCGGAGCACCCGGAGGAAACCCACGCCAACACGGGGAGAACATGCAAACTCCACACAGAAATGCCAACTGACCCAGCCGGTACTCGAACCAGCAACCTTCTTGCTGTGAGGCGACAGTTCTAACCACTGAGCCACCGTGTCGACCAAAAATAAGCAGTTTCTACAGTATAAAATACATTACGCCAATAGAGAGTCCTTGTAAACCATATAAACAAGTTTGTGTGTGTACAGTATATGTGTTTGTTTGTGTGTGTAAGTGTGTATGTGTGTTTACTCACCTCTGACACCCCACACACACCAGGACGATAAGGATGGTGACCACAAAGGCAGAGGCGGCTGCGATGGCGCCCAGAATCAGCACCTTCGGGAGATCTGAAAACATTCCCCTGAGCTCAAGACACACACATACACACACACACAGGTCCTGCCGAACGGCTCGTCCACTGCACCTGCACACACATACACACAGAGAGAGAAGACCAGATCATCAGTGGACTCACTCAACAATAAATACATCAATTAATCAATCATTATCAATAAAAAAAACACATTACACTGATATATTAAATTATGCTGATCATTACTGACTGTATAGATTCCCTGTATAGATGAAGGACAACACAATTTGGCTGAAATTATTAATTATTCACCTAAATATATATTTACTCCATCTACTGATTCCCAACTTATAAAATAAAGATTGAGAAGATATTTTGAAGAATGTTGGAAACAAGGTAGGTAGTAGGGGAAGGTAATAAGGGGAAAGACAAGACAAGGTAGTAGGGGAAAAAATACTATATGTCAATGTCTACTGGTTTCCAATTTTCTTCGAAATAGCTTCTTTTGTGAAACTCTAGGTTTGAAGAAATGAGAGTAAATAATGACAGAGTTTTCATTTTGGGGTGAACTATCCCTTCTATAAATCTTTGTTAAGCCATGTAAAGATGGTCAGTATTTAAAGGGAACTTCCTGCAACACTATAAAAAAAATTCTTGGAGCTTCAACTAATTATTATTTAGGAAATAGTTACAAAGATTTTTTATTTTTACTCAGTTTCTCTCTTTAAAATATTAAGTGTTATTTTTTTTAGCTAGCCCAAACTTGACTCTAACATTTACAAGATGATAATATTGTCAAATAGTATACCATATAGCGTACCATACTGTTCATTTAGTATATTTTTGCTAATCCATCTAAGCCAAAGCAAGAATGTTAACTCAACTTAGGTAAAACTCTTCCAACATTTTATTAATGAACATTTTTTTTTGGTGACGAACCAAACGATGTAAAGGTGTCCATACATGAGAAGAAAAATAAATATTTAACATATTACCAGGGTAATTGTTTAAAAGAGCTGTTTTTTGTAGCTTTGGAAATGTATGGTTTGAGGCAAGCATTAATTATTCATATGTTTTATCTAATTTAGCTTTGCTTTCATTTGTTTATTTTTCCCACCCCAGCTAAAAGCGAACGTTCTGGCAAGGTGGTAAACAAATATTCTGCTAACATCTCACTGGAAGAAGGTTTGTTTTTTAAACTTCCCAAAATGTTCTGAGAATGTTTGAATGAATGTTCGGATGAAGAACGTTAGCAGATAGTTTGTTCAAAGTTAAATGTTGTTGTTTATATATATATATATATATAATAATATAATTTTTTATATTTTAATAATATTTTGAGAAAAAAAGCCTTCATGGAACCCTCAAATATTTTTGTTGGGTTTTCCTAAAATGTTTATATATACAATTATGTTCATAATTCTTAATGTTGAGAGAATTTTCAAAAGTAACACTGTCATAATGTTTGCCAAAAACAAACATTAAAATTGAATTTTCCATTAACATTTGCATAATAACAACACTAATAATAACAACAATAATATTTCACAGTGATGGGTTGCAGCTGGAAGGGCATCTGCTGCGTAAAACATATGCTGGTTAAGTTGGTGGTTCATTCCGCTGTGGCGCCCCAGATTAATAAAGGGACTAAGCCGAAAAGAAAATGAATGAATAAATAATAATAATAATAATAATAAAAAAAAATTTAAACTGTTAATTTTTAAATATTGCTAAATTCATTTTAAAAATAACACTTTCAAACATTCACTTATGAATAATTAACTATGGGTTTACTACTAATTAAAAAAGATGTGCTAAGTGCAGTAAAACTGTGGATATGGTAACCTGTTAAACACATGGCTACTACACTTTTATAATAATAAAACAAAACAAATAATCAACCATGACATTTGTGGTAAAACTTTGATTATACAAAAGGTAATTAATCAATGCGGCAAAATTTTATAATAATATAAGATTACATATATATAGCCAAAATTGCCAGGTGTTTTTAGCGTTAAGCTAAAAGCTAAACGTGTCTGACTCACCTAAACTCCTTCATATTACTTGTACACATCAGTGACAGTCATGGCTGCGGTTTAATCCATCTCTGTGTACAGTAATGCCTGGGATTAAATCTGAAGTTTAATATTAGTTGCTGAGGCATGCCAGCAAAGCTAAGCTAACCGTGGCTAAGCTAAAGTCTCAGTCAGCTTTCAGTCATGAAGATAAGTACTCTATAAGTCACTGTTATTATACATGACTCTCTCCATCTGCTTCATGACTTAATGCTACATGAGTGAAGAGATCATATATTCACTTTTGAAAACTTTTACCATGGTAATACCATGTTTTTTGATGCTATAGTATCCATTACAAAAATTATCCATGCTTTCATTATAGTAAAAGTGTAATAACTATGGCTGTTGTCAGATTAAATACATGTATAACTACCATATTTTTACTACAGATATCATTGTTAAACTATGGTTAGTTTAGCAAAACTATGATCAATTTTTGAGGTCTACCTATAAAAAACGTGTTTGTTTATTTGTATAAAAAAAACTGATTTACAGTCTTGAGCATCAATTCCTTATATTAATATGACTTCATGTAATACAGAAGACTGTATAGTATAGTATAGGCGCAGTGGGTAGCGCTGTCGCCTCACAGCAAGAAGGTCGCTGGTTCGAGCCTCGGCTGGGTCAGTTGGCATTTCTGTGTGGAGTTTGCATGTTCTCCCTGTGTTTGCGTGGGTTTCCTCCGGGTGCTCCGGTTTCCCCCACAAGTCCAAAGACATGCGGTATAGGTGAATTGGGTAAGCTAAATTGTCCGTAGTGTATATGTGTGTGAATGGGAGTGGGTGTTTCCCAGTGATGGTTTGCAGCTGGAAGGGCATCCGCTGCGTAAAACATATGCTGGATAAGTTGCTGATTCATTCCGCTGTGGTGACCCAAGATTAATAAAGGGATTAAGCCGAAAAGTAAATGAATGAATGAATGAATGACCACACTGTTAACAATTTCCTGTAGAATTACTGTAAATCAATTACAGCAAAATAATGTATTTACATGCACAGCACCATTTATCTTGCTGTATGTGTATACCGTATTGTATAACTTTAGCATAAAACATACAGTAATTTTCACAATGTAACTTTAAAATACAGTAACATACTGCATAACTGCCCTACAGTAAAATTACAGTTAAATACTGTGTAATTTACAAAAATCGTTAACAGTGCAGGTATAAAATAACATTAAAGATGTAATAAATTACATTTTAAAATATTCTCAAATAGTTAACAGTCATTCTAAATTGTAAAAATATTTCACAATATTACTGTATTTTGACCAAATAAATGCATATGAGTTATCAACTCTGTTTAAAAAAATATAGATATTATATAGACAACATACTGTAGACATTTCTTTCAAATGAACATCAAGATGATAACTACTAAAATGTTGGGGGTTAAGTTGTTTGGTTTTTTCTTTCAGTCAGTCACAATTTTTCTATTAAACAGCACCTGGTCTTGACATTTGTCATCTTGTCATTAAAAATACCAGCCTGGGATATGAAGAAATCCATCATCTCGTGTGTGTTTCTGAACACATTCATCACCAAACTAAAGAGAGCATTGATGATGTTTGGACTCATTTCTCTCCTTTACACACGGGATCACATATCAATTTTTCAAGATGGCCTGAGCTTTCCCCTCGAAACACACACACATGCACACACTGAAAGAGAGAGAGAGAGAGAGAGAGAAATGTGGCCAAAGCTGAGGATTAGACTGAAAGAGAGAGAGAGAGAGAGAGAGAGAGAGAGAGAGAGATGACAAAAGAGCGACCCAGAAAAGGAGGTCATGGCAACCCAAAAGCCATTTTTACGATTTTGGGTGTGAATTTTGTGTGGTGTGATTGGTTTATAAAACAATCCTCGGTGCAAAATAAATGTTTTTTCCTGTTTTCAAAGATATGATTCCATCCTTCAACCATCCCAAAAATTCGAAACCTCTCTCTCTCTTTCTGTCTCTTTCTTTCTTTATCTCTCTCTCCTCCGTCTGATGCTGCTGTCAGCACATTTCCTAAATATTCCTTCGCATCCAGAGAAAAGCCTGCAACATCTACAGCTGAGCATTGAGACGAGAGGTCTGCACCTTTTGAATAACCACCATGTTTTAACTACACTAAACATGTTTTTTTATGGCAGACCCCATTTATATAATCCCAGTTTACCTACACAAAGCATGGTGAAATTATGGTTAGTGTAGAAAAATAACGATTCATTTTGCGGTAAAATAAGCATGTATTTTGATTTTATCTGTGGTAAAGCCATGGTTCATTTTTTTGTACGGTGTTTTTTTCTTTGAAGTACCATGTAAATACGAATACCAGTGAACAAGAAGGGGGCATTTCCGCATCGTGTTCATCTCTCATCAGCAATTGCTTCAGTGCTCTTATTTTGCTTTGACAGCTTTCAGTCTTACTCTGCTTCATAATACCATGATAATAATAAGCATTGATTACTCATCCATCAACATGATCACAGTCACATAGGATGTAATGAGGATGACAACTTTCAGGATTCCACACTCAGTCGGATCAAAATAGGTCTTTGTTTGTTGTGAATACACGCACTCTAGTGGCGAAAATCACACATAGACTCAGAAATAAAGGTAGAAAATCTGTCACTGGAGTGGTATCTCTTGAAAAATAAATTTTTGTTGCTTGTTCAAACTACTTATTTAAAATGAGCTGAAACAACACAATTCCTAATATTTCGTTGGGACAACCTAATTTTTTTACGTTCAATCCACTTAAATTTGTTGAATCTGTAAAGCTAACTTAATCGATTTGTGTTGGGACAATATGAATGAATTGTGTGGAACCCTGCATTTTTTTTTACAGGTGGACATTATTAGGGTTACATTTAGGGTACACTTTTGTACCTTTAAGGTTCACTTTTATACCTTTAAGGTACTATGAGGTACACATTTGTACTTTTTAGGTATTAATATGTACCTTTAAAGACCTGTTAGGAACAAAAATGTACCTTTTAAGGAAAAAGACTAGATTTGGGGCTTCCTCTGTTTTTTTAGGTGAGACTGGACTGACTGTTGAGTAACACCAAATAATGTGATCGTACTCAAGTGTTTAATGATAGATGACTATGTTAATATGTGAATTATGTTTGTTATGACTTATTTAAATATATTTTTCACTTTCATTGGAATGTATATGTGTTCAACTGTAATTTTCTTAATGTATTTTACAAAATTGCTCTTTTTATTTTATATTTATTTTATTTATTATTATTATTATTTGATTACTATCATAATTTATTGATTTTTGCTTATGTGTATATATATTCATGGCTCTGTCTAGTATAGGGTGGGTGTTCTTTGGTCGGTGTTTGGTTACTAATACAGTATATACAGTATGTCTCTGTATTTTTTTTCTTAATGTTTTGAAACAATAAAAAGTATCTGCAGAAAAATGTACCTTTTGAAAAGGTACCACCCCGGTGACAGATTTTGTACCTTTATTTCTGTCTTTAATCAGCGTAATGTCTTCATTATTTGAATATTGTAATATAGTTGTCCAATGTTATCAAGTAAAGATTTCTGCTTTTTGGCCAGCAACATCTGCAGCTGCAGGACGAGAGAAGAGAGAGCAGACTGTTGAGATAAACGGAGGTTGCTGAAAGCCGGCAGACAGTATTAGACCCAGGACGAGTCTTTAAACAGGGCAAGTATTTGGAGGAGTGTGTTGTTTAGCGCTTCCCCATGGGAGGGTTTCTCTAGCAACAATTCATACATCTCTGTTGTTCACAGCCCTCTCCATAGCAGCGCTGATAAACACAACATATACATGAGAACACACACTGAGGCTGTCTGAGGGAGGACGCTTTGTAGTGTTGTCCTTTTTTCTGTGCTTGTGCATGAACAAGATAGACTCCCACTTAAGGCATTTATTCTGTTTAACGGAGAACACTGAGCCACACTTACTAGCTGAAGTCCACAAATTTGAAATATTATTATAATTCCGTCCAAAGGCCAGTTGTTAATTTGACTTAATTCCGTTTTTAATATGTAATCATGATTTTTAATAATCTATGTATTGTAATATTACATCATATAACTATTTTAGAATTATTATTTTATTTAAAATCATTTTATGTTTACTGTAGGTCAATTTATTTTTATGCTTTTGATGAGGTAGCATTCAACTTAACAGCCCTTTAGATCATGCGCAAGACCGTTTCTCCATGTTTCGTTGGTAATGTCTTTAAATAAACAACTATTTAGGCCAATTTAATTATTCATTTATTATTTATGTACAATAATTAAGACATAAAATGAGAAAGTAAAATATAATCAACGAAGAAAATGTAAATGAAAACGTAAATGAAAAAGCTTAAAAAGGCTTAGTCCTATCACTTTAAAATAACAAACACTGTACATGTCTCTATATTTAGGCTAAAATACTGCTTTATTTATTTATTTATTTGTGTATGTATGCATGTATGTTTGTCCTTTCATTTCAGTTGTCTTTTATTTCTTTAGTTTTAATTTCCAAAATGAATCTTCATTGCACTTAACAAGTTTTTAATGATTAATGAACGAATTATAATGCTTTGTTTCGTTATTTCATCTTCATTTACAAGTAGCAGGGTATTTACAGCTACTCTATATTTCTGTCCATTCGCATCCCATCCCTTTGTGTCCCTTGTCGGCATAGTCGCATGTTCGCATGTGGCGGTAATGATCATTTTGAAGTGTCACCCACTGTATATTTTCTATTTGTTTGTTTTGTGTATACTAACATGTATGTGCTCATTTGTTTAAATAAATTGCTTGATATTATTTTTTGTATTGAACTAATGTTTTTTTTTATATATTTACAATCAGGTTCCATTAGTTAATGCATTTACTAACACGAACAGACAATAAACAATACATTTAATGCAGTATTTATTCATCTTTGTTAATGTTAGTAAATGAAAATACAGTCCCTCATTGTTAGTTTTTCTTAACTTACAGTGCATTAACTGATGTTAACAAGCATAGCATTCATAAAACAAGTGAAATAATCTGCCAATGGGGCACGCAAAATAATCTCATGTCCAAAGGAAAAACAAAATTAATTTTCTTACCCCATTGGCAGATTAATTTGCTTGTTTAAAGGAAAAACTCACTTAATTTTGGCAAATTATTTCTTAATTATTTCTTAAAACAAGACAGTATTTTTAGTAAATGCTTCTCGATTTAAGAATTTTTAGGTATTTGGACTATTTCTTTTTTTTTTGCTAGGATTATTTAGCTTCAATTTGGGTTTGTATAGAGGGTATTTTCTTTTCTTTGGTTTGGCTGTCTTTGGTAAGTCTTTGGTTTATTTAAATGTTTTGTAAAACAAAGAGAAAAATAAGTGATTAATAAACAAACTCAACGTCAAGGGCTTCAAAAAATGTATTTGTTCCTTTGATTTATGTTGACCCCTTGTTTACGTTCTACCAAATATTTTAAACCTCACCTTTCTAAAATATCATCATACGGTCTTGTTGCTACAATGTCTTTGCACAGAGGAAATGACAAGTTTGCAATGTGTAGCAGAGCAAAATGCATTTTCTCTGAATAACCACAGCAAAAAAAAACAGCTTCAACCTGCACTTTCAGCACATTAAATGCATCATCTAAAGAATTACAGCCACCAAAAAAAGGTTTGAACTGCAAGAAACATGACCCTATTTAAATGGAAATCAACCACGATGTTTCTCGATGACAAAAGTCTCCATTAGTGTAAATGTACATTGCCATATACAAGCACATATCACTACTAAATACGTCATTCCACTAGCCTACAGTCCCTTAAGGTGAACGCGATCTAAATCCCATCATACAAATACGGCCCGCTCATTGTAATCACATTTTGAAGCAGAAATGCTGTTTTCCTCCCTGCCCAAACCTGACCTCCCATCATCCTCTAATGGGCCTCGAAACGACCCTAAGCTTCTTTCGGCTCTCACCGCAGGATTACAGAACTGCCACAATTTCCCTAATTCACAAGCTGACTGCCATGAGTCTGGCCTATAGTCTTAAGATTAATCACACTACACTGCGAATGCTCAGCTTTATACATATTTTAGCGACAACAGGTTTCACGCACAGTATTTATGTAATGCTTTGCTAGAGAAAGAAACTGATGTATCAGAAAGAAATATGCAAATGCAGTGTTGTGATTTCACAAGCACACTATATTTGAACCCAGCTAATGATACTGTGTGTTAAATCTCTTATATTGATAACAACAAAAGTATTTTGTATTCTGTATGTATAAACACATTTTGCAATATATACTGTGGCAGACCTGCCAGTGTGGCGTCAGCATTGCCATTGACATGACTCCCTCACCGTAATCACGACTCCCCATGTGCTGATCAGGGACAGCTGCTGCTCATTGGAAGGGGAGTATTTAACAGACGCTGTCGTGGAAGATGGTGAGCAAGATGACAGCAGGAAACCTGCTGAGTTCTCTCCTTCCACTGGGCACCCTAACCGGCACTTCACACCGCACGATCACCGGACCCCTGGACACTGAATTCACTGCCCTGCACATCCCAGCGCACTTATCCTTTGCTCCACTCCCTCAATAAACGCCCCTACGAGGATTTTCACTGCCTCTCTGTGTCCGTGTAATCTCTCACCTGCGACAATACTTATAAACTTACATAAAAAGCGATTAGTTACTTTCTTACTTACTCCCGGGGCCATTTTATATCGAAGTTGATATTTAGCCGCACCATATTGGTGTTTCGTAACATCTAGAATTTATGAGGTGGGTCGTTAGCCCAACGCTCAAACCCCAATCTGGAGGACCAGTAAATACACACATAAACTACGGACAATTTAGCTTACCCAATTCACCTACAGCACATATCTTTGGACTGTGGGGGAAACCGGAGCACCCGGAGGAAACCCATGCGAACACGGGGAGAACATGAAAACTCCACACAGCCAACTGACCCAGCCGGGGCTCGAATCAGTGACCTTCTTGCTGTGAGGCGACAGCGATACCCACTGCGCAACCGTGTTGCCCACAAAGCGATTAGTTCATTTACTTTGAAAAAGTGAGTAAACTCATTGCCTTAAAAGCAACAAGTTGATTTTACTTTAAAAAAATCAGTAAACCTATTGACTTTTATAATTATGCACATAGTTTTTTTTACTTAATAATTATAAGGGAACAAGTTTACCTTTGGGCGACGCGGTGGCGCAGTGGGTAGCACGTTCGCCTCACAGCAAGAAGGTCGCTGGTTCGAGCCTCGGCTGGGTCAGTTGGCATTTCTGTGTGGAGTTTGCATGTTCTCCCCGTGTTCGCGTGGGTTTCCTCCGGGTGCTCCGGTTTCCCCCACAAGTCCAAAGACATGCGGTATAGGTGAATTGGGTAAGCTAAAATTGTCCGTAGTGTATGTGTGTGTATGAATGTTTCCCAGTGATGGGTTGCAGCTGGAAGGGCATCCGCTGCATAAAACATATGCTGGATTAGTTGGCGGTTCATCCCGCTGTGGCGACCCCAGATTAATAAAGGGACTAAGCCGAAAAGAAAATGAATGAATGAATGAAGTTTACCTTTTATCTTTTTCTTTTTTTATCTTTTATCTAACCAAGTTTATCGTTTTTTTTTAGTAAGGTCAACTAATCGCTTTTTAAATAGTATAAACTAATATACTGTTTCTATACTTTAAATAAATAGTTATATATCGCCCTTGTTTTTAAGGTAATTGCGTCATTCTTTATCAGGGCTCACCACAGCTGAATGATCCACTCCAGTCTCTCTCTATTACTATCTTTCTATAACTCTTCATTTTTTACATCTGATCTACACTTTTTCTGATCTCCTTATATTTCTCTCCCAGGAGACCCAAAAGTCCTGCAACTCATTCAAGACATGTGCTAGGTAGGGTTTCCTTAGCGTAATACACCTAAAACATGGATTACTGTAAAATCTCATCAATGTCTGGCAACGTTGATTGTCTCTTGATTGACAAGATATGTTGTCAAAGGTGGGTAGGGAGTTATTATTATTATTATTTATTATTATTAAACATTTGTTTGAAATGACTGTATGGAAATGAACATTGCTTCATTAACTAGCTACTGCTCCGAACATCCAAAAAGTCTTTAAGAATGGGTTAAATGTATTTACATGGCATACATTTTGTGGAGTTTATAAAAGGGTTTATCCCATGCCTCTCAAACCGATTCCAATTTGATTTGGTTTGCACATTTGAGGTGTTTGATTGACTGAGGTGTTGATATGGATCGTTTTCACTCAGATTGGGCTTTTAAACCGATTAAAACACTCCATGTAATCACACCTACTGATTCCTCCTGCTCAACATGCTTCAAACATGACAGAGATACAGAATATTTCCATGCTTTCAGCTTCTCACGGCCTGAAATTGTGAGACGGAGAAGTGCAGAAGAGCCACGAGTTATAAGACGCTTCACTGAAATCATCTTAATCTGCTTTGAGCAAACGATTAATACATGTGGACATGTGGAGACAAATTCAGTCAACGTCTTTAAAATCCCATTTGGGTTTTTGTCCTGTTTTTGAGCAGTTTAGAGTGTCTTCAAACTGTTTGGAGAAGACCTGAGTGTTGAGTGATAAAGCACACAGGGACTGTAAACTTCAGAGCTGTAGATGAAGACCCAGTAAAACACACCGCCATGAGGGTTCAGACAGTGTTTGGGATGTTTCTTCGCAGGAATAGTTCACCCAATAATGGAAATGATCCCATGATTTACTCACCCACCCTCAAGCCATTCTAGTTTTACATGACTTTCTTCTTTCAGGCTTCTTTTTCAGGACTATACTTGTGTGGTTTTGTTTTAAAGGTCCAGTGAAATTAAAATAATGTTTTTTAGATGTTAGTATCAGTATTTTAGTCTTCAATGATATCTATAAGCTAGAAAACAATGACAAAATTCGCATTTAGAAGATATAAAACTGATATAAACATGTAAAGCTTGTAGTTTGTCACTTCCGCCTAAATGGATCAACCTTTTTTTTTCACATCACCTCATACTTCAGTTTCTCATCAAATCGTGACCAATGAAATGCTCTCTAGTATCTGACATGCCCCGCCCCCCTTCAAGACACTTTTCATTGCTTTTCATTTGATGCGCTTGAGCTCAACCACTCTTATTGGCAGAGCTGTGAAAAAACAAAGCACTATTGGCTGTTTTTTTTTAAAGGGGAGGGGCTACTATATGCCCCACCCTCTCTTCGTTTTTGAGATTATGTCAAACATCAAATAAAAAATGCACATTTCAACGCACTTCACGAACCTTTAAAATGGAGTTTTAGAATGAAAATATTCCTCGTGGTGTTTTTACTGTGTTTCAGAAAAACGATCTCCGTCCACACTACACAGCGCAAAAGACATGATACGTGACCACTCGTGTTCACTGGGCATGTGCTTGTTTTTGCCAGCATCTGTATTTCAGTGTACTGATTCTGTAATAGTCACATGATCAGGGCTTGACGAATCATGAAACGATAGTCCAGAAGACTAATCAGAGAATGATTGTGGATAGCCATGCCTTCATTTTCAAAAGTCTGCAATTCAGTATGTCTATAACGAAACATAGCACCAGTGTTTGCAAACTAAAACAGGGTCTTTAGTGTTTTCAAAATGCTCCATTTTCGCAGGCCGAAGATGCTGGAATGGTGTGGATGCCAGGTATAAACTTCTGCATTTTAAAATGAAAATGCATTCGTGTAAACAGCACCTCAGATGAAGACAATCAAGATTTTTTTTAATGATATCCTCCCGCCAAGCAATTTTGTTTTTAAAAGACATCTAATAGACATCCAAACATTGGCTGAAACGAGGCTAGATCTGCGGTGTCAGTAAAAATCTAATAGACGTCTATCAATAGTCTAAAAATATACTATTCATTCAAACACAGAGTAGACAGACTTCACATTTGTAGTCATTCATTCCTGTGTATCTGATGACTAGTCTTTTCTTGGACTATTGTTAGAGTAAAATTTCACTGACAGCCCAAATTTAGCCAAGTTAACAGCGTGTTCTAACAACACGCGATGCAACAAGATTGCAGAGACAAGCAATTTGGCTGTCTGCATCAAACGCGACATGACACGACAGAAACATTTAAATACCAGCCATTGCACTCCCAACCAAATGGTAAATGATTTAAATCTAATTAATACACATTAAACGTCTTTAACATCCTTAATAGGCACAGCTCTGACTGTAATTTTCTGAATGTAGTTTTTTAAAGGTGGTCGAGCCTTCT
>CAIGQV010019951.1:3060706-3073320 GCA_903798115.1 Danio jaintianensis | reverse complement strand
CTGTTCATGAGGTAGATGGCCTGAGGAAAGAAACTTTTCCTGTGTCTGGCTGTTTTTGTGCTCGGTGTTCTGTAGCGCCGGCCAGACGGTAACAGTTCAAACAGAAAGTGTGCTGGGTGTGAAGGGTCCAGAGTGATTTTGCGAGTCCTTTAACTCACTCTGGAAGAGTACAGTTCTTGAAGTGTAGGAAGGGTAGTGCCAGTGATTTGTTCAGCAGTCCGGACTATTCGCTGTAGCCTACGGAGGTCGGTTTTGGCAGCTGAGCCGAACCAGACGGTGATTGAAGTGCAGAGGATGGATTGGATGACAGCTGAGTAGAACTGTACGAGCAGCTCCTGTGGCAGGTTGAACTTCCTCAGCTGACGAAGGAAGTACAGTCTCTGTTGGGCTTTCTTCACAATAGAGTCTATGTGAATGTCCCACTTCAGATCCTGAGAGATGGTGGTGCCCAGGAACCTGAATGACTCTACTGCAGCCACAGTGCTGTTCATGATGGTGAGTGGGGGGAGTGCAGGGGGGCTTCTCCTAAAGTCCACTATCATCTCCACCGTTTTGAACGTGTTCAGCTCCAGGTTGTTGCATCTGCACCATAGAGCCAGCCGCTCCACCTCCTGTCTGTATGCAGACTCATCACCGTTCCGGATGAGGCCGATAACAGTAGTGTCGTCAGCAAACTTCAAGAGTTTAATAGAGGGGTCTTTTGCAGTGCAGTCATTGGTATACAGGGAGAAGAGCAGTGGGGAGAGAACACATCCCTTGGGGGCACCGGTGCTGATGGTGCGGCTGTCGGATGTGATTTTGCCCATTCTGACTAGCTGTTGTCTGTCTGTCAGAAAGCTGGTGATCCATTGACAGACAGAGCTAGGAACAGAGAGCTGAGTCAGTTTGTACTCGAGCAATGATGGGACGATGGCGTTGAAGGCAGAACTGAAGTCCACGAATAGAATCCTTGCGTAGTTCCCTGGTTTGTCCAGATGTTGTAGGGTATAATGCAGTCCCATGTTGACTGCATCATCCACAGACCGGTTTGCTCTATAGGCAAACTGCAGGGGGTCCAGCAAAGGTCCAGTGATGTCCTTCAGATATGCTAGCACCAGTCTTTCAAATGACTTCATGGCCACAGATGTTAAGGCAACAGGTCTGTAGTCATTGAGTCCTGTGGTCTTTGGCTTCTTCTGGATTGGGATGATGGTGGAGCATTTGAAGCAGGATGGAACTTTGTGCTGTTCCAGTGATCTGTTGAAGATCTGTGAGAAAATGGGAGCCAGCTGGTCAGCGCAGGTTCTCAGACAGGCTGGTGAAACACCATCTGGGCCAGGTGCTTTCCTTCTCTTCTGTTTCCTGAAGATCTGACGCACATTATCCTCACTGATCTGAAGTGCAGGGAGGGAGAGGGGGATGGCTGGAGGTGTTGATGGCTGTGTAGAGAGATCGTCAGGGTGGGTGTGGGGTGTCTGGTCGGGAGTCTCAAATCTACAGTAGAACATATTCAGCTCGTTTGCAAGTTGTTTATTGCCATCAATGCTGGGGGATGGTGTCTTGTAGTTTGTGATGTCTTTCAGGCCTTTCCACACTGATGCCGGGTCGTTGGCAGAAAACTGGTTTTCCAGCTTTTTGGCATAGCTCTTCTTAGCCACACCAATCTCCTTTGTCAGTGTGTTCCTTGCCTGATTGTATTGTTTCAGGTGTTGGTTAGGACAAAAACTCCTTTTAATATGGAAAATATTCCTTCTATCAAATGCGTTGCTCAAATCAGCCTTAAATCAGGCTTAAGGCTCGATAGTCAGGCACACTCCTGTTGATGTCATCAATCTGGCAACCTGCGCTTGCGTGGAGTCGCCACAGGAGGGGCAGAGTGAAAATGTGTTTTGAACCATGAGTGCAATACCTAGTTCAACCACTGGGTGTCAAACTTACATACTGCACCTTTAACTAATGGAACCTTATTGTGAATGGTTACAGATTTTTTTTACAGGCTTTATCACACAGTCAATGCTTTCAGACTCTCAAGATGTGTGTGTGTGTGTTTTTTTTGCAGGGTGAGTGACATACTCAGCTCAAATGTCAAATGTCAGCTCACACATTGTAAAAACAACAATTATGATATTATCATCGATGCTGATTATCACACAGCTCTACAATTAGACATAACAGCTACTATTCATTTTTAAAAAAGGCATCTCAGTCATCCATTGCAGATGAACCGTAAAACTCTTTGTGGTAGTGTTTAGTATTTAGCTTTTTTTTTTTTTAAACATACAGCAGAATATTTAGCAAAAAAGAAAAGCCCCTTTATCCCGAGAGACTTAAAAAACTGATGTTCCAGAAGAAAAAAAAAACTGTGATTATGTTGCGTTACTCAAGGGAGCAGAGGTGATAAAAAAAATGTTGTGATCTTTGTCTTGATAGTGGATAAATCTTTAAGGTCAGACACGCAAACCACTGATTTCCACCTTCAACTGATATACAGTAATATGTAACCAATATTCCTAGTTTTTGATTTTAAGGCCACATTTACAGCTGATATTAAGATGTGTTTTTGTCAGTCCAATAACACTAAATATAGTTAGGAGCTGGTTCACATTTGATCCCTTCTAAAGGAAGCCAAACACATTTGATTGGATTGCTTTTGTAGTGTAAATGCTCATGTGGTTCCCCATAAAAGACAATTTACTCAACATTTACTTGCACTCAAGTGGTTGTAAATATTAATTTCTTTCTTCTGTTGAACACGAAACAAGATAGTTTGTTCAGATTGGCCTGATTTTTACCAGTATTTTACACTCACAGAATTTACATGAGAATGAGAAAACAATGGTGTTTGATACTCACATTATGTTATTTGCATGTACTGCACTTTTATTATTCAGCTATGCTTAAATATATTCAGATTTTCATTATATGGCACCTTTAAACAGCCACAAAAGAGAAGCTACTATCTATCTAGTGATTTAACATATGGCATGTGACATTCAAACTGTTAAATATAGTAATAAAGGTACAATAATAACAAAGGTCACTAAATTAAACTACAGAATCAAGCACTAATAGCTTAGATGAAGGCTGTTTAATGCAATTTGAAAGCGTAAATAAAGATAAAACACAAACCTAGGCATCTGTTCATTAACTAATATGGTTTATTAACTGATATTTACATTCATTCAAGTGTTTTGTTCAAAATGGCTGATGAATGAATCTCTTAATCATTCACCAAATGATTCTTTCAAAAATAGATTTTTGGAACTAAACAAAGTGTTTATCATGGATTAAACCACTTGATTCATTACTTTTGTAATGTCTGCATAAACATTTTAAAACACAAACGTTTTACTGTAATGGACAGAAATTACTCAAGATTCATTTAAGGATATCATAGTTTTTAAACATGTGGTTTGGGTTTGGAACGATATCAGGGGGAGTAAACAATGACTACATTTACTTGCGCACAAATAATGTGATTATGACCAGTGTTCGGCCATCTGTTAGTGACCTCAAGCTGAAGCAAACTTGGGTTCTGCAGCAGGACAATGATCCAAAGCACACCAGTAAGTCTGAATGGCTGAAGAAAAACAAAATGAAGATTTTGGAGTGGCCTAGTCAAAGTCAAATTCAATCCAATTGAGATGCTGTGGCATGAACTTAAAAAGGCGGTTCACACTCTAAACATCTCCAATGTGACTGAATTACAACAATTCTGCAAAGATAAGTTGGCCAAAATTCCTTTACGGTGCTTTAACAGACTCATTGCAAATTATCGAAAAAGCATTCAGTTGTTCAAGATTGCAGTTGTTGCTGCTAAGGATGCCCAAGCAATTATTATGTTTAGGGGTCAAACACTTTTTCACACAAGGCTACGTAGTTTAGAATTTTATTTCCTGTAATAATAAAAAACCTTAATTTCAAAACTGCATGATGTGTTTACTTGTGTTATCTTTGACTAATATTTAAATTAGTTTGATGATCTGAAGCATTAAAGTGTGACAAACATGTGAAAGATTACAAATTTCTTTAAATCTATAAATTACATTGTAAAATGCATTCTGAGGGAGCCTATATGTAAAATACAGGAACATGTCTCCAAAGTAATGCAAATTGTCAGTTGTGTCTATTGTCTAACAAATATCAGGCTGGTCAAGTGGCAGGACAGGTTCTGGCTCCAGTACTTGATTGTTTTCATGCTAAAATGTAACATGAATGGGTACTTATATGCTGATGAGATCGGGGCTGGAGATGCAATTTACCCCGCTGACAACAACACTTCATTTGCATGCTTTGTTGAGGTTTGTCCCCTCCTATTATGTATCACTGGCTGTAAAAATGTATATATTTGAGTGCATAGTTAAACTAGAAGAGAGATCTTTCGATGAACGCCACAGCTATGCCGAGTTCTTATTAAAGAATTCTGTTTTGAAGATAACCGAAAGCCTCCCTGGTTTTGTCTTGTCTTAGAAATTCACAACACATGCAAAAAAACAAAGAAATCAGTAAGGGGCAAACACTTTTTCACACCACTGTAGATCAAAGTATTTTGTTTACATGAGTTTAATCTCAATCTTGCAAAACTCCCATTATAATAACATTGACATGGTCCACACTCAATGTAATCACACTCAATGACAAAACTCAAAAAGTGATAGTTAAAAAAGTAAACTTAAAAGTGTAAATAAACAGAAAACACCAGACACTTACAAACAATGGCAAATGTTCATTTGAATTACTGAATTCATTTTATAATGAATTACTTTTATAATGTTTTCATGAACTTTTTTAAGCATGAAAGTTTTACTGTAATTAACTATAATTGACCACTTGAGGGGGCGACATGGTGGCTCAGTGGTTAGCACTGTCGCCTCAGAGCAAGAAGGTCACTGGTTCGAGTCCCGGTTGGGTCAGTTGACATTTCTGTGTGGAGTCTGCATGTTGTCCCCGTGTTGGCGTGGGTTTCCTCCGGGTGCTCTGTTTTCCCCCACAGTCCAAACACGCTATAGGTGAACTGAATCAACTAAATTGGCCATAGTGTATGTGTGTGAATGAGTGTGCATGGGTGTTTCCCAGTACTGGGTAGCAGCTGAAAGGGCATCCGCTGTGTAAAACATATGCTGTAATATGAATGACCACTTGAGGGACAATTTCTCAGGTTTTATTTTTAAAAATATCTTTATTTTATCATTTACGCATCTAATATTTAAATGTTAATGGATTACTTATACTATTTATACTCCAAAATGGCGTAGAATAGTGCACAAGTATGCAGTTTGTGACGCACCTAATACAAAATAAAACTTTACAGACCATTTACTGACTCTCAAGTTGTTCCAAACCTTTATGAGTTATATTAAACATAATATTATGTTGAAAAATATTGAAAACTGGAAGCCACTGACATCCATAATATGAAAAATATATTATTGGAACATTCTTCGAAATATCTTCTTTTGTGTTCAACAGAAGAAAGAAATTCAAACATTTTCGAAAAAATTTTTGTTTCCTGGGGAGAACTGTCCCCTTAAATTACAGGTAAACCCATCCTTTAATATGTTAGATCTGGAATAGTCCACTGGTTTCATAGGTGCGCTTAAGACTTAACAGCATTTCTCAAAACCTGACAACACCTCTGGGCTTTCAGAAACTTATATTGCTTGGTAAACGTTAGTGGTTCACAAGCGGCACATCTCCCTTCAGAAAGAGACAAAGACACACATCTCACGACTCGATCCATCAGCGTCCGCTCGGCCTTCATGTGCTGATATTTCCCCGAGGAGAACGCAGAAAACACAGAGCAATTTGAGTGCTAAAAGCACCATACAAGCAAGAAGCAAAAACTATGGCTCTGCTACAGATGCTGCTTTCCTCTTCCAATCTGCTTTTCCCCTTGTTTCAGACAGAGGGGCAAGGGCTTGTGGTTTTTTGGTCTGTGGATCAGAGCCTGACAGACGTGTGGCTTTGACAGGGTCACCTCAAAAAGATGACTGCATTTCTTTCCAGCCTCTGCTTTCCGATCTGACACGCGATAAGGCATCCTCTGAGGAGAGAGGCAGAGAAGCCGACCATGGTAAAAGCCATGTCATTCGTCGCATGTCATTCGTCGCTAAGCCAAATCAAAATCTGTGCTTTCAACTACTTTGATCTCCAAAATGTTCAATGAATGAATCATTTGTGTATGGATGCTTACAAAAAGTCTAATTAATTTACATATAGTTTATTATTATGTAGTTAATAAATGTAAGTACAGTGTAATATTCATTCATTCATTCATTTTCCTTCGACTTAGTCCCTTTATTCATCAGGGGTCGCCACAGCGGAATGAACCGCCAACTTATCCAGCATATGTTTTACTCAGCAGATGCCCTTCCAGCTGCAACCCAGAACTGGGAAACATCCATACACACTCATTCACACACATACACTACGGCCACTTACTGCATGTCTTTAAACTGTGGGGGAAAGCAGAGCACCCGGAGGAAACCCATGCAAACACAAGGAGAACATGCAAACTCCACACAGAAATGCTAACTGACCCAGCCGGGACTCAAACCAGCGACCTTCTTGCTGTGAGGCGACAGTGCTAACCACTGAGCCACCATGTCGCCCTACAGTGTAATATAAGTATATAATGTAATATAATTAATATAATAAAATATAATATAATCGCAGTGGCGCAGTGGGTAGTGCTGTCGCCTCACAGCAAGAAGGTCGCTTGTTCGAGCCTCGGCTGGGTCAGTTGCCATTTCTGTGTGGTGTTTGCATGTTCTTCCTGTGTTCACGGGTCCCCCACAAGTCCAAAGGCATCCGCTACATTCAAAGACATTCATTTTGTTTTTGGCTTAGTCCCTTTATTAATCTTGGGTCACCATAGCGGAATGAACCAACAACTTATCCAGCATATGTTTTATGCAGCGGATGCCCTTCCAGCTGCAACCCATCACTGGGAAACACCCATACACTCTCATATTCACACACACACTCATACACTATGGCCAATTCAGTTCATCCAATTCACCTGTAGCGCATGTCTTTGGACTGTGGGGGAAACCGGAGCACCCGGAGGAAACCCACGCGAACACGGGGAGAACATGCAAACTCCACACAAAAATGCCAACTGACCCAGCCGAGGCTCGAACCAGCGACCTTCTTGCTGTGAGGCGACAGCGCTACCCACTGCGCCACCGTGCTGCCCCATGTTTTTACATTTAAAAAATATTAAATTACAAAATAATATACACATAAATTATTATTTACATTTAATCTATAGTTTTATTGTACATATTTACATTAAACATTTACATTTAAATGTTGATTTTTATGAAAAAAAAATATTTTTTATTTAAATAAAATATGTTTGTAATGTATTCAAATATGTAAAATTACACAAATCATACAAATTTATATTTTATTAATAAAATAATGAATACAATTATTTATACAAATATTTATATACATATAATCAATCATTTTAATAAACAAATGATATGTTTGTGTATAAAATAAAATCTTTTAGTATCAAATAGTTTTTTTTAATTTACATTTTTTTCTTTTAATAGTGTAAAATAAAAAAAAACACCTGTGTATGTGTTTGTAATTAAAAAAAGACACATACAGTTAAAGGCAAAATTATTAGCCCTCCTGTGAATTTTCTTTCTTTTTCAAAAATTTCCCAAATAATATTTAACGGAGCAAGGAATTTTTCACAATATTTCCGATAATATTTTTTCTTCTGAAGAAAGTCTTATTTGTTTTATTTCGGCTAGGATAAAAGCAGTTTTAAAATAAAAATAAAAACATTTTAAGGTCAATATTATTAGCCCTCTTAATCAATATTATTTTTCTATTGTCTACAGAACAAACCACTGTTATACGATGACTTGCCTAATTACCCAAATCTGCCTAATTAACCTAATTAACCCAGTTAAGCCTTTAAATGTCACTTTAAGCTGAATACTAGTATCTTGAAAAATATCTAGTAAAATATCATGCACTGTCATCATGGCAAAGATAAAAAAAATCAGTTATTAAAATTATTATGTTTAGAAAAGTGTTGAACAAATCTTTCCTTTCAACGGAAATTGGGGGGAAAATATATACAGGGAGGCTAATAATTCAGACTTCAACTGCATGTAATTAAAAAAAATAATTATTACTTTAAAAATACCTATTTTAAAAAGTCATAAATCATAATATCATTGTTGCTTTAAAAGCATATATACATTCATTCATTTTCTTTTCGGCTTACTCCCTTTATTAATCAGGGGCCACCACAGCGGAATGAACCGCACATATCCAGCATATGTTTTACGCAGCGGATGCCCTTCCAGCTGCAACTCATCACTGGAAAACACCCACACATTCTCATTCACACAAACTCATACATTACGGACAATTTAGCTTACCCAATTCACCTATAGCGATTGCCTTTGGACTTGTGGGGGAAACCGGAGCACCCGGAGGAAACCCACGCCAACACGAGGAGAACATGCAAACTCTACACAGAAATGCCAACTGGCCCAGCTGAGGCTCGAACCAGCGACCTTCTTGCTGTGAGGCGACATCGCTACCCACTGCGCCACCGCAGCATATATACATTTAAACCAAAAATCAAAGTCAAATGGACTCCCACTATTTGTTGGACACATCTGTGGATAGTTAGCTGGACAGCCGTCTGACCTGGTTTATCATTCTGAGAGGAGTGAACGAAAGAAGAAAAGTTCTTAATTTAGCCAACCGCTATTTCATTATTCCATCAAATGGCAGGTTAATCATTAATTAACCTGCATTATCAGGTATGTGTGCCTGTGTGTTTGCAGTAATGTGTGTGTGCTCTTGCTCTTGCGGTTTAATTTGGGATGACTCACCCACTTTCCACCTTCGTCTGCAAGGGTGCAGCAACCTCCACCCTTCCTCCACAAGAAGAGCACGAACCCACACCCACACAAGCCTGCGCATTGACGCATCGTGATCAAACACACCAAACACACTCCTCTTCCACGGGGAGAACAAAGCACAGCGACGCATGATTGTCTGTGGCACTATAAAGTCTAACTGTCTTCTCCCTGCGCCATCACATACATCTGTGAACCTGAAGCAGAACAAACTCCGCTGAATCTTCTATGACATTTCACAACGTAGGCACCGTTACATAATCCTCACATGAATAATATATAGCAGCTGTGTGTGTGCGCGCTGTTTGAAGTGTACAGTACGCAGCGAAAAGACAAAGGGAGCTTCTTTAATAACCCCGCACTAAAAACCCATCAAAACCCCGAGCCTTGAAAAGAAGACGATTTTTTGAAGCATTTGTTTCTGGATGATTCTTCTAACTCATGTTTATGCATGCATGTCGGACAAGAAGTTTTTCTGAGTGGGGGAAAAAGGCAACTTTAGACTTACAAAAAAAAACCATATATTTATTAATGGAAGAGTTCGTATGAGGGCTGCAGAATTGACATTTCTGCTTTTAAAAGACGTGTGGACGGCCTGCATCACAGACCTCTGAAGAAAACACTTCTGGTTGGTCCTGCAGTCAACAAATGATGGGCAAAAATTATTTATAGCGATGCCCTTACAATTGGACAATGGAAGTAAATTGTTGTGGCATGCAGAAATAATAATAATGAAAAAAAAACACTTTAAAATTCGAATAATATTAATTATATGAACTATAATAAAAATAATAAAAATAATAAAAAATGCACCTAAATAAACATTTGGGGCCGAAACTGAAACCGAAAAATTGTGGATGCACTTAGTCAAAAAGCAAAACTGAAAATACTAATATTAGTAATAATTATTTATTAATTTATTAGATAGCATTCAGTAATTCTATGTGACTTTTTTCAATTGAACTCAATAACTTTGGTCTGTGAAGCAAAAAAGACTGTAGTCGTGTCACTCTTATAGTTTTAAATGGGGAAAAATGTAACAGTCAATATGGATGCTATAGTGAAGGAAGCCCTGCCTTCTAATAAAGGAGCCAATCTTAATAAAAAAAATAATTATTACTTTAAAAATACCTATTTTAGAAAGTCATAAATCATAATATTATTGATGCTTTTAAAGCATATATACATTCATTCATTTTCTTTTCGGCTTAGTCCCTTTATTAATCCGAGGTCGCCACAGCGGAATGAACCGCCAACTTATCCAGCATATGTTTTACGCAGCAGATGCCCTTCCAGCTGCAACCCATCACTGGGAAACATCCACACACACTCATTCACACACATACACTACGGACAATTTAGCCTACCCAATTCACCTACAGCGCATGTCTTTGGACTGTGGAGAAAACCGGAGGAAACCCACACCAACATGGGAAGAACATGCAAACTCTACACAGAAATGCCAACTGACCCAGCTGAGGCTCAAACTAGCGACCTTCTTGCTGTGAGGCAACAGCACTACCCACTGCGCCACCGCACCGCCCTCAGTAGTCAGCTGTTGTTCAATTTTATTGGGATTCTACATCTGAAATTTAATCATAAGATGACACAAACCATTGAAATGAATGGGTTTCATAGTGCAGCACTTTCTGCGGCTGGTGTGAGAGCCACTTCAGATCATGCAGTGAGTTTTGCTGGAGGGAGAGTGTAATCTGCATGCTGACCGTTGCGGTCCAGCATAGCCTTTTTTTATGCTCATATTTTATTTGTAATTTTTTTATAATTATTTTTCAGGGGTTTTTCACCTTTAATTGGGATAGGACAGTGGAGGTTACAGACAGGAAAGTATTGGGAGCAGAGAGAGGGGAAGGGTCGGCAAAGGACCTTGAGTCGGGAATCAAACTCTGGTTGCCATGAGCACCATGGTGCTATATGTCGGCACACTTAACCACTAGGCTATTAGTGCCGACAAGGCTCATATTTTTGCCTGTTTTTCTCTTACGTCCGAAAAAACAAAAATGCTATTAATTTGGTGCATCAACAATAATAATAATAATAGTAATAATAATAATAACAATAATAATAATAATGTACATTTCATGAGTTACATGTATTATGTATAATTCAATTAAATGAGATATTTGAAGACTGTGACATTCCACATAGTTACTGTTGTTAATATGGCAGCTGATGCTTACAAGTAATTTCCTTAATTATATTACAAATCCTATTTTGAATTATTCTATTTTGAAGTGTTATACAGCAATACTATTACAAAGTAAACAGGGCCAATTATTGTAGGGTTGAAACAAGAAAAAAAGTTTTTAAAAAGTTGCTTTTCTCCCTATATTTACTGCTGCTTTAGGATTTTATGTTGCCATGGCAACAAAGTTGGGAAACTGGATATGAGTGTACACAGAGCAGTGTAATAAGTGTTTTCTTTTCCTCAGTGAAATCATGTTAACATGAACTCGGTTTATGTCCTGTGGCTGCACAGTCAAGAAGTGAACATTTTAACATCTGCAAATTGGCCAACATTACACCACAAGTGCTGATGGCAGAGCTCAACATTCTTTCAACCCGAATATTCCTATTAAACAGGCAGACCTGTAAGGTGCTGCATTTTGGCACAGATATTTAATGGGGACATATTATGAAAAGATGACTTTTTACGTGATTAAGTGGTATAGTTGTGTCACCAATGCATCTACCAACCAAGAAAATGAACCGTTCTGATTTCTCCTCCACAAGTGACATATGAAGGAGGTTATATTATATATCGCCAGCCTTTAATCTGCATGTTTTCAACCACAGTGCCGCTGCAGCACTTCACTATTTCTGCTTACTCACTGCAAGTTTTACGATGTCTGCGCCAGAAAATAACTTTACAAATATTCAGTTGTTGGAGGAACCAACAAACATAAGAGTCTCCATACACTGAAAAAATTTATTTATTGGATTTACAAAAACATTTTTAGGTAAGTTGTTCCAAACGATTTAAATGGGCTGAATTTAAACAAACAAATTAAGTTGAACATTACTAAATTTGATTTGTTTGTTTAAACTCAGCCCATATAAATTGTTTGCAACCACTTACCTTAAAAATATGAGTAAATCCAATTAATCATTTTTTTTCAGTGTAGACTCCCAACATCTCAGCTACTGATGACATTGTGTTGAATTCATTTTTGAAGGAAAAGTGCTGAAGAATTGCAGTAGACTTTTATTTATTTGCACAAAATATATTTTATGCTGGACTGCTTTATCAAAGAGAGTCAGTTCAACACTGTTTCTAAAGAATGGATCAATACCAACGTTTACTGCTCTAAATTGTTGCTCTATATGTCAAGTGTTGCTGTATATTTTGAGAATGTTTCAGCATTTACTTTCTGAATGTGCTTGTTAACATGCTGTATTGCTAATACGGCTAAAGTTACTCCTGTCTTCAGTGTAATTCATAAATACACATGTTATAATGCACTGTAGAGCCAGGTGACGGACTAATTATTACATTTTCTGTACAGATAAGAGAATTGTATAGCGTAATGTTTATTTATAAAGTCCAGCACATCAGAACAGAGCCATAATTCATGCTAGTCAATGAGTTCAATCAACTTTATTCCACAACAACTAAATGAATTCATCGACTAACCATTCAGAAATGTTCTGCTCACTGTTAAAAAGTTTACTAAATTTTTTTAAGGTAAGTGGTTGCAAACAATTTATATGGGCTGAATT
>CAIGQV010019951.1:3034327-3047293 GCA_903798115.1 Danio jaintianensis | reverse complement strand
TCTCTCTCTCTCTCTCTCTCTCTCTCTCTCTCTCTCTCTCTCTCTCAGTATACCTCATATGTTTCTTAAAGGTGACATGTCATGAAAATCTGACTGAAGTGCTATAATCGTGTAGCCGGTGCATCTGTCAACCCAAAAGGGACAACCCAGTAACTTTGTTTCGGTAAGCCTTTTTCTGAAAGCATGTGAAAAAAGAAGAGTACAGAAAAATTGCACTGAAGTAAAAGTACCATTAGTTGCCAAAAACGTAGTGCAAGTAGAGTAAACGTATCTGTTCTAAATACTACCCAAAGCATGAGTTAAAAGTAGCCCTTCTAAAAGTACTCAAGAGTAGTGAGTATTAGTGAAAATTATTCCACCTTATAACCTGCTAATTAAAAATGTAGCTTACATCAGTGCCATTTTCTTTTGAGAGGGGTTTTAAGTATAAGTTAAATTATTTGCCATTCATTCATTCATTCATTCATTTTCTTTTCGGCTTAGTCCCTTTATTAATCCGGGGTCGCCACAGCGGGATGAACCACCAACTTATCCAGCATATGTTTTACGCAGCGGATGCCCTTCCAGCTGCAACCCATCACTGGGAAATATTTGCCATTCATGAACTATAAATTTAAAATGTAAGATTAGTTTAACGTGAGAACACATTACACTTTTTATACGCATTTAGTATAAGCTGACAAAAACAGGTTGATGCGTTAGCATATAAAATAGGGGTAACCTAAAATTCTAGAAAAAAACAAAAAAAAAAACATCTAGCTGTGATGACATGTTAATGCTTAGGTTGTGTACACTGTAAAAAATGTTGGGTTCCACACAAGTTTTTCATGTTGTCCTAACATAACTCAATTAAGTTAACTTAATCGTTTTTATAAATTTAAGTGGATAGAACATAAAACAATCAAGTTGTCCCCAACTTGTTGTTTCAGCTCATTTTAAATAAGTAGTTTGAACAAGCAGCCAAAATCCTTCAAACAAGCTAAGGATGTCCAAGCTCATGCAGCACTGATAGAATCCTAGGGATGCAACGGTTCTCAGTAAAAAATCGTATTGTCCCGTTGTCCTCCCACGGTTTAGTGAGCCCTGTGATCCGTGGTTCAAAATATGCATTATTATTATTGGTTTGGTGATAGAAACAAATGCAACAAAGCAAAAAAGTTCCGCCTTTGTTTGCCTTCCGATTACCTTTCACATGCATTGCACGTGCAAAGACCTGTCCAGTCACCTCTTAGTATGTAAATCTGTTGTTGACATTGTTTCCTCACATGTGGAGTTTCTCCGCATGGCAAGTGAAGGAGATAAAGTACCAAAGCGCAGGTGAGACCAAAGCACAGCACATTGCCGTCAGTGTTTCAACAGACACTTAATGTAAATTCAGACAGACACAAAAAAACAAAAAACAAATGCCGATTTTTTTATTTTTTTGCAAAGATACCATAGATTAGTGGTCACTAACAGGCGGCTCGAGATTCGTGTCCAGACCCAGAAGCGTCCCATATGGACGCGGACATACAACAGGTCTGTTACTTCAGTCCCGCTCCCGCTGGGTGTTCTTCCACACCCGTTCGCTCCCACTATTTATTCACTCTGTTTACCCGCTGTCTACTAAGAAAAGTTTTCTTCTCGACTGACTGTTCCCGATGAATTAAGACGAGAGAGAAGAGCCGAACACTCTCTCTTTGCTTAAGTTTCATTCATGGTGCTGATAAGTGATAACGGAGCTCTCTGTAATGATTTTGGATAAAAATGCGCAGTTGCCTTAGTAATGCAAGCAAAATGTAAACAGAAGTAATCAATACTCTAAAAGTGCTCAGTTATTAAGATGTGTTAATATAATTATTAACTGCATAATTGGTTGAGACTGTTGAGTCAAGGTGTAAAAAAGAAAAAGGGGAAGTTTAAGCTTTTTCTCTCTTTATTTTTCTTAAGCATTTTATTTGAACATACAATTTTCAAAATCCCCTACTTTTATTTAATTAATGAGAGAACATGCAAATCTACAGTCATATGTGGGAAGCCTGTTGCATTGTCAGGTGTTTGTTACCCAATAAACATGTATATTTTTCTGTAGCCATTTTTTTTTCTAAACATAGCACATACCGTACCGAAACCGTTACCCTAAAACCGTGATACATACCGAACCGTGAGTAGATTGAACCATTCCACCCCTATAGAATATATGCAATTTGCGCATGTGTTTGAAAACGTAACATTCTGTAGTGCATTTAGCTATAATTTAAGGCCATTTGGGGATTTCAGTCACCACACAGTAGGCATCCTTCACCTTCTCATCAATGACATGCAGTCTAAACAGTCTCTCAATCGTTGCGTCTTACGATTTTGCATCTTTTTTAACACCTTTAATGTCTCATTCATTTATAAAGCTTCCGTGTCTTGAGGTCTGAGTGATGCAATATTTCTATGCACAATTTGATTTAACAGGGATCAAAGAACTGATTATTTTACATAGCCAATCACCATAGACAAGAAAAATCAAACATGTAAAGTAGTTAATGCAGTTTGAAGGGAAGTAGCGCAGGAGGTACAGCACTAAAAAAATGTACTCAAGTACACGTTTTTAAAACGACGCATTAAAGTACAATTCCTGAGAGAAAAAAAACTACTCATTTAAAGAATTACAGTTATTTTAACATTTGTAATTCATTACTTTATGGCACAGGAAGAAAAGAAAAGTATGTTATTTTATATGGTCTTTTTACATTATCTATAAAAGATAGGAAAGATGTATTAATAGTTTAATGTGAAGTCAGAATTATTAGCCCTCCTGTGAATTTGTTTTTTCTTTTTCAAATATTTCCCAAGTGATGTTTAACAGAGTAAGGGATTTTTCACAGTATTTCCTATAATATTTTTTCTTCTGGAGAAAGTCTTATCTGTTTTATTTCAGCTAGTATAAAAGCAGTTTTTAATTTTGTAAAAAACATTTTATGGTCAATATTATTAGCCCTCTTAAGCAATATTTGTTTTCGATTGTCTACAGAGCAAACCACAACCACAATGTTATACAATGACTTGCCTAATTACCCTAACTTGCCTAATTAACCTAATTAAGCCTTTAAATTTTAAGCTGAATACTAGTATCTTGACAAATATTATGTACTGTCATCACGGCAAAGATAAAATAAATCAGTTATTAGAAATTACTTATTCAAACTATTATGTGTAGAAATGTCTTTAAAAAAATCTTCTTTCCGTTAAACAGAAATTGGGGAAGAAAATATACAAGGGAGCTAATAATTCAGGAGGGTTCAACTTTACTCCCTTTTTAGCCAACTTATCCAGCATATGTTTTACACAGCGGATGCCCTTCCAGCTGCAACCCAGTGCTGGGAAACATCCATACACTCATTCACACACACTCATACACTACGGCCAATTTAGTTCATCCAATTCACCTATACCACATGTGTTTGGACTGTGGGGGAAACCGGAGCACCCGGAGGAAACCCACGCCAACATGGGAAGAACATGCAAACTCCACAGAGAAATGCCAACTTGAACCAGCAACCTTCTTTCTGTGAGGCGACAGTGCTAACCACTGAGCCAAGGGTGTGAATCATGTATAAAAAATAATAACCAAATTGCAAGTAAAAATAATTACTATAGAGCAAAGAAAAAAGTAAAATAAACAGTGCTTTATGGTTTTCCGGAGAGTCAAACAGTATTCAGGTATAAGAATGTAATAATGAAATGAAATGGCTGCATGGTGGCGCAGTCGGTAGCACGTTCGCCTCACAGCAAGAAGGTCGCTGGTTCGAGCCTCAGCTGGGTCAGTTGCCGTTTCTGTGTGGAGTTTGCATGTTCTCCCCGTGTTCGCGTGGGTTTCCTCCGGGTGCTCCGGTTTCCCCCACAAGTCCAAAGACATGCGGTATAGGTGAATTGGGTAAGCTAAATTGTTCGTAGTGTATGTGTGTGAATGAGTGTGTATGGATGTTTCCCAGTGATGGGTTGCAGCTGGAAGGGCATCCGCTGTGTAAAACATATGCTGGATAAGTTGGCGGTTCATTCCGCTGTGGCGACCCCAGATTAATAAAGGGACTAAGCCGGAAAGAAAATGAATGAAACGAAATGAAAATAACACTGTATAGTCTTCATTACAATCGCTTCTCATCAAAGTTACAAATGTATTTTTTGTGTCCGAATGATTTAAACTCTCTTGAAATGCCTTTAAAACACACGCAAATGAAAAAGTTTCACTTTGTTATGGTTATACTTTGCTGCGACTCCACAAATCTCAGGTATTCTCAACTGTTGTGCTGATCAATTATAACCACAAATCAACATTGCATATCCTGCGATGTGACTATTGCAATACCGATGCTGAAACGATATACTGTGCAGGCCTAATCCAAACATTGATACACTTTAAAAAATGAAGTGAAGTATTTTGAGCTGCCAGAGACACATTTTGGACGACAGAGATTGATTTTATGAAAACATTTTATAGTGGCATAACATGTCGCTTTAAGATACAGAAGCGTACTAGTGTTCCTTGATCCTGAATTTACTTTGACATGAACAGTGGCAGCAGTGCATGGCATGCATATTAAACCAAAGTGCGCGTACAAGTGCATCTATGCAAAATGTATATTTATGGAGTAGAAAGTGACCCACTCGTGCACTTTTCAAACACTTACCACAGTGAACGGGGGTTTCTGCATCTCGTTGTGCCAGCACGACGGTCTGTCACGTCACACAACACAGACTCTGGTCATGTGGTTAAAAATTCAGCCACCGTAGCCTGTCTTTGAGGATGCGGCATGTTTAATATATAAAGAGTCAAGCAGCAAAACTGAAGAAAGCTGCTGGTGGCCCTTAAAGGCTTGCGTTGAATGCCTCGCTCATGTTTGCAGTTGGTTTTGACATGTGGGTTTGATTGCATATATGTGTATCATAAAGAAATTTCACTTTTTACTAGGTTATTGTTATAATTATTGTATTTTGAAGGTGGTGCCAAGCAGCAGTTCTGGCTCCTGTGGTTTCCCCACATGAGAAAAAAACAACAGCATGTTTCATGATGTCATCAATTTATACACATATATCTAGAGGTGAAGCATTTGATTGGAGAGCAAAGGGGCTTAAGTTAAATTCTGACACTAATAATGATGATAATAATAATAATAATAATAATAATTATGAACCGCCAACTTATCCAGCATATGTTTTACACAGCGGATGCCCTTCCAGCTGTAACACAGTACTGGGAAACACCCATACACTCTCACATGCACACACATACACTACGGCCAATTTAGTTTATTCAATTCACCTGTAGCGCATGTCTTTGGACTGTGGGGGAAACCGGAGCACCCGGAGGAAACCCACGCCAACACGGGGAGAACATGCAATCTCCTATTATTATTATTCATTCATTCGTTTTCTTTTCGGCTTAGTCCCTTTATTAATCTGGGGTCGCCAAAGCGGAATGAACCGCCAACTTATCCAGCATATGTTTTACGCAGTGGATGCCCTTCCAGCCGCAACCCAACACTGGGAAACACCCATACACACTCTTTCACACTCATACACTACGGCCAATTTAGTTTATTCAATTCACCTATACCGCATGTGTTTGCATTATGGGGGATACCGGAGCACCCGGAGGAAACCCACGCAAACACGGGGAGAACATGCAAACTCCACACAAAAATGCCAACTGACCCAGCCGGGGCTCGACCTATTATTATTATATTGATAATAATAATATTCAGACATGATTTAGCTTTAATAAAGAATGAATTTGTGAAAAATACAAAAATTTCTACTACTATTGCTACTATTATTACTATATACTATTCGTTCTAAATACTACTATATATATATATATATATATATATATATATATATATATATATATATATATATATTAGTGCTGGGCAAAGATTAATCACATCCAAAATAAATGTTTGTTTTGACATAATATATGTGTGTGTATTTTCGTTATGTATTATTTATATGTGATACAAACAGAAACATAAATATTTAAATGTATGTATAATTTGTATCATATACATGTATATATATCTAAATAAAAATTTTCTTAAATATATACATCCATGTATTTTTTTATATATGCATAATAACTATATATATATATATATATATATATATATAGTTTTTATATCATAGTTGTTGTTTAGTTCAGCTGTGATTTTGCTGTGATTAAAGAAATGACTATTAAATAATTCATTCATTCATTCATTTTCTTTTCGGCTTAGTCACTTTATTAATCTAGGGTCGCCACAGCTGAATGAACCGCCAACCAGCATATGTTTTTACGCAGCGGATGCCCTTTTAGCTGCAACCCATCACTGGGAAACATCCATACACACTCATTCACAGACTTACACTACGGACAATTTAGCCTACCCAATTCACCTATACCGCATGTCTTTGGACTGTGGGGGAAACTGGAGCACCCGGAGGAAACCCACGCAAACACGGAGAGAACATGCAAACTCTACACAGAAACGCCAACTGACCCAGCCGAGGCTCGAACCAGCAACCTTCTTGCTGTGAGGCGAACATGCTACCCACTGCGCCACTGTGCAGCCTATTAAACAATAATAATAATAATAATAATAATAATAACTGCTGATAATGTTGCTGTAATATTTATTAGAATTATTATTAATATTAAATAAGGAGAATATCTGATATTTCAGAAATTAAACAAAATCTTTGAAATTATTACTTTAACTATTTAATTTTGACTTATTAATTAACTTGCAGCCAAGCAAACCAGTAGACGTTTTAAGGCACATAAGAGTGGGTAGATGATGACAAATTTCAAGTAAATAATCTGTACAAAGTGCACTTGTTCAAACTGACCAAAATTACACGAATGGGTGATTTCTGTCTCAGCATTTACTGTAATCATGCAAAATTATTATTAAAGAAACATTCATTTTCTTTTGATGACTCATAATAGTGCTTCCTACACAGATGACACAATAAGGTGCAAAAGACAGTTCATCAGTCACTAAAGCCTCAGTAGAGAGCATATCTCTCTCTCACACACATACACACACACACACACACACACACACACACACACACACACACACACACACACACACACACACACACACACACACACACACACACACACACACACACACACAGAATTTGAGCTGAAGTAAGAGGATTTGATTCATCCATATTCACTGTATTGAAGAGACTGGAGCAGTTTCTCGGTCAGTGTGCACTGGGGGCCATAAGCTCTTGGTGTTAAGTCACTTTCCTGCTTGAATAAAGTCTATCCCACTGGGGCTAGAATAACTTCACACTTAGGGATCACACCGTTAATTGCACTTTCAGAATGAAGACACAACGGAAAGAGCTGCTTTATTACTGTACAGGTGCAAAATTTTTTTTAAAAATTAACTAATAATGCGGTGGATTGAAGGCAATACTGTTCAGTTTCGATCATTTCCCTTCACAAGACCTCAGTGTATCGCCAACAGCCACAGTTCATTTTGTTTTGCATGTATATGCATTTTTGACTATCAAAATACTGGTATGCGTTGATAAAGCATTTCTAATCTGATGTTGATTTTGGTGGTTAATGTTTAATAACTCATTGAAATCAAAACATTTGCATACTAACTTCTATAACAAGTGTAGCCATTGATGTTAATGCATTAACTAACGCCTACTAACATGACCTTTCTGTAAAGTGCTACCTACTGTACTTTATACTTCTTTTTCAGTTCTATTTGTTTTTATACAATAAATACATGTTTAAAATGGCCTTTTATATACAATAAAGCAGTACACAAAAATGTAAAGGTTTTAAAATGTACCTTGTTAAACCACCCTTACATGAATGTCTTGATAATAATACAATATTATGCATTATTTTATACTGTTACAGGCCAATGACACTTATCCAAAACACCATGCTATATGCTGCTATATTTAAAAAAGAGTTGCTGGAAAACATAGAAGTACACATTCACAGAACAAAAATGCTTAATAAAAAAGGAGTGTTTCCAATAAATTACAATAGCACCATGTGTCCAATCCCTTGACGGAACCACAAAAAAATAGCTTGTACCATGTTACTTTTTAATAGTTTTCATCAGCAGACGATGACCTGCACGAAATTTTAAAACATTTAACTCAGGACACACTTTAAACCATCTTAGCCTTATTAATATCCTCTCAGTCCTGTTTCTTCCCCCTTCAGCGCCCCTCTCAAGAAAATACCGAATCAATAAAAGCATCAATATGAGCTCAGAATACACATTCAATCATCTCCAAGCCGCCGAAAAAGAACGAGAGATCTCAGCACAGCCCTTAATCGTGTTTCAGACTCACCGAGGCTCAGAAAATGTCTCGAGTCTGCAAGCAAAACCCGCGTATTTGGGCTATTTAGAGCGAGAGTTACATAAAGTGACGAACGTAATAAGAGTCTCGCAAAGTTCAGCCCAACAAACCAGCACATAAAACGCGACTAAATGACATAAAGCACAGCTCAAAGTTTGACATTTGACAGCAAGGGTTAAGGGAAGACGTATAGCGAGCTTACCGTGCGTTTCACAGTGCCAGAGAGACTGATGCGGCGCGCAGCATCCCTGCCATCCTCACTGAAGTCTTGTTCTCCGGCATGATCCAGCGCTCCTCAGCTCTCCTCCGGCGCACGCAGCGGCAGCAGGAGCATCGCGGCCGGGCTCGGGCTCTCGGGTCGTCTGCTGTGGAGCGCGCACCGCCGCCTACTCTGATTGAGTTTGCAGAGGCTGCGATGATCGCTCACTTTCTCCAGGCATATGGACCATGTGATGAGACTCATCCCTCCATCGGCACGAGCCTGAACTGCGCCACCTGATGGAGAGATCGCGCTAGACAACGCTGGTGATGTGTCTATAAATAAATAAATATAGAAAACTGGAGCAGGAGATTTAGAGGCAAAACTTCGGCAACACTTTACTTGAAGGAGTGTTCATAAAACTGTCATGACACATTTATAATCATCATGACATAATGACACATATCATAAGAACTGTGAAGTAGAACGGTCCGACAAATGAACAGTTTAGGCAATCCATCTCATGAACACTTGATAATATTCGTGGAACAGCAATACACGCATACACTTTTGTATATTTAACAACATACTTTGTTTACATTTAATTTTGCACATAATATGCTAATAGATAGCTATAGATAACAGCTATAGGTACAATATTGTATATAATATACCTGTACATAAATTTGTCAACTTGTATATTTTTATTTCCTATTTAATTGTTTATTATTATTATTATTAAAAATTATTATTAATCTATTATCTAGTATATTGTCCTGTCACTGTCATTTTGTTCCACTGTGGAAACTTTTGTCACAAAACAACTTCCTCGTATGTGTATACATACCTGGCAATAAAGCTCTTTCTGATTCTGATTCTTTCTAAATATGAATGAGATTTTATGCATGCTTATGACAACAGTTATTAAGTGTCATTCGCTCAGTTATGTCATTTTAAATGTGGAGATGACATTGAGATGTCTTGGTTTTGACAACTTGACATAAAAAATACATCACAATCTGTCTTTGTTTTGTCACAACAACTTGACATAATCAAGACAACATTGTCATAAATCTGTCATAAACATGATTCTCATAAGGCCGTTATAACTGTGTCATAAATATTTTTTCTATAAAATGAATTTGTCATTACAATTTATCTGTAAAAGTGTCAATAATTTTATAACAGTGTCATTGTGACATTTATGATATTTTAATGACAAATTCAATTTGCACCACTGTAGCTGAGGTCAAGAAAAAATATTAATCCTGCTGTCATAAAATTCCTGGCACAATTCTAATGACCTCATGACAAACATGTTCATGACACATTTATGACAAGTTATTTTGTCTTGATAATGTCTTGTCATAACAAAGACAGGTTATGATGTATTTGTTTATGTCAAGTTGTCATAACAAAGACATCTCAAACAATGCCGTCAATCTCATTCATATTCATGACACGTGTCAGTTCATGACAGTCTTATGAAAACCCCTTTTAAGTAAAGTGTTACCAAATCTTCTCTATCTGTCCTTTTTTTTCAGGTATTATATTGATTTATGATTAACAGTTATTGCTTTCATATATATGGGAGAGCGGGGCTAGTTGTGTTCTTGATTTAAAATTTTGAGTGGTTGAATAAAGGTTGTGCTCAAATTCAACTCTAACCTCATTCGCTGTTCCCTACATTAGCCTACTCATAAAGTCCACTTCATGGCATGAATGTCTAAATTTGCCCACTATACACTCAAATATTGCACTTTTTGAGAGGACACCCGCTTATTGTGGTGTCCAAAGCCATTAACAAGTGCACTCAATCAGTCAGTCCCATAATGTAGCACAAGAATGAGCATGCAACTGATGTAGTGATTTCTGACACTGCCATGTGTTTTTTATTTACTATTTTGTTATATTTACGAACTAAAAATGTTGTTTGAGTTAGCATGAAATCAAAATGCACTCTTCTTATTTTTTATTAGTAGTGCTTGTTATAATGCACTTCATTGTTTTATAAAAACTCATTCATATGCCCTCATTACCTTTAATCAAATACTGTAACCTTCCCTCCCCCCTTAAAATGACTTTTCTTCACTTCTGGTCACATGGAATACCATTAGGGTGGGGCTATCAGTCATTACGGGCGGGGCTATCAATCATTTAGGGCGGGGCTATCAGTTATTAAGGACGGACTATAAATCATTTAGGGCGGGGCTTTTAGACATTAAGTGCAGGGCTTTCAATCATTTAAGGCGGGGCTATCAGTTATTAAGGAATGACTATCAATCATTTAGGGTGGAGCTTTCAGACATTATGGACTTTCAATCATTTAGGGGGGCTATTAGTCATTTAGGGCGGGGCCATCAGTGCATGTCTTGTTTTTGACCTGCCATCACAGGAGACAGTGGTTCAAACGAATATGATACAATTCCAACTGTAAAATGTAGCTTCTTCTTGTCATCATCAGCCATCTGAAAACATTTAGCACCAGAGGGTGCCGTCGGTGATTCCAGTGGACAGTAGTCCTCCACATTTAAGTACAAACAGCCATTCAAATCTTCCTCCATTTTGTTAGCAATGCCCATCTTCGATGGTCAAATCGGTTTTCAAAGGACGAAATCATGCACAGCCCTACAATTTTTTCTCATTTCAGAAAATGTTTCAATGCGATGTACATCATGATAGGGGGAAAAAGCACAAGCTTAACTTCCATTTCATGCCTACTTTAACCCAATGTTTGTGTCGAATATGGTCAAATTCAACATTTTTTTTCAATTTAAAGTATCCTTTTAACTCAGCGGTTAGGTTTGTCCATATTTGATCCAACAATGGTTATAATGACCCAACATTTTTAGAACATACAGTTTATTTCCCAAGTGATGTTTAACAGAGAAAGGAAATGTTTACAATATTTCCTATAATATTTTTTTATAGGAAATGTTTTACAGTAGGGTGACACGGTGGCTCAGTGGCTAGCACTGTCTCCTTACAGCAAGAAGGTCGCTGGTTCGAGTCTGAGGCTGGGTCAGTTGGCATTTCTGTGTGGAGTTTGCATGTTCTCCCCGTGTTGGCGTGGGTTTCCTCCGGGTGCTCCGGTTTCCCCCACAGTTCTTGGATTGGTTACAGAACCACTGTTGTTGTTCAATGACTTGACCAATTAACCTAAGTTAAGCCTTTAAATTGCACTTTAAGCTGAACACTAGTGACTTGCAAAATATTATGTGCTGTCACAGAAAATGGAGAAATTAGGTATTAAAACTATTATGTTTAAAAATCTGTTGAAATAAAAATCTTCTCTATTTTAAACAGCACTTGTATATTAACAAAAAATTAACCAGCATGTTCAGCACAAATAGGCTGAAGAAATGATTAAATGATTCCTAAAAGTAGAAGAAAATAATGACTGAAAAAATTACACAAACATTAATACTTTACTAGAAAATTGTGTAGAAACCCCTAAAACACTAGTAAAGTCAAATATTTGTGTTAAGAGTGTGTATCTTTATGGCATTGTTTCTTTATGGTATGTGTTTTCATCAGAGTGCTGTATTGCCATGTCTCAGTCAGCGTCTGTATCAGTGTCTGTTTGCCTGAATCTAAACGACACCTCTGGGATTAATAAAGCTGTGTTGTGCTGTACTGCCTCCACTGGATTATATAACCTTTTCTTATCATGTGCACTGTGGAAATCAATAGTTTTAATCAAATAATAGCTGCTACACTTTACATAAGTGCTCACATTTCAGCATAATCATTGTATTACTCAGTACAAGTAAGCAGAGGTTAAGACTAATGATGACCAATGCGCTTATTATCTAGTGGATTTGTGTTGAAATTTCATGTATGAATGACATGGTAACTTGACATGAAAATCTCATAAATAAATGTTTATTTGTTTATTATAGACATGCTTATTGCTTGTTTAAATGAAAACAAACTTATTAAAAATAGATTGATGGATGGACGGACAGATTAAAAATGAATACAAGTTCAAATTAATAAAATATTACAAACATATTTTCCACAAAGATTTCACCTTTCAATTTTGTAACATGGTCACCTCAAAGTAAAATGTTTCCAATGCAATTTAATTTAATTTTAGTTTTAACTTTGTTTATTATATTTCTTCTGGATTATTTCCTTCAGATTATCGTTCGTCACTTTGTGGCTTTAATAAAAATATAAACAAACAAACATGTTAATAAACATATGAAAAAGCTTTGTACATTCAGTATTTACCCAAGAATAATACTATTCAAATAAACAAACTAAAACAAATAATAATAATAAAATAATATAATAATAACAATGAATAGTAATTTAAATAAGTCCATAGGTGTATCATCAAATTTTCCAAGTCATTGTTACTTTTATATTTTCATGTGCTAATAAAATGATCACTTAATAGAAATAATAAC
>CAIGQV010019951.1:3005685-3026238 GCA_903798115.1 Danio jaintianensis | reverse complement strand
CACACATACACACACTCCTCCCGCCGCCCGTATTCGCGTTCACACTTCCACGCGTGTTTCACTGAGCGCCGCCGCTGGAAACAATGGGAACGGAGGCGCTTTGTGTCGGACAGAGACTGACGCGCTTCACTGTGTTTGTTTAGGACTTTATGCTGAAAGACTCATATATTCAGGATCTCATTATCTCGCTTAAACACAATGGGCTGCTGCAGCGGACGGTGCACCCTTATATTTCTGTGCACGTTTCAGTTGGTGAGTTTGTTTTCTGATAAATATGCATAATTATGAGTTTTCACTGTGTATGCGAGTGTCTGTTTGTACGTCTGTCTGTCGCTTTGTTGTTGTTTGTATTTATGCTCAATTTTCAGCATTCAACATTGAGTAGCTATGCTTGAACTCTTTTGTCTCGGTCTGAGTTAAGACGGAACATGTGTTTAAGTAGTTGTACCTACAAAATAACTCAGAGTTGTAAAAGGCACTTTTATGACCAGTTGAGTGCTTTTGCAGTCAATGCAGCTTCATACAACTTTTCGCATGCTGTTATATTGTGATTTTGCGAGTACAGAGACAACACAGAATGCAGGGCTGTGCGGATTAATCGTGTTTTAAGTTGTTCATTCAGTTTGTCAACATAGTGAGATGCAAAACATGTTATCAGTACTGTATAATATAATAATAATAATATTCAGCAAACTGAGAAATCATATTTTCATGCTTCTATTTATTTTAAAATGCACTATGATTAAAAAAGTCATGATATTTAAAAGCTAGTATTCAATGTGAAACTTCAACACATCATCTTTTGAATTGTCATCGTAAGTTTCTAATCACACATGAATTAAATGAATTTTGCTTTTCTAGTATTGCTAAATAAATGATCAAACTTAACCTTTTTTATAAACATGATATCAAATGTCAATATTTTGATGAAATTGACAGATGTCTGTGGTCATATGTTAAAGACTTCTCCAATGCTTTACGGTATGTTTACACGACAATGATCTTAACAACAACAACAAAAAACAAAAGAAAAATGCATTTTTAATGAGGCCCTTTAAATGAAAACTCTTGATTTAATTTTTTTTTGAAAGACAATACTGTTATCATGTCCATGTAAACTATAAAAACATAAATTTGTGCAAACTCATAAAGGTCTATAACCACTTGAGTGTGAGTAAATAGTAAGTACCTTTTCATTTTTGGATGAACTATCTCTTTAACAACCAAAACAATAATAGTGGACTACAAGACTGCATGTGTGTAGATGTGTAGGTTTTTAACAAACTGATATCACCACCTACTGACCTGGCATGCAAAATATACTGCATTTTTAGTCACTTGTTGTGGATATGTGTGGATGGGAACTATTTTGACAATGTTGTCATCTACTGTACATGCAAAACTTTTTAAAACGGCAAAAGTAATCAAATTACTTTAAAAGAATTTCCAGAATTTGTGCCAAGCTTGCATTGAGATCTGCCCCTATACCAGGGGTGTCAAACTCAATTCCTGGAGGGTTAAGTTACAACCCTGCTTCAACATACTTAACCGCAGGTTTCAAACAACACTGAAGGACTCGATTAGCTTGATCACTGATCAGGTGTGTTTAATTAGGGTGGGAGCTAAACTGTGCAGGGCTGTGACCCTCCAGGAACTGAGTTTGACACCTGTGCCCTATACAATCACAAACTATTGCACTGAACCAAGTCCCTGCCATACATATTTCACTCAGATATTTCCTTAATCCATTTCACTCAAATATTCATTCATTAATTCATTTATCAGGGGTCGCTACAGTGGAATGAACCGCCAACTATTCTGGCACATGTTTTACACAGCAGATGCCCTTCCAGCTGCAACCCAGTACTGGGAAACACCCATAAACTCTCACATTCACACACACACACTCATACACTACGGCCAATTTTGTTTACCCAATTCACCTATAGTGCATATCTTTGGACTATAGGGGAAACCGGAGCACCCGGAGGAATCTCACGTGAACACGGGGAGAACATGCAAACTCCACACAGAAATGCCAACTGGCCCAGCCGGGACTCAAACCAGCGACCTTGCTGTAAGGCGACAGTGCAAACCACCGTCCCGCCCCTTCACTCAAATATATGTCATGATATTAAGGAAAAGATCATTCTCTAGTTTAAACAAGAATTAATATACTATTTAAAAAAAAATGACCAAGCCTTTGCAGCCTTGAACTCATAACAGGTGAAAAATACTATGACGACCATCAGGATGAGGTTTCCATAAACATCTGACTGTTGACACAGAGGATATTGTGTTTACATGCTTTTGAACAATAGCTTAGTATGTAAAAGCGCCTAGCGGGGGCTCCATGCAGACCCCCTGCCTTGCCCCTCAACACTAAATTGATCTGTTTACACTTTAGATAGAGTTGGCAGGAGCTTTCAGTGGTTAGTCATTAGTTAGATCTACCCATGTTCCTGTCAAAGAGAGAGATGTTCGTCCCTCCAAGAAGCTATTATACTCTAATTGTCGCTTAATCTTTATTGCAGCTCGATTCGCTTCATCGGATACTCTATCCTAGCTTAAGTGTTCGTAGAAGTTGTTTGTCAGTGAAATGTTATATTGACTTGAAACTCCGCCATCATGGTTCTGCAGTGCGTTCTCATTTCCATACGGAGAGTCTTGCAGCTGCTTTTTGCATTGTTTCAGTCAGCCTCCCCCATTGACAATCCCAGCCTCAACATCTAAACTGATCCACGGCAACGCAAACAGGCATTGTACGCCTACAAACGCTAAACGACTGCAAGAGATTGATTACACTTCATTCAAATCTGAGGCTGTGAAGTAGCCATTTACTTTCTTTCCGTGGTACCTGTGGTGCTCACTGTGTAATGCTGCCAATTCCTCCCACAAGCGACTCTGACAGCGGCAATAAAAAGCTGCTGACACTTGCCCCCTTAAGACAGGCGTGTAATACACCTCGGCCCACATGCATGTTTGCACGTCACACACACTCATCACACTACTGTCAGACCTTCTGGCCTTCCTTAGCTTGACAGGGTCCATCTTCCTTTCATTTTAGCCACCTCGGGGGGAAAACATTCCTGGGCTTTGATGTAGTTCTGCTCTCTGTCTTGCTATGAGATCTTATTATCTTGATGTCACAGACTTTGCTGAAGGAGTCTGCCGGCTACTCCTGTTCCCACATGTGTTGTTCTCAGTGGAAAGATGTTAGAAAACTCTAAGTTACAAGTGTTTTTACAAAATAAAAGTCTTTTATTATTAATTATTTACAAATAAATTGGTGGAGGATAATCTGTTGGGCTTGGGTGAAGTCATAACATGGAAGAAAAGATCTGATTATACTTTACTTTCTATGTTTTTTTAATGCTTTTAGCAGGCACTTTTATCCAGATAAACTTGCATTGCATTGAAGGTACATTTTATCAGTTGTTCTTTCTTTGGGAATTGAACAAACAACCTTGACTAGAGCTGGGTGATTAATCAAATGTGATTTTCATGCACATTTTGGCAGTAAAGCCGACTCTGTAATCAGCAGTAAATTTCCAACACAGAGTCATTTTGAGCCATAGTTCCTTGACAAGCTATGCAAAAATTGCAGAAGATTTAATTGGCGCAATCGTGAAATTGAAGATAATCATTCTGGGATTTTTCATTTCTTCTCATTGAACTACGGCTTTGTGTTGCTGCTCCATCGGAAAACACATGGAACTACTATGTTTAATAAACAAGTTTTTACTCCTAAAGGCTGATTTGTACTTCTGCGTCATGGATGGTCTGGTTCAGCCTTTGCACAGACGCATACCCTTCACCGTGGCTGATGCCGATCCTGATCCTGACGCGTACCTCTTAAAACATATTACTACACATTGCAACGAGCGTAGTGCAAGCTCTGTGATTGGTCGGCTTGGTAACATTGACGATTGTGAACAAAAAACTCATGGTGAAACTCGACACAGAGTAACATAGAAACATAGAAACCCCACTACCAACTAGCGTTTTGGAAGTGTTATTGCAAAGCAACACAAACAGAATGTAGAAGTATAAATGCACGGCTATGCGCAAGACATCCGCCATGGGTTAATCATTCTGTAAGATGATTCCATAGTCTTGTGTTTTAGTCTTACATTAAGTCAATAAAAGCAGTTAAATCATCTGCTCTGTTTGATTTTCCATGTCTTTTTCTTTGCGTCATATTTTGTGGTGTGTTTCCATGCGAGAGCGCCCTCTGGGATTTGGAGGAGATTTACTACTGATCACGAAGCCATATTTGAGATGATGAGAATTGCAGCTTTTCCTGAATCTCTATCTCGAATTAATTTCCATTAATCATGCAGGCTATAATGTGAACAATAAGAAAGCAGTATGTATTTTCCATCTCACTTGTTAAATATCTGTGCATTCCGAACCAGAAAATCATATTATATTTGAGAGTCTAATCAACTGCACAGCCTTGCAATAAGCAACTATAAAAAAAAAAATCTTAGCAATCACATACCAATGCTTTATAGTGTCATGATGGCAAAGTTTTCATGTACAAGGCTCCCCACTTCCACACCCACTTGTTCTGAGGTGATTCCATATTGATTTGAAATTGTTCGTGAGAAGCATACACACCTGTTTGTGTGCAAGATAGGGGAACGAAAGGAACAAACACAGGAGCATGGGAAACACGGGTAGACAAACACACACACAAACAGTTTTGTAATTTACCCTTTGTAGATCCTGAGGAACATCTGCTTTGGTTCTTTCACCATATCTCTGTTCTAGCAGTAATAGGTGGGGAGTTTGTTTAAAGGCGCATGAAACTGTCAGCAGCTAGTTTAAACACTCCCTGGTGGTGAGTTAATCTGCCTTTTTTTGTCTCCACATAGACCTAACTGGGAAATCGCTATGTTTGGAAGGAAATGGACAGTTATCAAGTTGATTGTAATTCTGAGACAGTTCTCCTCCATGAAGCAGCTCTCATTACCACTTCTCTCGCATGACTGGTCTGTGCAGGGATTCATGGTTAACCTGGGAGGAATTTAATCTGCATCCAGGCAAAGCCTAATAATGAGGTTTTACTGATTAAAAATTCCTTCTTTTGTTAACAAGCAGCTAGAATTTTTTATCCTAAAGGAATGATTCACCAAAGAACGAAGCTCTCTTTACAAACCCGCTTGTCTGACTGACTTAAGAGGAACACAAAAGAAGAAATTTTGAAGAATGGCCAAAAAGGTCTTAAGTCGTGTGGACTTCTACATGATTAGTGAAATGGTATTTTTTGGTCACTATGCATCGTCTTTGTGGTTAGATAAATATTGTGTACCTTATAGTTTCAACTTACAGATTCAAACCAATGTCTCTAGGAATGTGAGATGGGCACATTAACAAGGAACGCTGCCTCTAGCATCTATTAGCTGATCTCCGTTACACTCAGCCTCCAGAATGTCACATCCATCCAGGTCAAAGCCAATGCAACCCCTCCAGTTCCATTTGCTCTGCTTTGAGCAGGAACCACTGACTCTATTATTCTAACCCTCCTCAAAGCAGGATCCAAAGCTGCATTTGTTCTATAGTAGGTGTGCATGTTAACAAGAATGTTGAAGTCTTACTTGAAGTTTGGGAAGGGAGGTTCCCAGTCACCCCAAACCTCATTCCCATTAGGGTCATGACACCAGAATAGCAATGCGAATGCTCACCTTTTACTAGCCTCCATCCCCCCACTAATCCTGCTCCAATTCTACTCCTATACATGTCATTACAGCAGTTTAACCATCATGGGTTGTACTTACTCTGAGCATGATTCAGCTGATTTGCGGGCCACAGATTTTACCATAGTCACTAGTATGGTTCTTGTGGCCTGGGAAGGGAGGTTTCCAATCTAACCCCCAAACCTCATTCCCATATTGATCATGACACCAGTATAACTAGCAAAACACCCTTAAGGGAAGTGAACTTACTCTGTGGCCATCTTTCAAACACCTCTTTTATCCGTTTTAATAAGGAAACATCAAATTCTCCAAAACTAGAATCATAATTGAAATTTAACAGCAACTCTCTCATAAATTGTTTCTGTACATTTTAATCAAGATATAAATCTGCATTGTTTCAGATTTCTCAAGAGAATGTGTTCCCCCACCTTCTTTATTTCTGGAGGACACAATCAGGTGTCATACTGCCGTTCAAACTATTTAATTCCCTTAAGAATCAATAACTTGCGTTTGACATAATATCATCCTGTGCGTAATGCAGCGTCTATTCGCACTGGTCTTCTGAGGTCATATCCAAATTGTTCCAGATGGCAAATCTTCTACAAAATGCATTCAAGTGGTTATCATCCTGTGATTTGTGTTTGAATGACAGGGACTGTAATACATTTAAAAGAATGAGGTCCGAAGGGAAAGATCTTGTGTTCATTTCATACAGATTACAAAACTGGAGAACATTTGTTTTCAAGTGTAATTGGTTTGTTTAAAATGACATTTTTTCAAGCATTAAGTAGATACATTTCTCATGTCTGAGGCAAGTATTCACTGAGTGTGTTTGCTGACCCAAGAGGGTTCAAAACAATGAAGCTGCAAAAACTGTTGTAAAAACATGCGTCTGAACCGAGCCCCTCCCCCAGAGAATCATCAATCTATAGTGATCAATGATTGGCTTCTTTACTAGAAGATGGGGCAACTTTCGCTAGAGCATCCATATTGACCGTTGCATTTTCCCCATTGAAAACTATACAAGTGACACGTCTTGTGTATTCTATAATCTTTGTAACTAAACCTGTGCGGTTAAAGCCTGCAGCCTCTAACATTAGATACTAATGTGTCTGAAGCAAGGGAAATGTGGTTTAAATGCTCAGCATTTACTAGCTTGTCTCCATTTCACTTAACCCAGTACACATAATGTACACTTATTCTGATTATGATACTAATTAACATCAATGTAACCTGTTCTACTCTAAATAGGATTAAATCTGGTGTTTTCATCATTGTAGGTCAACACACAAACAAGGATGTTAAAGACCACAGCCTCTCGCATCAGTCGGTAATGTTCCTCTTGAGGCCAGAAGATTGAGGTTTACTCGTGCAGCTTCAACTAGCTGACCTCCGTTACACTCTTCCCCCCTTAAACCTTACTTACATCTAGGGCACAGCATAGTAAATTTCATTTTCATGTGAATTAATCCTTTAAGTAAGTAAGTGGTAGAGATTATGTGTAAAATGCATGCACAAACACAAAAACACTGCCCCCCGCAAAAAATGTCCTCTACAGTGTCTCCCTTCTTAAGACACGAAACAAACTAGGACAGAAATCGAGAGACACTTTAAAGTGAGCCGGAAAAGAAGGACTAATCAGTCAGAGAAAGCGGGCTGTAATTGCGGCGTTGTACATGCTGGTCACTAAGGAAGTAAGACATACTTAATGGTGTGTGTTTGACAGTCACTGAATAGAGAAAGTGACTGATGGACTGTGGATAATGTATGGCTGTGGCTTTGACCTCTTTATGGCAGAACAGAGAGACCGGTTTAGAGAGATACGATAATGAGGTCAGGAGGAGGCTACTCTCTGACTTCTGACCCGTAAACGCACACAAGTCAGATCGAGGACTGAATGTTGAGCGCACCACATGTGATTTCTGTGGTTCAAGCCTCTTGCAGGTTTTTTTTTGAATTTTTTTTAGTACATATAGCTAAGGAATGTTTAGCATTCGGACAACTCTGTTGATGACATTACTAACTTAATTTGCCCCAAAATTGCTTAAATTTAATGAATTTATAATATAAAAGACTCACCTTGTAAAGCACTGCAATCAAGTCCTGTGAAACAAGCTCAAAGCTTTGTAAAAACAAGGTAATATTACATGGTTATGGTTGTAAATGCACTTTCTTCACACAAGAAATATGTAGTAGCATAGAGATTTTAGACATTACAGAAAAGCAATCCAAAACAATAAGCTAGAATGTATGTTTTGTGCCTGCTTTTAGAGGAAATAACTCTCCATTTCAGCTGGTAGCAGTAGTTTATATTCATCATTCAAAATGGGGAACTGGAAGAGAATTACTCGCTTACCATTTTGCTATATACTTCTTGTGCACCGCTAAGCTGAACTGCCAATCAGAGCGATCTTTCACACCAACCAGGCGTTGTTGCCGATTTAACACACTCAGTCATATGAAAAGCTACAGACAGAGGTCCAGTTGGTGTGTCACGGCCTTCATGCATTTGGTAATTGCAGTGGTTTGCTCTGTTGCTCTCAAGATTTAGTAGCGCTGTTGAGGCTCCATTGAAAGTGTTTTAGGGTGGCGTTCTGTCCATTTCAGCCAATGGCATGCTAGTGCCTTTTTAAAACATGCAAGGGCTTTATTCTGCTAAAACAACTGCCTGGAGGAAGTTTATTCTTTACATTGCTACGTGCCACAAAATGTAAAAATTAGACATAAAAGAGTGAGTCTCATTCACTAAACATGCGTACACACAACTTTGTCCATACGCACATTTCACACATTTTCATGAATAAAACAAAACGTTCGAACAAAATTTTATTCTAAATTCAAGAACAACTGATCCCAAAAGCAATAAACATGTACGCCCGGGGCCTTATAAACATTTACAAAGAACGATACATACAATTATATGTTATTTAAAGTGTGAATGAAAAGTTACTAGACATTACAAATATATATATATAATTGTCCTTATATAAAGGATTATTATTGTGTCTCACCTTATGTTTGCAGGCATGGCAACTGTGACTGCATCTTTAGAGAGAATTCGAATATTTTTCCTGAGAGTGATGAATGGTTGTTCAGTCCCCAATCACACTGAATGCGTTTTTTGCAGTGAGAGGTGCCTTTTTAAAATGGATTTCTATAGGTTTTGCGCACTGTTAATGTGCCCTGCATGCGTCTCGCTTTCACCTGCTGTACCTGACACTTTGATAGTGTGCTCTATGCACCTGCAGCTGGAAAAATTAAACTCTGCAGAAAAAGCACCTGAGCTTCAAGATTGTTGATACAGTTGTTGTCTAGCATCATAAAACTCACATCGCTATGCTTTTTTGAAAACAGTCTTTTCTAAAATCCTCAAATGCAGTGCATTTTACCTCACGTTTTCAGAACTGAAAGCGTGTTCCACATCCAACATCAAAACCTTCTTTACCGATAAAGTTCTTTTTATTTTGTTTCGTTGCCATAATTGTCTCTTTTTAATTCATAATTTAACGACTTATGATTTTCTCTGGACAAGTGCCGCTTTGGGGAAAGCCCTTATATGGATCTGGTTTGGGTGTTTATTATGTAAATTACTAACCTTGTGCATGCATACACTCTTTAAGAACACTTCAAATTTACATGCGCATCCACGCGTGTTTTCGAGTGTTCTGAGCCATACTAGATTACTAATTTTTTAGATTAAGGCAAAGCTGACAGAAATGAAAACGGCTGAGTGGAGCTAATGGAGCATACACTAAGCTATGTGTTATTCAGTCACAAGATGGAATCGAACAGTCAAAAGCAGGCAGAGACAGACAAGCAAATAATATTGATGTGAACATATTCATTGATGATGACGATGAAGATGATTAGAAGTTCCCAGATGAGCCTGTGTTATTCAAAGGTTGTTATCTCAGAAAAACATGTCTTGGAATGTTGCGACTGACCAATCAGAATCAAGTATTACTTGTAGCCGAAGTAATAAATGCCTTTTGAGTTTCTTTAATGTACACACATGCAAAAGTCCCTTTAGTGCGCCTTTCCTCTTGGTCCATCTATAAAAAGAAGAAAAGTTGACATGTCATGTGTTTTTACTCTTAACCCCCACTGAGAAGCAGATTATCTAAACAAACAGCACTCCCTTTGGAAACGAAAAGCCACAGAAATGTGTATCAGCTGACTCCAGAAAGTCAAAGACCCTCATGGGAGGGCAGAAAAAACAGTGAGGACGGGGTAATTTGTGGTTTAATTTGCTCGAGAGGTGTCATTAAGGGGCTACAGGGGTTCATTGGTTGTGTTGATGGAACCTTTTGCCCTCCTGTAAAGGTTAATTTGCCCCTGTTGGCTATTTCATGACAGCAAGGGGAGATAGAAACGCCCGGTGGTTTTTACGAGACCTGCCGGCAGCCTCTATCTCCCAGACAAATGAGCGCAGAGATGTGCGGCTCTGTTTATCAGCCGATTTGCATATGATTCATCCATTCAGCCCAACACCCAATGTGCATCCCCCCAGCCAGACAAGCGGATGAATATTTATAAAGCAAAAGATGCCACCCCCTCTTTTCTCCCTCTCACTCACTCTGAATTACCAACTTTTTAGTAATGCATTAAGGCTATTATTAAGTGTAATTAGTGGAATAAATCAGAATGAGACAGCAGAATGAGGCATAGCACACTTCTTCCTATTGCTTTGGTGTAACCCAGGAGTCCCTGCTGAGTGTTGGAGAATACGCCCTATGTAGGCATTTGGATGATATTCATGTAGATTAACTTTAATTAATGCACTAAAATATCTTAAACTACAGTTGAACTTTATATAAACTACATAAAGATAAACAATAATAAAAAAAAAACTACAAAAGTGCTGAAAAGAAAACAGAAACAAAACAAAAACGATATTACATCTGTAAATATATGTAAACTGAAATATCTGTACCTCAGGCAGTTTTTAACACCGCACAACAACTAACGTCTAAAGGCTTGATTCAAATGGACACATTTTTCATAATATTCTCCCTGTTGAACTATCCCCTAAAAGGATAGTTCAACAACATATAGAAAAGTAAGAAAATAGTCAGTTTTATGCCCTCCTCAGATTTTAGAACTCACACTTTGGGAGTTTATGTCTCACAGGTCTGTGAACAAACATCAGAAATGCTGGTTTACATCTGCATGCATTACATTCCGACTGTTTCTTCTTCTTGAAATTAGTTTTCTTTCACAATTGAGAGTATTTATCTTGGAATTCTGTTTTAATAACTAGAAAATGTGAGTTCATAATGCAAATCCCTAAAAATAAGTGTCAGAATTGTGAGATATAAACTCACAAGACGGCCTTGCTTTAGAGGGAATGACTTAGAATGCTTTGCGTTGAGAGCAGCTAATTGCAATAGTATTAGCATTAGCATGTTGCTGGGCTAACTGTTTTGCTGCTGTTTTGCCAAAAAACATTTGCAAAGTAAGTGTTAATCAGGGGTTTTAATCAATAGTGTTTTGTATTCAATATATAAATATGAGGATGTTAATCATTATTTAATTAATTCATTGTGTTCTGCTTTTTCTAGGAAAAAATTGTTACACTGTTATGACACTCGATAGGTTAAAATACAACTAAATAGATGAAATGCATCTGTGGGGAAAAAAAACATCTGTGTCTATCTAAGTAAATATAAATGGAGTATGAGTAGAAATGGATGAGCTAGATTTAATGTTTTGCTTATATTCCAGAAATTCTCAAATGTTGCTAAAATGGATGTGAATTTCCATATCTGTGCTTACTCTAGCACACGGTCAACACTGTCAATGCATAGTCAATACATATGAATTACTGCTTTATCAACACCCCACCAGCAAGCAAGCAACCTACTGATCTCATCGACCTCTGACCTCCATCTACATTTACTGACATCCTGATCTTCCATTGTGAGCATCAGTGTTGATTACAGATAGGCTATACAGAAATGTTTGGTGTGCAGCACCTTATCCTGGAGAAGAAGCACTCTGTTTCTCACTCTCAATCCTGATGTCCCATCAGACTGTGGCAAAGTAATGGTGTCAGACCTCTGAATGTAAAGATTAGCGAGTCGACAAACAAGAAAAGTTTTTCAGAGAACATTGACATTGGTTAGAACAAGCTAAATGGAGGTACAAGTGTATCTTATACCTCATTCACACTTAAAGGACAACTGGAGTTTTTTTTGAAAATGGTCTCATTTTACAACTCCCCTAGTGTTAAGTTTAGTTAACATTTTTTAATCCATTTAGCTAATTTCTGGGTCTGGCAGAAACACTTTTAGCTAAGCTTCTTAGCTTAGCATAAATCATTGAATCGGATTGGACCATTAGGAGCTTGGTCAGAAATTTAAAACAAAAAGTTTAGATATGCATTAAATAGGAAAATGATCTAAACTCTTATTTGAAGCTTTTGGTCTAATCCGATACAATGATCCATGCTAAGCTAAGCTAAAAGTGCTCCAGCCAGATCCAGAGACCGGCTGACTGGATATGTTAAAACTCATCACTCTAACTGTAGGTTACTTCTATTATGAGCCTATTTCCAACAAAAAAGTGGAGTGTTTTTTTTAAAAAAGTCATTCAAATTGCTGATATCAGCAGCTGCACATCTGTCTTTGGTAAAGATTCAAACTAGTTTTGCCTGCATTGTCAATAATTCATTGGGGCTAAGCTAACATGGATAGCTTGAGTGGTGCATCTTGTCTTTTTGAATCATTACCCTGCCATGACAATGATTTGGACCACCTGTTTGCTGAGTCCACAACAAGATGTTCCTGAATAGGGTCGATTGATTCCTTGAGTATGAATATTGACCACATGCTTGAAAACCTGAAGCCCCTATTATTGAGTGCAACAGCAGGTTAGGGATTCAGCCAGATGCTGATCAATAACTCTGAGGGGAAAGGTGACTGATCGTATGATACTCTAAAGAAATGGGTATGAATAAAATGAGCTTACAGGGGAAATGAATCTACTTTAAAAACACAATTTAATGCCGTAAATGGAATATGTGTGGTTAGAAAATCAAGTGGGCTGTCATATATCATCTTCCTCTATACCAGAGGTACACTTCAAACCTTGAAGCAGAGGATCTCAGTGTCATTCCTGTCAGCTAAAGATGCTGATATACTTCAAACTATTTTCTTTCTTTATTTGGGGGCAAAAAGAAGTTTGAAAAGGCTAAGTGATGGTATACTGTTTTTGAACATTCCAGCACCCTTGTGCTGTAGCAGGCGGGTGTAGATAAATGTAACTATATATCGCATACCACAGAACAAAGTGTAGCAGAAACATTCAAGATTATGCTGTGGATGGCCTACAAGATAGTCAAGGAGATGCGCAAGCCCATTTGGATAGAGTTTGTCTCCAAGGAATTAGCCAGAAAAAGAAAATCTAAAAAGTCACTTCAAAGAAGTTGGAGCTCCAGAACACACCCACCGATTGCATAATCGCAATGGACCACTAGTAGCTCAAAGGTGTATTAAAGGAGCCAAAATGAACTCTCTGAGAAGATTCTCTTTGCTGAGTGTTCTTCGATTTGGTCAAAGTATATTGGGGTCTTAAGAGCAACAAACAGGCTACAGTTCACACTGATTCACCAAAACTGTAAACAGAAGATTGGAAAAATGTTGCCTGGACGGATGAGTCTTGATATTTGCTTCAAGAATTTGTTAGATACAGCATGAAAGCATTAATTATTCGATTTTTGTATACGTGGTTTAGGCTGGTCATGATGTAGTGGTGTGGGCTGTATTTTCTTGGCACACTTTGTGCCTCTTCATACCAATTTAACATTGTTTAAATGCCACATCCTGTCTGGGTATTGTTCTGATCTTGTCCATCCCTTTATAACCACAGAGTACCAATGGTCTCCACAGTAACCAGATCTCAATCTAATGGAACATTTTTGGGATGTATGGTAGAGTCACACCATGGATGTGCAGGCGACACAAACTGTGTGATGCTGTCATGTCATTATAGACCAAAATCTGGAATGTTTCCAGTACCATGTCAAATTTCAACCATGAAAAATTTAAGCAGTTATGAAAGCGAAAGTGGGACTAGCCTGGTACAAGCAAGGTGTACCAAATAAAGTAGGTACACTTTGCTTTAGGCACACCACTTTTTATGCAGTCATGACTTTTGTTCCTCTCCAAATGAAGTACCTGGAAAGAGTGATTTTAGTGGTTTCCTTAAAACCCTAAATGGAGAAAAAAAAGCTCAGACTTAAAGACCCCCAATCAATGTTCCTTCTCCACATGCTCTCCTCTTTCTGTAATTGCCTCTTTGACCTCCTCCCCCTCCTTGAACATGTGTGAATTATTGATTGGAGAGTGTGATTTATCATATGCGCCTGAGGCCTAGAGCGGGACAGAGGGAGGAGTGCGCTGACTTTCCGCTCCTCCTCGCCTCACCTTCACCGTTGAAGGACCAATTATAAATCTGAACAGAGACCAGAGAGCTCTGTATCTCCACATAAGCATCTTCTATTAGCTGTCCATTGGAGTGGTTCCTATAGCAACGCCCCAAAATTATGCAGAAATCAAGCCATTGTGAGGGATATGGTTTTATTATGGAAAATGAGCAGGAGGGGGCCTGTAGTTAAGTGGAGGGATGATGATGATGATGATGATGATGATGATGATTATGATGTTGATGAATTGAGAATTATTCAATTGAATGCATCTTAAGATTCATACCTTCTTGTAATCTTAAACTACTGGAAAATGTCATTATTCATTCAAGGGTACCCAATCCTTCTCTTGAAGGGCCAATGCATATTTTACCTCCAGCCCGTTTCAACATGCTTGTCTGGTAGTTTTTAGTGATTCTGAACAGAAATGGTATGAATTGGGGAGATGTAAGAGTCTCCAACTCTACCACTGGAAAAATCATGATGGTTAGCCGGATCACAAGTGCCTTTTTATATCCAATTAAGTTACATCCTTGACGTCTATTGACTTTCTGACAGGATTAGCTTTAGCTATTATGGTTTTAGGTTAAAGGTCACAGGACTGCCTTCAGTAGGTTTGCTTTGGTCAGAAATCTGGAAAATGTTGTCTTTCGAAAAATGCATTCATAAGTAGAAAGGCATCAATGAATGTGCGAATCCTAATCTAGCTTCACTTGCGGTCTCCTGAGATGCCTTTATCTAATCTATTTTTGAAGGCAGCGTAATTGTGTCCTTTGCTGACTTTGAAAACCCACAAACCTGTGCTTTTCGTTTCTGGCAGTTGAGCTAAAAATAAAGGTTCCGTTTAAGATGTACTTGGTGGTCATTTTGTGTGTAATGCCTCACCTACATTTAGTGGTACAGTACAGTTTAGTACAGTATAAATCGGTATGGGTCACCTTTTATCAGGCTTGTGTTTCCATTGCCAACAGTACTCTTCTAGATGGTTGATATGGTGTATGACAAAGTTGCGATTGATGTCATTCTGGCTCAAAGAAGAAAACCATATGGACTGTAAAATATGCTGCGTTTCACACAGTTGATTTGTGTTGGGACAACATGAAGGAATTAAGTGAACTTATTAGTTTTTACTAATTTAAGTGGATTCAACATAAAGCAATTAAGTTGTTGCAAAAAAACCCTCAAGAATTGTGTTCATTCATTCATTCATTAATTTTCCTTCAGCTTAGTCTTTTATTTATCAGGGGTTGCCATAGCAGAATGAACCACCTACTATTCCGGTATATGTTTTACACGGCGGATACCCTTCCATACCCTTCCACACTCTTGCACTCCTACACTACGGCCAATTTAGTTTATTCAATTGACCTATAGCACATGTCTTTGGACTGTGGGGGAAACCGGAGCACCCGGAGGAAACCCACGCGAACACGGGGAGAACATGCAAACTCCACACAGAATTGCCAACTGGCCAAGCCGGGACTTAAACCAGCGACCTTCTTGCTGTGAGGCAACAGTGAGCCATCGTGCTGCCTAAGAATTGTGTTGTTTCAGCTCATTTAAAAAAAGTAGTTTGAACAAACAGCAAATGTCATTTTATGAGTGTGGGTCATTCACGTATTGTGTCTTTTGCACACTCAAGATGCAGACATGCAGAAAGTATACAGAAATAGAGAGAGAAAATACATTTAGAGGTAGGGCTAAACAATAAATCGCATGCCATGAACCATAGTCGACCATGCTTCATTGCTGCATACAGTCCTTTTATTACTATGGTGTCATGTTTCATCTGTGCATTTAAAAATGCTGCTTTCTGTGTTGTTGTTGTTCCCCTGGTTTGTTGAAAGTGCAAGTGACAATTCTCTGTAAACCAATAGCATTCAGCAGTCAGTCTAGCTCCATCCTTTTGGTTTGCTGTTGTGCTAGGTACCTTTAAGAAAAGGTCACAATTCCCAAAAAAGTTGTTTGAGTCAGTATTTTGGTGGTTCTGACAGTAGAGATGGAAATAAATGTGTACCTTAACTGTACTATACTTTACCAAACCATACCGCTTTGTGGAAAGGGCAATATATGTACGTTTTTGACCGACTTTGTCTATTTTTCATGTCAATTGTAGTGAGCAGTTAGTTTAATATTATGTAAATATTTAAGTCCTCACCAAAGTTCTCTCTATTTTGTTGTACATCATAAAATCACTATGCTATGTCAGAAGCCTGTCTGAAATACGTTTTGTGAGGTGTCTCCATGCACAAATACTGCCTCAAAATTACTGTCTGATAAGACAGCGAGACACCAGGTCATCTGCCTATGTTTTTGCATACAGTTATACTTTGTACTCTAGTATTTAGACCTTGATTAGCTGTTTGTGGTGTCTTTAATTAGGGATGGAAAAGGTTTGGGCACCCTGTAAACCATTTGAATTTGGAATCTAAAACTCTTGCTAACTGGTTTGTGTTGGCACCCCTGCGTACAATGTTTTTGTTAGTGGTTGAAACAGGAAAAGTAGAAAAATGACTTGTTGTAGTTAAAATTAAATGTTTTCTGAAGAGTTGTTTATGATCACTGGTTAGTCATGTCACACGTTAAAGCAAATCTTTTACAAAGTCATGCTGTTCATGACGATCTCTGGACTTGCTGCATCCCAGACATCAATATAACGGTTTAGCAAAAATGAATCACTGTCTGATCATCAGAGACTAGGGATGGATATAAACATTACAATTAAGATTTTCATATTTTACAGCACACTATGAGTGCATATCATTTCCATGTGTTGTTCACTTTTGGCATCTAAAAGAGTGTTTAGACTGTGACATCAGACTTAACAAGTGTATATAGCTTTGTTTTTGGTATGATTCACCTTTTACGTGCCAATCAGACGGGTCTCTTCATGTATAAACGGGCAGGTCCTGGCTAAAATAAGCTGCATGATGGACTAGACCATCAGAGACCTGACATTCATGTGAGACTAAAGAGCCTGTGAACATCTCCAGATGCACACCCATTATCATTTCAGCTCGTTCAGATCTTCATTGATTTCCTGTTGAACCCCAGGGTCAGTGAACTCTGAAATGTAAATCCTCCATGTGCTCTGGCTCAGTATGTGCAACGCAGAGCGTTGATAAATGGCTTTACTTAAAGTGGACAGACCTATTATGCAAAAATCACTTTTATAAGATTTAAACATAGTGTGTAAATATAGCCAATGGTATCAAATGTATCAAAATTTTTATAATCACACTTCATGAAAACGCTGTAGAAACACTTTGATTGACATTCTATTGTACATGTCATCAGATGGGGAAAGTCCCGCGAAATTAGTGACTATTTCTCCCTCATTAGCATAGACAGCCCTGAGTGAGAAGCAGCCATCCACCATTAGAGTTTTGAATCTGCCGCTTTGGTTATGCATAGGTGTTTATTGCTCCACCTTCTTTTGAAAAGAGTGCTGGGAACGCAGTCTCATTAGAATTTAAAGCGACAGTCACCAAAATGGCACAATTTGGATCAAAGCATAAAAAGGGCAGTTTTAAAGATTTATAAAACATTATTTCTGTGCTATTTTGAGCTGAAACTTTACATACACACTCTAGAGACATCAGAGACTTATTTTACATCTTGTAAAGGCTGATTTATACTTCTGCGTTGAGTGATCGGTGTGATCCACAGCGCCTGCCTTGCACGTAGATGTGCATTTATACTTCTGCATGCTGTTTGTGTTGCTCTGCAATAACACTTCCGAAATGCTAGCAGGCAGTAGGTTTTTATGTTAGGTGTTTTGTTTTTTTCTGAATGCTACAAGTAGCTAAAACTCGCTCTTTCAGAGGCGTGAACCGGCGGACGTGCAACAACTTTAATCATAAGGTAAACACAAAGCAAAAGTTTCCATCTGGAGCTCCTTCATGAGACTCAACACTTGTAAACACTCGCTCCATCGGGCACCCACGCTTGTCACCGCTATCAAACCGACCAATCACAGAGCTTGAGCTACGCATCGTTGTGACGTGTAGTTACATTTTTTTGAGAGGTGTGCGTTAGCGTCAGCCACAGTGAGGGCTATGCGACCAGAGGCTGCGCCAGACCATACACATGCGCTTGACGCAGAAGTACAAATCAGCCTTAATAAGGGGCATAATGGGTCCCCTTTAAAGCAACAAAAAAGGCCTGTGCCATGTTTCTGTTACCGAATATATGCACAAATCTTTCATATGCAAAATCCCTCAGCGCAGAGACGTTTGTCATTTAATGTTGGGCTCAGAGTTCACAGGTCTGAAGTGAATTCTCTGAAAAGCTGCTGACTGTGTTGTACAAGCTGTAATCGCTTGTTGTGATGTTCTAATTAACGGCTTTATCAACCGGACAGCTGACTGTGATTGGAGCAGTTAATTACTGCAAATAAATGCGAATTATGATGGATTTTACAATGATGAATGCCAAAGGGGCTTAATTACAACACACTTTGATGAAAAACATCCTGGCAGCTGTTGCAGTTTTGCTGTGGTTCGGGGAAAAAAATGCATTCGTAGCATTTAGCTTCAAAGGGAATGTTACAATAGTTTTTCTAGCATTATCATAGACTGTGTGTGAAGTAAAAAAATTAACTTTGTAGTTTTTCTTTGCGTTTGAAGTAATTCCCAGAGATCTAGTAGATCAGAACACACCACCAGTGTATAAAATTAAAACACTACATGTTCTGATACATTTTTTCTTCTTAAAGGCGTCTAATTGTTATTGTGATATGAAATACAAAAGCTATGCTCTACTGCTGTTAAGTGCCACTTATTCTGGTCCAGAAATACCCACAGAGACTGTCTGAACAACATATAAACAAACAACTTCACTTCATTCATTTCAAACAATTTCTTTTATGTGCTCTGGTTTGGCAATTGGAAATTAGTTGTATTACAACATTAATTATAATGTAAGGTTTATACATGCTGACATAGCTGCATGCTTAAACGCGATGGTAGCAACATAAAAAACATGCTAGCAATGCATTAAAACATCCTTGCAATGTATTAAAGCATGCGAGCAACATGCTAAAACGTGTTAGCAACGTGCTAAAACATGATAGCAATTTACATTTGTAAACTAATCTTAGGTTTTCCACCTGATTAGGACTGAAGCTGTAGTCTGAATATGAAAAGGCTTAATATTTAAATTCACTTTTGTGACACAACACGCAAATGCTGTACTTAAAAAGAATGAAACTCAGAATGCTTGTGTATGATCTAAATCTGAGGTAACAGTAAAAATGTAGTAGTTTGGCCACATGGTTGCCATTTTAAAATAAAAAATACCAAAGAAACGGCTGTAAATTCACAATCATTAGTCCAATTTACTTGAGATTTTGCATGTAGGGATTTTGTCCAAAGTGCCACCATGCCTATGAAGACAATGGCATGTCTCATAAAATGGCCAGTGAAGATTGAGCACCTATTATAGCAGGTTAAAGAACAAATAATTTTTCCACACACGCATAGTATTCATACTGTAGGATAGAACTTCTCATTCTAGACAACTTTGCCTGTTTGACCGTTACAGTCAATTAAGCCCTATGTTAAATATAGGAGATTAATAATAAAAAAAAACCTTCTTTCAGAAACTAGTGTTATAGTTTTTTTGGTAACATTTTAATTTAAGGTGACGTAGTTACACATGTTCCATTCAGTTACTATAGTAAGTACAATTAATGCATAATTACATGTAACTAACCCTAAACAACCCACATTATAACCCCAACCATATACAATAAGTAAATGTAACTAATTAATATTACTCAGTAGTTAAAAGAATATTAACACTGTATACCTTAAAATAAAGTGTAACCTTTTTTTCCTCAACCGTGTACCTTTTTTCGTGGTATGGATAGATTTCCAGCTATAGAAGAAAAAAAATAAACGACTGCAAAAGGCAGGGTCATGGAAAGGCAATTAATTCTTTGTTGTGGTTGAGCTTTGTGTGATGTTTGAACAGCAGTCTTGTTATCAGGAATGGAAAACAGCCACCGCTTTATCAGTAGAAAGGATGGGGCAAAAAAAAGTGCTGACCTCCCTAAGGGTTTGGCTGATCTCTCTGATGTGGGTCAGAGGAAGAGGGAGAAGGGACTGCATGGAGAGATGGATGCCGTCACGGGTCACGCTCTGGAAATCACACCCTCACTATCATTCACCAACACTGGGGTGTGTTTGTATGCTTGTGTGTCTCTGAATAGCTTTGTTTGCATAGTAGGCTATGTTTTAATGGATTTTGTTATTCATCTGGATTAAAATGAAGCAATATGCGAATACTTGGTTGCACTGTCCAAAAAATAGTTTTGATTTCAAATTTGTATTAAAATATTGGATACAGTAAATGTTTTTGAAAAGTCTGTTCAGTTCGTAAAGGTTGTATTTATTAGATTAAAATACAATAAAATGTTTATTT
>CAIGQV010019951.1:2968411-3005585 GCA_903798115.1 Danio jaintianensis | reverse complement strand
TGTGTGTGTGTGTGTGTGTGTGTGTGTGTGTGTGTGTGTGTGTGTGGAAACTGTGGCATGTTTTCTTCCAGGATACAGTGCTGAATGCAAAGTTTAAATGAACATCATTTCTTCAATTGATTAGACAAAAAGACACGCAAAGTCATGTTAGCAATATGCTTACACGGTAACTGCATGGTAATTCATGCAAAGTAAATGTTAAGTATGTTAGAAATATGTTAGAAACATGCTAATCATGGTAGCAGCATGTTGATGCATGCTAGCACGGTTAAAACATGTTAGAAGATTATCAAAATTTGAAATGTGCTAAAAATACTAACAACCTATCTTAATTTGTTAGTCATGTTATACATGCTGCACGTTAACCAACATATGTTAGCCATATGTTAAATCATGCTAGAGATATGTTCACTCCATGTATGTAAAATGTATCACACTAGAGTTCAAAAGTTTGCAAATTGCTATTAACAAATACATAAGATGTCAACATGCTAAAACAGGCTAATTTCATGTTAATTCTTCTTGATTGTGTTGATTCATGTTAGCATAGTGTTAAATATGCTATTTTTCATTTGTTATGGCTGTTAGCTATGTGTTAAAAACAAGTCGGAGACCTTAAAAGTTGGAAAACGTGCTAATTCATGCTTTAATGTCAATTCGTTAGCATTGTGTTAAGCAGGAATGCTAACGAATGCTAGTAACTTTCTCTAAATGCAACATTATGTTGACATCAAACTTTACTCATCTAGTTTGAAATGGAAGGCTTTTGTTAGATTATAAAGGTATGATCGCTTTGTGATCACTTTTGATCAGTTTAATGGATCCTTAAAGTATCCATTTCTTTAAGAAAAGGCTTCTATGAAATGTAGCTTGCTAAGCAGTTAAAATATTGGTTGTAGATTGAAGACTGTTTCACAAAGTAGGCCTATACATAACATAATAGCTTATATAACAGGATTTTTCTCCCCAGTGTTTGCTAAGCAGCTGTGCGGATTTATTAGCAGTGAACAATGGCTCTTTTTATTGTTACTTCGGTTTTGGAGAGATGGAAAACTTTTTTACGTTCTCATATTGGACTTTATTCCCAACTCCACCTCCGTTAACACTCCCATAAACATCATCTCCCAATGATTTGAAGGATTACACACACACTTTATGGGATTTGCTGCGATTTAAACAGATGATTACTGCAGCGGAGCATGGCCTCGTGGTAATCGATCAGGGACAAAAAAGGTGCATTACGCAAGTTGATTTGTGGCCTAGCTGAAGCTAATCTAGGGGAAATGGCTGGTTTAAGGAGCGGGAGTGAATGCGATATGATGGAGATCGGAATACTTTGCCAGGAACCTCCGCTTCATCTTTCAGCCTCTAAAAGCATTCCTCCATTCCTGCACGTGATAATGAGTCCCACTAGTGAAAGAGCCTTCTCCTCCTTCATCATTAGCCGTTTGCTGCAAACACGCCATCTCTCGCCTTTTATTGCTTCTCACACTTTCTAGATGTTTCTGTTCAGCAATTAAAGTCGGTTAGATGCGTCAACAACAAATTATGCTTTACTACAGTCATATATTGCAGTCCTTAGTATCTGGATTCGTATGTTTAACTAAAACTATAATCATTCATTCATTCATTTTCTTTTCGGCTTAGTCCCTTTATTAATCTGGGGTCGCCACAGCGGGATGAACCGCCAACTTATCCAGCATATGTTTTACGCAGCGGATGCCCTTCCAGCTGCAACCCATCACTGGGAAAAACTATAATCATAACTGAAATAAATATTGTTTCAATAAAAACTGTATAATAGAACTGACAAAAACACAAAAGGTCCAGTTTCACAAACAGGACTAAGCCTTCACTAAATTTGCTAATTAAGCAGCTTTTACTGAAATGACTTTGAAAACAAAGGACTTGAGTGTATCTTGAAAGTATTCTATGCCACTGACATATTTTTTAGTTTTTTGTCACTGCTACCTATTTTTAGTTAAGACAGCTCCTATTATTTAGTCTAGGACTATAGCCTTAAGCATTGTCTCAGAAACTGGGGTAAGAACATTTAAAGTAAAACTGTATTGTAGCTAGTACTAGTGTAAAAAATATAAAATAAACATGAATATTAGATATCAATTTTAATCTTAGAAAAAAGTAAATGAAAGGTGGAATATTAACATTTAAACTGCATATAGATATGTATATAATGTGTATATAATATGCATATTATAAACATGTTAAATCCAAAATATACAAACAAATAACTAATTAGAAGTGCTAATACTACCAAAATAACATTGCCCCTAAATAAATATAATAAAACTAAAGTACTAAAATACATTGTGCAAATGGATTGTCATCAGCTGCTTGTCGATCTTGAAAATTGTTGAACAAATTTATAAATATTGATTAAAACATTAAAATATTTCATGTTTAATATTTAATATTAATATTTTAGATTTTAAAATGTTTTCTTTTTGTAAATAAGTAAACTGCATGTATTTTTAGCTCTAAAAATAAAAAATATATATTTTTAGAGCAAACACTTAGGAATCCTAAATTTAGGACTGCCCATTAAGACTGGCAAGTTATGTTTAAGCCTTTTAGATTTTTTTATGAATATGGGCCCAGGTTTGAATGCAACAGTAACCAATCACATGTAAACAAACCAAAATGGTTACAAAGCCTAAAGCCAGTAGTATATTATGAGCTTAAGAAAGTGTTCACTTACATATAACAATAGAAAGCTAGATGAATATTGGCAAACTTATCCTTTAGATCTATGGACTCACTGTCATTAGCATCTTTATATCTTGATTTTGCAGTGCAGTGAAAAATAAAAAAACCTTGCCTGAATCTCTCCAGTCTGACGACTCAATTAGTTTGAGATCTATTCTGTACCCTCAGTCCCAGCAGACCTGACCACATTTTCTCCTATTAATCAGCTCATACACGAGACAACCCCAAAACCCAGTCCAGCACACTCCTCTCTGTGCAGCTGGGACAGAAATGACATTCAAACACTGAAGCCAAAACTCTACACCAAGCACAAACACCTTCCAACATTTCCGATCTGCCTAACTCCAGCACTGACCAATGGCAGGCTTCTCAAACAATTATTACAGCTCATCCGATTGTGTGTATTTTTTTGATTCTCCTGTGTCATATTACAGTTAATTTGGATTTTCTTTCTCATGCAAGTACTTGGCCGCCATTAGCTTGTTGAGTACTAAAGTTGGATTGTAGTCAATTTTTAGTACTTCTCACTTGCAGGCAAATATATGGTCACTAATGGTCTGTGTTGAATTTAAGAAGAACTTTAGTGGAAACTATCACCCGCTTCGAATGTTATCAGTCGATTGAATGGGCGTTATCAGTGGTTTATCAGCTGATAGATATGGGCCAGTAGGGGCCTCAGAAGGCTGTTATCAACCATCCACATAATTTATCAGCTATACTAATAGAGAACAGTTCAGATCCATATCTGTTTTTACATTTGTGACGATTGGGTTTAGGGTTGGGGTAGGGGTAGACGTTAGTAAAATACAATTAATGGGAAATAATATAATTTAATAAATAATCAGCATAGGCTTATTCTGCATTTTGTCTTTAAAACGAACGCTGCGTGGCGGTATACACGCTTACCTCCATATGAATGGATTTTAAGCTGTTATAAGTTTCTCCAGTGGCTCACCGTGTACGTCAGCACATCGCTGGTGCGGAGTTGACAGCGATGACGGAGTTCGAGTCTGGCGAAGAATGGTTTCAGAAAGCAGGTAAGACAAAAGCCAAAAAAGTAAATTATTTGTTTTTATTGCTTTTTTAAAAACAGACGGTTGGGTTTTGGGAAGGAGGAGGGCGGGTTAATTGGTGCTTTTGAAAAAATAATGACAGTTGGGTTTAGGGAAGGAGGAGGGCAGGTTAATCGGTGCTTTTGAAAAAATAATGACCGTTGGGTTTAGGGAAGGAGGAGGGCAGGTCAATCGGAGCGGCCTCTGCTGGATTTACGCGAGAACAGCAGATTAGCCATGTGCATGGTTGATAACAGCCTTCTGAGCCTACTAGTAGGTGCAGTAGGCCCCTACTGGCCCATATCTATCAGCTGATAAACCACTGATAACACCCACTCAATTGACTGATAACATTCGAATCGGCTGAAACTATAGTCGACATGAAATGAAATGTGGCTTTTGAAGAAATAGGGTATTTTCATGGCTTTTTAAGGCCTGTTCTTTCATTTAAGTTTGTCAACTTGCTCTTTTTCTTTTCTTTTGTGCTGATGTTAATATAACTACTAACTAAATGCTTAAAATAATGGTTTATTGACCTTAATGGTTCCATCAAGAATCTTTAACATCCATGGAACTTTTTGATCCCACAAATGTTTCTTTATCATGGGTGAGTTTTTGCAATATAAAAAAATTGTTTCTTTGAAGATCTAAAACAAAACAAAAACTGTTCTTTTATGTCATCACTGTGAACCCCCCCCCCCAAAAAAACCCTTTTTGGTTCTTTCTGGCACCTTTATTTGTACAGCGGCGCTTGGTCTTTTGTTACTATGAACATTCCCCAATGCTTACTGTTTCTAATGAAACATTCAGGTTTTTTTAAATTAGTTTTTTACTCATCTTTATTCTCTCTGTCATGTATCACTTGTTTTCAATGGTGTCTTATCCATATGCTTCCTCACCACTGAAGAAAAACTGAAGTGGTATTTTGTTTTTACAATAACGTGTTCCTGTATCTCCAGACGAGCCCCCATTTATTTGTTGTAAAATATATTTAAAATAAGTTCTTTTTTATCTTTATATAGTTATTTCCTAATTTAAGTTATCTTCATTCATTCATTCATGCTATATTATTCCTCTACTTCTGAGTAAATAGAAGTTCTACATATTACATCATCAACGTTTTGTGAATAGCTAAAAAAATGGAAGTGTTTTATAGAACAATGTGTTTTATAGTGTTTTTATAGAACAATGTGCTGCATTATCCCGGACGAGCCCCCAATTTTTGGTTGTAAAAGACATTTAAAAGTATTTATCTGTCTGTCTGTGTCTGTCTACCTACATACCTACCTACCTACAATCATTCTAGTATTTTCTTTCTCTAATTTACCACTGATTGAACAGAACTGCCACGTATTACATTATACATATTACAACACACATTTTACTCCTCATGTCATCACTTTCCACACGGGGTCACTGATTTTAACGTGACAGACATCTATTTAATCAGTCTTTTCACTACTCATCTTCTTTATTCTCTCCCTTTGTCATTTATCACTTGCTTTCAATTGTGTCCGCACCCGTCTGTTTCCTCATCACTTCATCTTCCTCATTGTTTTCCCTTTTCTTCCACTCATCTGTGCTCATTCTCTCCTCATCCATCACCCACTCCCGTTCCGTTCCTGTCACGTCGTGTGTGTGTGCGTGTGTGTGTGTGTGTGTGTCATCTACTCCTGCTGTCTGTTTCACACATTATCCAAGATGTTCAGCTCTGATCAAGCCATCATGGCAGATGCTTAATTGCGTCTGCCAGCTCTGTGATGTGCCACAGTCCCACAATCCACTGGCACTGCAGCTCGTACAGGGTGCTGGTCTTTGTCAGACGGGATGCTGTGTTTCTTGGCATTTAGCTCCGAAATGTCAGCAGGACAGACGGGAAGTAAATAGAAGAGGACAAGTTTCTAAATGCAGAATCCAAGGCTTTCAGGTTTATTTATTAAATTGCTTACTTTCAATGGTGTCTCAGGACTTGGTGTCTGTTTTGATAATTCTGCACCACTTTGGCTAGGTTTTTTTTTTTTTTTTATACGTGCTGGTTGAATTTGTATTTTAACAAACATTACGTATGATTTCAATGCATGTTCCTTACATTTCATAAAAATTGCTAAATTAATGGGTTTAGTTAGTAGTATAAATGTGTTGTATATTGTCTATGATAATATTGTCATTTTTGCTTTGTGAGCTTATATTAAGTAGTCCATCATCATTGAGTGGGTGATGAAGACTATTAGAATAGTTACTATGAGGCTATAGTTGTTAAAGAATAAATTATCCCTGCATGTTTTTTTTATTTTTTTATAAATTTATATTCATAAGATTAGGGCTGTACAATATATTGCAAAATTATCATTATCATGATAATAGTATATGCAATTCATTTTTTCAACATATTTCTAAACATAATAGTTTTAATAGCTTTTACTTACTATTTTTCAAGATACTAGTATTCAGCTTAAAGTGCAATTTAAACTAGGCTTAACTAGGTTAATTAGGCAAGTTAGGGTATTTATTGTATAACAATGGTTTGTTCTGTAGACAATAAAAAAAATTGCTTCAAGGGGATAATAATATTGACCTTAAAATGGTTGAAAATTTTTTTAAAACTGCTTTTATTCTAGCTGAAATGAAGCAAATAAGACTTTCTCTGGAAGAAAAAATATTATAGGAAATACTGTGAAAAACTCCTGTTAAACATCATTTGGGAAATAAAAAAGAAAGAAAAAAATAATCACAGGAGGGCTAATCATTTTGACTTCAACTGTACTTCCGAGAACCATCAACTAGGCCTGTCACAGTAATCAATATATCATAACAATTTATCGCACAACACATGGCCATGACCTCAATAATTTTGGGTGATGCAATATATATCGTCCATACAAAAAAAAAAACAATATCAGCAACATTTTAGCTCTATTGAAGTACTTACTATAAATTACTATAGTATATTTTCATGTGGGTGTCTAACAACTGAAAATAGATCTGTTACTTTTTTCTAGTTCTTTTTACTTTGCACTTTTTTGTTAATGTTTATTATTATTATTCATTTGTTTAGGATATACGTTTTCACATTCTGATTCCAATGCCTAATTATTAAATTGCTAAAATGACTATAATTAAATCAAATTTTCTTAAGAGTAAAATATGATGCGTTCTTTTGGAAGAGTGTACTTGCATTGTGATGCTATTATATTGTTATGCTGAAATTATAAAATGAGTGGCATAAAATGGTCTTAAAATGACAATAATATTGTTTATTGCAATATATTTTGGTGCAATATATCGCATGACGAAAAATAGATATTGTGACATGCCTACCATCAACAGCAGTACTTGGGTTAAAAGTTGAGTCAACTCAAAAATAACCCGTGCAGAAAGTTGCATTACAATTTTAAGTTGAGTCAACGTTTTGTTTTACACTAAATGAAATCAGCAGTATTTTAATCTCTATCCTTCTGTTTGACACTTAATTGGCATTTATGACTCTCATACCTTGCACATTCCCAGTACAGCTCCATGGACATGTAAAACAGGCTCGTTTAATTATCTCAACAGCGTTTCCATTTCATCACAATCTCTCGCAGCATTTGTTGCTTTTGCCAGCCGTTCCACCTCTTCTCCTCTTTCATCATCTCGCAGCAGGCAGCAGTCGAGCACAACTCCATTCATTCTCATTAAATGTCATGTTTCAGCACGTCTCTCTCTCTGCACCTCGCCACCATTGTGCTGTGCAGATTAGAGCACTATGTAAATACACTCTTGAGTAAATGCATGCGAGGATGATAAAACAAGCTGTCTGATGTGTGAGCAGTTTTAAGAGCCACTTTGAGACGCTTGATGATAAAACAAGTGTTTCGGTCTCATTCAGAGGCTCTGCTTTAGTACCAGGTAAAGAGAGTTCTCTTATGAGAGAGTCATTAATGCAAAAGCATGATTTTTTACTGAGTTTGTGAATCAAGTATTGCTCTTCTAAATCTCTTAAGAAGTGGTTTGACTATTTTTTTTATTTTAGTTTTCTCTTATGTTAACGTACTTGTTTATTCATGAGGGTAATATTGTTTGTTGGACAAGCACAGTGCATGATGACAAGCACAAAATGGTCACGTTAAAGTACCATTCACTTTTTTTTATTTAGATTTTTAAACATTTTACTTGAGGTTTTGTTTTTTACAGCCATAAATGAATGTTCCCAGAATGTTGCAAGAAGTTTTTTGTGAAGTATGGTTTTATATGGTATCTACAGTGTTCAGTGAGGCAAAAATTAGCAACTTATAAAGTGAGCAGTAATCATTTTAAGAGTGAAAGAAAGTTTAAGAGTGTAAAAAAGTACTTGAAAAATTTTACGCTATGATAAATGTCTTACTGTAGAGCGGGGAATATAAGTATTAAATACTTCACCATTTTTCTCAGGAAGCATATTTTTAAAGGTGCCGTTGACTTGAAAGTTTCCCCGGATGTTGGTCAGAAATCCATATATGCAAAGAAAACAAATCTAATTAGTTTACAAATTAAGTTATGCGTAATAAAATGAAATGACGCAGGGGAAAAGTATTGAACACATGAAGAAAGGGAGGTATAGAAAGGCAGCGAAAGCCCAGACAGCAGCTGAAATCTCTCAGTAGTTCTTCAGCAACCCTCTGCCCTTCCTCATTGTAAATTAATATTAGCTGCTTAAGTCCAACATTTACATTAGCAGGATGATGAAGCTGATACTAGAGTGGACATTTTAGCAAGACAATGATCCGAAACACAGCCAGGCAAACTCTCAAATTCTTTCAGAGAAAGAAAATCAAGCTGTAGAATGGCCCAGCCAATCACCTGACTTAAATCCAATATAAAATACAAATTAAAGCTCAGATTTGATAGACCCATCACAGAACCATCAAGATTTTTACACTGTTGAAGTCTGTGAAAAACTCATACCTGAGCAATGCATGTGACTTCATTCTCCATATGAGAGGTGTCTTTAAGCTGCCATCACCAAAAAAAGCCTTTTATACAAAGTATTAAATGCGTATAAGTAGTTCAGTACTTTCTCCTTGTGTCATTTCTTTGTTATTACACATAACTCCATTTTCATATTTTTAGTTTTGTTTTAGTTTTACGTTTGTATTGTTTGAGTTTTTACCAAAATCTGGTTCAATTCCATGTCAACAGCTCCTTTAGAAACATATTATTCCCAGGAAAAAACATGGTGTTCAATATTTATTTCCCCTACTGTATATGGAAAAAAAATAGATCTAATGGGGGATTTGATGTCATTTTTCAACCTTACCATTAAAAAAATGATGGTTCACTTTTTTATATGCTTTTCTTAAGTAGTAAGAATGCATTATTCATGGTTACATGCAACTAATCCTGAACCTAGCACTTAATAATAAACATAACCATATAGCAAGTACATGTAGTTATAATATTAATATTGCTAATATTATTATTATATTATTGCTAATTAATATTACTAATATTACTGTGTACTGAAATGTGCAGTTATACTAGCAATTTCACTGTAAAATAAAGTGTTTCCAAAACCTTTTCGGTAAAAGTAAAGTGTCTTTTCACATTCAATATATATTTTTTATTATTATTTCTGAAAAATCAGATTACAGTGATATACATATAGTGAGTACACCCCTCACCAATCTCTAATTTAAATTAATATTTTCTATAGGATGCTTTACAATATTATATTTGTGCAAATGCATTAGATTGGTCATTACTGAAGCAAATCTGGAGCTAATCTAACAAAATGACTTAAGATAACAGTACAGAAATTACTAGCCCAAATGTATATGTTAGGGAAAAAAAGTCAGTTTTGAAGTTTGTCGTTTTTTGCAACATTTAGCATGAATTTAAATGTATTATCTTTCTATTTCTAAAGATGTTCGGTGACTGAAATGTGGTATTTTAATAAATGTATCCATTTAATAAATCTGTTTGTTCAAATACACCAAAATATATTACCTATATTTACTGAGAAATGGATAAAAATATTCATTTTTAAAATGAGGTGTATGCATTTATGCTGATATACTGTATGTACGTTATTAATATTATTATTGCTTTAAACTTTTTTTGCCATCTTTTTTTTCCGCACTGTTAGTGAACGGTTCTGACTATGTGCTAAGCATGCTTGGAATCTGAAACTAAACTGAATGCACAGTCTGCGTATGAATATTTAAAGAGAATGTAGAAGTGTATCATTGGTTGTCTGTGTACTTCACAAATTAAGGCTCGAAGTGGTGCTAAACACCTTTCAAAAGAAGCCTGTAAGATGCAGATTAAATGATTAACTAATCAGACATTTTTCACTGACTCTGAATGTGTGACGATACACAAATGAAGTTCTCTTCAGGTTTTGTGCATGTGAAAGGTGTGATGTTGCTCTCCAGATGTTTCTGCGCTGCCATTATTTCCCAGATGATTTGAATTTGAAAGATGTATTACTGATGTTCTTTTCCTGCAAGACAGTGTTTTGCGGTTTTCAGTTTGACACATAAAGAGGTCTCTGGTGTCAGAAATCCTTTGATAGTCCTCCAACCAGAATGATCAAAGACTAAAAGAAAAAAAAACGATCATGCAAATTAGTTGTCTCTGCATGCTTTAAACTTTCATTCTTCATCTGAAGGGCTCATCTGAATGATATTTTTCTCTTTTTCAGATGGTGGCGTTAGAGAGGCAGGTGTTTGATTTCTTGGGGTACCAGTGGGCTCCCATCCTTGCCAACTTCTTCCACATCCTGGTGGTCATCCTGGGCCTGTTCGGCACCATTCAGTACAGACCTCGCTACATTGTGGTGGTTAGTAAACCTTTTCTTTATTCTTGACTATGATTAAAACGTCTTATGTCACAATTTATCAACTAAATAGAAAAAGAAGCTTAAGTAATTCCATAATTACATTGCAGAAATGTACATTTTTCTTCCATAAATGGTCACCCTTTACATTTCGCTGTGGGTTTTACAAAGATTTTGCTATTGAAAAGTATTAAAAAGAGCTTGTGACTAAACCTCATAATGCCATTGGACCTTCAAATTGTCAGTCAAGTGTCATAGCTCCTCCCACCTCAATCTAGAATGAACTTCTGCACACTGTAGACTTTCTTTTGTTGTTTCTTATGCAAGGGTGAATAAACAATTGGTTGTTGGAATAAATACACTAATTTTATTTATTCAAGAAACCATATGTAGTTTTAAAGCCTGTACCAGGATGCTTTTTACTGACTTTTAACACCTCGTGACCAATCAAAGAGCACCAATGTGATCGTATACATGAACAACGAGGAGTGTTCTCATTTATGCTGAGCACTGTATATACAGTTGAAGTCAGAATTATTAGCCCTCCTCAATTATTAGCCCCCCTGTATATATTTTTTTCCTAATTTCTGTTTAACAGAAAGCTTTTTTTTAACATGTTTCTAAACATAATAGTTTAAAAGAGCCCCTATTTTGCATTATAGATGGTCATATTTTGGTTTTGGGGGTCTCCAACAACAGGCTGATATGCATGCAAGGTCAAAAAACACTTTCATTGTCTTATAATATGCATTTATTTTTACCTAATTATCCCAACGACTCCCATATGATTCGTTCAGTGATTCATTTGTTCCCAAACCCCTCCTTAGCGTGAAGCTAATCTGCGCTGATTGGTCCGATGACCCAGTCTGTTGTGATTGGTCGACTGGGTTCAGCGCGAGACATAGAAACACCCACCACAGTTACGAAGTAGCAGCCAGAGTATGTGAGAGCCCAATGCAGGAATGCAATAAAGCAATGTAGTTAAACACCAGCATATTACTCTACTCTTAACCCTAACCCCAACCCCAAGTAATAACAATGACACACATTCATTATTAATCCACACAGTGGCAAAAGTTCAACTATTTTGAAAACTGACTGATGGAGAACAGCTGATGGTGGCCATAGCAACAAGAAACGGCAGAGGATCACGAGTTCAGAAACGCATTTAAATCGGTAAAGGAAGAAGCACGCGGCACGTTTTCAATGTGGTTTTGGACACAATATGTGAATAGCTTTAACTTCTAGTGAATAGATTTAACCTGAGAGATACAGTACAAGCACTGATCTATAATAGATAAGTGATTAAAAGCCACACGGGGCGATTACAACTTATAACAGACAATTAAACACACATTTTGCAAACTACACAAAATGAGGCAACAATTTTAATCACACTTGCATGTTATGATCCAGAGGAAGAAGAAACTGGTCCATGAACTGCAACAGTTACTGAAAAAGTCCCTGACAAAGTCTGACAAAGTCCCATACGTAATAGTCTCTGCTGCTCCTTCCTTTAATAGCAAATGGCCGACGAATCCCACGCTGCAGCGTAGGTTATTGTACCAAACATCAAAAAAATGACAGGAACAAACACAGCACAAGGTTGGCTATACTGTGGTGTTGTTGTGAAAATGAACTTTTACCCTTTATTCCCCGCAGCCGAATCTCCATCTGTCAGTGATCGTCATCTTCGCGTCATGATCAGTCCCGTGATCCTCAGCGCTCCGCTAGTGTCTGAAGTCAAATGCGTGTTCACATTTTACCGGATATGGAAATACATATTTGGTGATGTACCGTATCGACGTAGACGCGTTCAAACAAAATATCCGAACCCAACTCGATTCATTCATTCGACTCAGAGTCAACTATTTCGTTAAAGAATCAGTAGTTTTAAACACTGCACTTTCAGATTTAAACCTCAGCTGGATGTTTTCATTCACTAAGAGCTGTGCTACACACTGCATGGAAGCTCATTTTCAAAAACCCATTATAGGGGCTCTTTAATAACTGATTTATTTTCTCTTTGCCATGATGACAGTACATAATATTTTACTAGATATTTTTCAGGATACTAGTATTCAGCTTAATGTCACGGGTGGGTCTTGAACCCAGGTCTCTGGTGTGGAGACTGGTGATTGAACCACTGAGCCACAGGGGCAGCTGTGTTGGACCCAAACGAAAACACTCCAAGTAGGGATCCAGGAACAAAAAAAAACAAAAAAAAGTCAACTTAGATTCTTCTCAAAAATGAGGTAGCAAAACAGACAACTTAGGTTCTTCTCAAAATGAGGTATACAAAATGTTTTAACAGTATAATAAACATACAAAGAAAACTCCACGATGGGAGAAAACAAATAGACAATAAGGCAGCAAGCAAAAGGGGAAAACAAAGAGTCTTACTAGACGTAGCTCAGGAGATCATGAACGCAAGGCAAGTTCACCAGGGCTGACTCAAAAACCGAGTGAGGAACAGAGAAAAAGTGACAACTTAAATACACAGACTGGAACAAGTCACAGGTGATCGAAATTAAGTAAACAAGAACACACGAGAAAGAACTAAGGCAGAGGGGAAACACGGGGACCTCTAGGGTAATAGAGACAAAGTGCAGGATGGTGACACTTAAAGTGCAATTTAAAGGCATAGCTAGGTTAAATAGGCAAGTTAGTGAAATTAGGCTTGTCATTTGTATAATGATAGTTTGTTCAGTAGATAATCGGAAAAAATATATATCGCTTAAGGGGGCTAATAATATTGACCTTAAAATGGTTTTTAAAAAAAAATTAAAAACTGCTTTCAGATAAAACAAATAAGACTTTCTCCAGAAGAAAAAAATATTACAGGAAATACCTTGAAAAATTCCTTGCTTTGTTAAACATCATTTGGGAAATATTTTAAAGTAAAAAAAAACCTTCACAGGAGGGCTATTTTGACTTCTATATACTGTATATATATGCAAAAGTTCAATGAACGCGAGGACTGCAGAAGAGTGTCTAGCATTTGTGGTTGTCATGTCCAATCATTTATTAATAGCCTTTTGATGGCACTTTGCCTTTTACACTTTGTCTTTAACATGACATGTCTGCCACATGACAGAAAAACAGACCATAACTCGATGACCACAATGAACTTGATGAGAACTTAATGCATGCACTTATTGCCTCATGTATACGTGCTTACGTATACATGTAAAAGTGAAGGAGTGACTTGACTGTCAAGTATGGTGACCCATTCTCTGCATTCGTCCTCTGCATTTAACTCCGTCTTCATATTAGGAGCAGTGAGAACACACACACACACACATTTTATTTTTGTGAATTGTGGGGACATTTCATAGTTCTCCATTGTTTTTATACTGAACAAACTGTATTTCCTATCGCCCTACATCAACCCTACCCCTAACCCACTCATTCTCTGTGATTTGATAAGCTTTTTGAAAAATGGGGACATGGGGAAATGTCCTCATAGGTCATCTTCTCCTTGTAATATCTCTGTCATACACGTCATTATACACATTTGTGTCCTGATATGTCACAAACTTGCTCACACACACACACACACACGCACGCACGCACGCACGCACGCACGCACGCACGCACGCACGCACACACACACACACACACACACACACACACACACACACACACACACTTGCAAGTCTAACTCACTAGTCATTAGGCCTCAACAGCCTTGATGAGAATTAAATACTAATTGTCATTGTCAAGTGGAAACCTTGTTAATTACTTTTTTTTAGGAAATAATAATAATAATATTTTAAAGGGCTCCTATTTGACTCCTTTTACAAAATGTAATGTAAGATAAGTCTTTGATGTCTCCAGAATTTGTCTGTAAAGTGCCTGCTGAATATGTGAACTTTGGAGTAAGATTACATTGTAGCTGTTTTGTTACCTTGTTACCTTTGTTTGTGTGCCTTTTAAATGCAAATTAGCTGATTCTCCCAGCCCACCATTCCCACATGCCTGTCTGTTTCTCCTGCTGCATAGTCAAATAAACAGCAGTCAGTGACAGAGACAGATGCGAATGAAGCAGAGATTTAGTTTGAGTCAAATATAGCAAGTAAGGTTATTTGATTTATTTGTCATAGTTTATTCAAGCCTTTCTGCAACGATGAGTCATGCTGTTACAAAGTTTGCAGTACACACATGCACACGTTTAACTTTGCACTGTTTTTGCACGTCTACTTGCAGCAAATGTGACAGGATACAAGTTAATATACACTGCTGTATGGATGTCCATTATGCTAATGCACAAAATAAACCTATTTTAACGTCCACAAACCAGGACTCCTGTTGTGTGTTTGAAGCATCCTCGTATATAGTTGTACTAACACTGTGCGGCTGTGCTGATTTCAGTGGTTATGAATTACATATCGATTTTACAGTCTTTTCTTTATTACGAACGCACACTGTTTTAAAAACTTTTTAAACTTGTAAAACTCATTCTTGAGGTGCAGCTGATCACAGAGAGTTGGAACAGATCTTTTAATCCCAGTTTTTTTGCAAATCCTGTTCTGTGGACATGTTTATACGCATTACTATGGAGTCATGTTAATACACTCCTGTCAAGCAATTCAGTGGGCACATCACATTTTGGTGGGCCTCCAAATCACTGGGATTTGGATCCTATTTTAACATCAGAAAATAATAAAAAAAGACTTGTGTTTATATCACTCCAATATGGACACACTATACCTACACACAGTTCTGTTCAATTGGCTTCCAAAAGTTGATTTTGCATCAAAGGTGCCCTTTAAATTATGTTTGACACAGTGTTGTCAAACTGTATTTTGTTGATGGCTAGAGTCTTGAGAAGCCATAAATCTACTGGCCATAAATGTTTCTAACAGCCCATGAAAATGTGTTTTCAGCTGTATGTGTTTGTGCACCTCACCAGTTGAAGAGTAAACATTATTTATGTGAAATATGCTGGACAAAAAACTCCATTTGACAAATGCTTGCAGGGCCTAAAATGAACACCTGTCAAGCACTAAATGTGAGTAAAAAGCCAGTTCACAGTAGCCATTTAGTTCAACAGTATTCATTATTTGTCAATTCAAACTATCACTGAGTGTGAAATGAAGTATCATATCTGAAAGACTGCATTTTAATAAAATAAATATGTTATCTGATGTGCAGCACCCTGATCTTTTGATGCGAGAAGCTCATGATAAATGTATTTTCTGTCTCAGAGCTGCTCAGTTCAATGTTAAAGAATCTTACTCAGTCTTTGCAAGTATAGCAAGAGTACAACTTGCTTGTAACATGTATTTGACAATAAACGTGCCAAACACCTTTCCAGAACTTTCCTTGAAGCTGTATGGTTAAATGTTTACAATCTAAAAATATTCTTATAAATATAAATATTAGTTTTAATTATTAATAATAATAATAATAAAAACAAATTGTTAACTATATTATGAATATAGTTCAATAGTACTATTATGATAATTGTATTCATTTGATTAATACAATCAATAATGATGAAAATATCAATATTATTAATAAAGAACTCAAATGGATGTGTTTTATCAATTTGTTCTGTTTAATTAAACGATAAAATAAAAAAATTAATAATAATAATAATAATAATAATAAAGCACATACAGTTTCATGGCAGATATTTAAATATTTATGTCTGCAACTTTATAATTTCTGTTTTCCCCTTTTCCTGAAAAACCACCAACAAGGTTTCCACCTGAAAGTGATGCTTTGTATTAATTGTCTGTTGTCATCTACATCTCATTATAATAAAGAATGTCATACAAATATAATTAATTTGCATGAATTTAAGAGATTTTAGTAATGAAAGTAAAGTTTAGTGTTTTTATTTAAGGTGATACAAATTGTCATGAAATAATGACACATAATGCAGTAAACATATTTTATTGTGTCTTTATTGTTGTCGTGTAAATACACAAAACAAATTGACCAAAAATGCTAGTTTTCATCAAAATATGATTTAATTACTGTGACATTTGACCTAGACAAGTTCTTGATGTGTTTTGTGAATTATTTCCAACCAGGCGAGCTAAAAATGTGTTTTGATCTGTTCCTTTTATAATGGACAGTTTTAAAGAAATGCTTATATGCAAATAATGTTTATGGCTCATGCAAATCTGCTTACTGTTGATCAAAGACCGCAGGCCTCTGAAGCAGAACTGAACGCTTTGCAGATAATGGACTCTGGCACAGACACTGGACGGGCCTTATACTTTGACACATTGTATGGCATTTTAATCCCCTAAATCTGCAACTAATTACCGTGAATTAAATGATTAGGGAGTCCAGCTCCCTTCAGTTCCTCTCTGGGTCAGTCCATGATGCAGCTTCACATCAAGTTCAACAGGATTTTCAAGCCTTTATTTTAGCCGATGAGATGCGGCGTAAGCTATTTTAGGAATTTATAATAATCAGTAACTTTTAGATTACGTCATACCCCTACGTATGTTTGAAAGAGCATTATATACTGTGGAGATCAAAATTAGATAAACGCTTGATTTTGTGGAAAACAAAACAAAGCAGTTCACTGACTTTAGTGATTTCTTATAGCTATAACTTTATATGTTATACAAGGATTTCCCTGAGATTTTCAATCAGGTTTAGATCAGGACTCTGGGCTGCCATTTCATTATTTCAATATTTTCAGCTTTCAGAAACTGCTTTGCCTGTTTTGCTGTGTGAATGGGGTTCATTTTCCTCCATGAATATTGCTGGCTGATTGTTTGATTGGAGGGATGGGATCACATGTTGCTGAGGGAGCTTCTAATAAACATTTCAGCTATGTTCATGTAAGGCTTGACATTCAAATATGATTTTTTCTCAGATCTGTTGTGTTAAATGGGACCAATATTGGATTTCAAGTGTGATCATGGTTCTAAAACTGACCTGCATGTGCAAAAGAAAAATTTCAGTGTAAACTTTCTAGTCATGTACAAAATGTGTATTTGTAAGCCTGACAGGCTTATCGGCAGCCCGATTCTAAGTGGAGGAGGACTAAATGGCTTTATTCTGTGGCTATGTGCCACAAAACATTGTTCTGAGCTGAAATAATTCTTTAATTATAGGCAAAGCTGACAGAAGTGAAAATCTCTTAATGAAGCATACACTAACCTACATGTTATTCAGTCACAAGATGGTGAAAACAGTGAAAACAGCAGCATGACAAACAACCATATAAATATGGATGTGAACATATTCACTGACAGTCAAGATAATTCAAAGTACCTGGATGAGCTCGTGTTATTGGTTTTGTGAATTTCAACAAGACCAAAAAGAGTGACCAATAAGTAATGTAATGTGTGTATTTATATAGCGCATTTATCGTGTATGGCCATACACCCAAAGTGCTTCACAATCATGAGGGGGGTCTCTCCACACCATCACCAGTGTGCAGCATCCACTTGGATGATGTGACGGCAGCTACAGGACAACGGCGCCAGTGCGCTTACCACACACCAGCTATTGGTGGAGTGGAGAGACAGTGATATAGCCAATTTGGTGGATGGGGATGATTGGGAGGCCATGATTGGTAAGGGCCGATGGAGGGAATTTGGCCAGGACACCGGGGTTACACCCCTACTCTTTGCTAGAAGTGCCATGGGATTTTTAATGACCACAGAGAGTCAGGACCTCGGTTTAACATCTCATCCGAAAGGCGGCGCTCACTGACAGTATAGTGTCCCCTTCAATATACTGGGGCATTAGGACTCACACAGACCACAGGTTGAGCGCCCCCTGCTGACCTCACTAACACCACTTCCAACACCAACCTAGTTTTCCCATGTGGTCTCCCATCCAGGTACTGACCAGGCTCAGCCCTTCTTAGCTTTAGTGAGTAACCGGTCTTGGGCTGCAGGGTGATATGACTGTGGCTTGAATTAAGAACAGAATTAAAAATAAGAATTAAGAACAGCTGTCTACACTGTAAAAAATGCTGGGTTCAACTTAATTTCTTCATGTTGTCCCAACAGAAATTGATTAACCTGATTGTTTTTACAAATTTAAGTGGATTGAACATAAAACAATTAAGTTGTCCCCCAAAAAAAGTACAAATTGTGTTGTTTCAACGCATTTTAAATATTCAATACATTTTAAAAGTCATTTTTTTGAGTGTAATAAGATGTGAATAAACACGTCAGATTGTTTTTAACTGATTATTATCGCTATTTCCACATCAGTGTGCATTTTACAAACTATTAATGATTTGTTTTGCTAGTACTAATGTGTATTTAAACTTCTGAAACCTAAAAGCTATTTGGCAGCTGATCGTAATGTTCTAATAACATATGAAAGTGGCACAATTCGAAATTAAAAAAGTCAGATTTCATGTTGTTTGTGCTGTCATGAGAAAAATAGATATAAGTCACACGTGGGCAAAAAAGCCAACAAAAACAAGAATAATAATCAGATTTGGGCCACAATTTTCTTCACCCAGTGGACAATTTAAGCTGCAATGTTGAATTGATTGACTACAGAGATTCTCCACATTATATTGTCCTCGTGCATTAGTGCATCAGTTTCATAGATGACCAGCCTTTTTGGAGTACTTGAGTGAGTTAGGGACATTTCAAAGATGCAGTATTTGAGAAATCACCGATTTGAAACAATCAGCTTCTCTTTTTATGGATTTTTATTGACCTTCATCTGGACAACCTTCTGCTCACAGCACAAAAAGCCAGAGAAAACTGTTTGGCTGCCAGTTAAACAGGGCTTGTCAGATAATGAATAAAATTACCAGCAAGTGCAGATTAACACAAATGAATAAGAGAATCTCAAGTGTTTTTGATCAGTATTAATTTTCAAATCTCCCATGTTTCTTTTTTTTATGTTGTTTTCTTTTATGTATTATGCTTTATGTAGCGCTTTGGGTGTAAGAAAAGTCCAGTATAAATAAAAGGCATTATTTATTATTATTATTATTATTATTATTATTATTATTATTATTATTATTATTATTATGAGATATTCTTAAAACGGCTGTTTGGATCGTTTAAAGTAGGACTTAGTAGAGACCTTGTAAATTTAGGAAACTGGTCCATTAAATTAAATTAAATTAAATTATGTTAATAGCTGTATGTGATGGATGAGTGTTGTTTAAACTGATGATTTAGGAAAAAATGGTATAAAACACAAATTGCTTAGAATTTTTGGCACATTTTTTATCTCTTTTTGCATTATCTGTGACTCAAACCCAAGACCTTAATGTTTCTACATCCATAATACACTATTTTAGCAACAAGAATAGCCTAAAACATAAAATTGCAAACCACAAAATTAAATTTTGAAGACATATTTTAAATAATTTGACTGACTTCTAATTTGCATAAAACGCTGAAGCCTTTTAATGGGAGTACACAGCAAAAAAAAAGCTAATTAACACTGAATTACTACTGCATATTATTTGCACATCTAATTGCGCTCAAATGTGATAATTTAATTCCAAACACATTCGCACGGCGACTGGAACTATCAAGTGAACCAAAGTGTCAATAAGGTTGAAGAGCTGAGAATAGAACAAAGCCATGAGAAAAGTGTTGAAGACAGACGAGCGGAAGACAAGCCTGGTGGTTTTGAGACTCGTGGGAATGATGCAGAGTATTGCTCAGGCTTGTGTTTTTTTTGTCATGTGTTATAGAGGCTCATTCTCCTTCACAACAGGTTACAATTACACCAGTCACCATATAAGATGTTCTGAGAGAAGCCTCACTCTTATTTATTTATTCTTGAGTCATACGAGATACAGTATCCAGGATATAATATTGCATTTAAAATGTAGTTAATATTGCAGTAACATTCCTCTGAGGAGACCTGAGGGTTTTCGAGAAATGTGAAGTTCCAATTGTTGTTAAAGCACTTATTATGTGTTTTTCAGAATATTACTTGCTTTTTAAATCACGTACTTGTCTTGTATTTAAAAGTATATTTTTGCCCGTGTACTTTTTATAGCAATGTTGAGTCTGGAGGTAATTTTCCCTTTCACTTTTTCCCATAGGGATCTTAAAAAAGTCATTACAAGCCATGAAGCGACCAACCCAGCTATGAGGAAAATCACATTACAAACTTTGATTTGAGTTTTTACTTCCAGAAACTGACTTGTGCACTCTATCAAGCAGGCAAGACTTGCAAAAAAGGCTCCATTTTTGCATAGCACAATTCCTGCATGCCACTAGTTTTACTTTAAATCATATATTTATGCTTGACATTCATGATGAATGTTGTTTTTAATGAATTCCGCTATAATGTATTTTTTAAACTTATATTTTTCATTCTTTTTTGTTCTGTTTGTACTGTTAAATTGAAAGCATTTGTTGGAGATTGAGTTTAGCTAACCTTTTATTTAGTGCTACTGCCTATTTGACATTATTTCTGCATGAAATGATAAAATGGCACTTATCTATGCTATTTTATGATGGTGGTGATTGCTTTCTGTAAATGGTATATGTATGGTTAGTATAGTTAGTAATTTATCACTTTGAAGTCCTCTTATATGGTTTTTGGAAAGTGTATACATAGAAATATGACTGTTAGATGGCACTGAATATTCCATTTAAAGGGATAGTTCACCCAAAACTGAAAAAAAAATACCCTTCACTTTTTCCAAACCTATTTGAGTTTCTATTTTCTGTTAAACACAAAAGAAGATATTTTAAAGAAACCTTTAGCCATTGACTACCATATTATTTGTTTTTCTTTCATGTCCTGCAGAATAATTAAATCTCATAAAGGTTTGGAACCACTTGATGATGAGTAAATAGTGAGTAAATGTTAATTTTTGGGGGGAACTATCCTTTTAATAAACTTTTACCTCAACTCTCAAATGCACACTTGGTTATGTTAACATTTCACACAATGTCGGTTATGTGTGTGAATGTAAAAAGATGGGAATTTAGTTAGGAAATTTTCCTTTTTTAGGAAACCGTCCTTTTAACAAATTCTTTTTCATCAAATTGTGTGTGTGAATGTAAAAAGATGGGGCAAAAATCATGTGTATCGTAATATTAGATCTGTCAAACGGCATCTTTTGTACACACTACTAACGCACTATAGCTCAACCAGGCTCCACCCCTTTTGTCCCAAATTATTTATATTCAGGACATTGTGTTGTCTACATTCCGAGCGAGTTCAGAAACAGGGTTTAGTTTACTGAGAATAACTCCCACTGGAGTGCTTTGTAACTTTGCAGATCTTCAGATGTTCAAACAGCTACATTATGCACTAAGGGAATTTAAAAAGTGCAAAAATAAGATCAAATAACTCCCCATTAATGTTGACTTTTCTCTCTAGGCGAGTGAATCCTTTGTTATTGTATTACCAGTGTAATTCTTTGGAAGGTGGTTGTTTTCGTGTAAACTTTTGCAACTTTGCTCCATTTTAAACTTTGTTAAACTCTCCAAAATAGAAGAAATCCTCAGACAAAGTGCTCCTCTGATCTCTGTATATCGGCGGAGGAAATCCCAGCGGAGTACGTCTGGAGAAAGAGCTCTTTTGCAGTTTGGAGAAAATTGCTCTATAAAGTCGTCTCAAGCTGCTCTTCAGAAAAGGGACCGATGGCAAACCTGAGATCCATTTTCACTCCAGTGACCCAGAAACTTCTGTACTCTCTTTCGACTCCCCGTGAACACCGTCTGCCTCGTGATAGTAACAGAAATTAGTCTTTTTCTCCATCTGATAGCCAGCAGGCTCAGGGTGGAGCGCTAATTCAGATTAACATTTAAATGGGATTGATAAGCATGTAAAATCCTAATTGATTGCATTTGTGGGTGGTAAACAAAAGCACAAACGACCGGGAAAACAACAAGGCTTGGTGCTCAAATCATAATGTTCCAGCATAAAAGAAGTCAGAACAGAGAAAGATACAGATCTGGAGAATAGAGGGTGTTTTTCCTGAAGGGTGTTCTCGACCTCTGTTTATCGCATTTTCAAGCGCTCTGATGCTGGTTCTGGAACAGCTTGAGTTTTGACTTGTTCTGGATGGGTGCTTGGCACTTGGCAGCACAACATGTGCTCAGATGTTGTGGTATAGTGGTACGATGATGGTATTAGGCGGAATTACATGGTGTTTTGAGGGAAAATAATAATACTAGAAGTCTAAATATTTAAATGTTTACCTTTTAGGCCTACTGTGCTAACACTGAAATTAGTTGTACACTGTAAAAAAATCTGTTCAATAACTTGCCTCTGAATTTTGTGATTTTGTAAAGAAGTTTCCTTTATTTACGGTTGTGAATTGCATTATGGGACCTTGATCACTGCTTTGTCAACTTATGATATTGACAATTCAACTCCACAGTTTAACAAAGTGACATTTTAGCAGTTTGAAATAGTATCTAGAGAAATAAGTCTGTAAAATAACAGAAAATGTACTGGCATTTTATTACAAGATTTATTTTTTGCCCTTTTTGCCTTTATTAGATAGGACAGTAGTCAGACAGGAAGCCAAGTGGGAGAGAGAGAGAGGGGGTAACCACTAAGCTATTGCGCCAACTAGTACAAGGTTTTTGTACCGTAATATACAACACCAACCCAGACAGTATGTCACTTTAAACTATTTAAAAATGTTAATTAAAGTCACTTTTTTTGTACTTTTCAAGGTTAAACTTTGTTGGAAGAAAGATCAAGGTCACATAATGCAATTCAAAAGCATAAATAAACGAGGACGAAATCAAAAATCAAATAAAAACATGAATCTCACAGTTTCTCACATTACCAACTTTCGTTTTGCAGATTTGTGAATGTATGATGAAATAGACTAAAATTATGACAGAAGTTGTATTAATTAATTAATGTTTCAATTAACTGTTCCTTTATGATGGTATGTTCTGTATTTTGCCATAACAACTACTGTTCTATAGTTTGTAATAATTAACATTTCTTCTTCTTAATGACAGAAATGTCAACAAAAAACTTTTTTACAGCAAAACCTGTCAACGCATTGATTAAACTCCATATCAGGGGTCACCAACCCAGTTTCTTGGAGATCTACCTTCTTGCAGATTTCAGTTGCAACCCACATCAAACACACCAGTCTGTGATTACCAGGTGCTGTTCAGGTCCTAATTAATTGGTTCAGGTGTGTTTGATCGGGGTTGAAGCTGAATTCTGCAGGAAGGTAGCTCACCAGTAACTTGGTTGGTTGACCCCTGCTCCATATAAAGCAATTCGACTTCATTAATACATGCAAAATTACTACAGGGAACCTTTTTTGTTGTTACATTTGACATTTTTTTCTTCAAACCAAAAACACAACATAAAGTTATTTATATAAAATAGAAGTAAAAACTGAATACAGTACATTTGTTGAGCAAAACACTTACATTGTGTCATATTTCTGCAGTCATTTCTGAAAGCGTATGTTATTTGAAAGTGATGTATTTTTTGTGTTTTTGACAGTATACAGTGTGGACGGCGCTGTGGGTTGCCTGGAACGTCTTCATCGTCTGTTTCTACCTGGAGGTTGGTGGTCTTTCAAAGGTAAGAGAGATCTTAATAACCCTGTTTTACAGCTTAACGGGACTGTTTATGCCCTTTTTACAGACTGTCCCAGTCTCTATTTAGAATAGTTACTATGCAACTTCAGCTTATTGTCTTACATTTACACTCAAAAAATGACTTCTCCTGCTTGTTCAGAGTACTTATTTAAAATGAGTCGAAACAACACAATTCTTACTTTTACTTTTTTGGGGGGGCAACTTAATTGTTTTAGGTTAAATCCACTTAAATTTGTAAAAATCCATTAAGTTAACTTAATCAATTGGTTTTGGGACAACAAGAAATTGTGTGGATCCCAGCATTTTACACCAAAAATGTAGATTTAGAGGATCTTTTAGAACGCATAAATTGGCAGAAAGAAGTTGTGTTTTTATCCCCAAGCCATCCCATGATACACTTCTCTATACAAGTGCTGGCAGGTCATGGACACAAACAAACACTCAGCCCCTGGTGTGTAATCGGTGGGAAACAAACTTGCTGTATAATTTACACATTCTGCTCTCAGTCTGTGTGATTGTGAATGACTCCTGCTGGACTCAGGCTCTACGTCTACTACACATAAATTTAAAATTTATTTTCCACTCTATCATTTTTAATTCTTTCCAAAAAAATTGTCATACACACTAAAATGACTGATCATGCTTTCGTTTATGTGCTGTATATGCGCACACAGATGTAAGATGCTTTTACCCGCATCATATCCGCCTGCCGTTTATTTACTTTCCGTCTCTTTGAAACTTTGCGGCAAAATGTCGCAACTATCGTCTGCTTTCGCCGCTTAACAACAGCTCCCAGTAAACATGGTAGTGTCATTTGAAGAGAGGCAATATGGAGCATGTGCAAACTGACATTAATCTTTAATAAAGCTGGCAAAATGGACAGCATCCAAAACATCTGCTTTACAATGCCATCCACTATGTTAGCTGAATTAGCCATATGACTTCGGTCACATGACTAAATGCGTCATCGTTTTCGAAAGCCTCCGTTTTCACAGTCCACACAGCAACGTGTAAATGACGTTTTCAGATGTATCCATTTTGCACAGCGATGTCTAAAATATATAATTTTCTTCTCTTAAAAATGCTGACTCAGTGTGGACGAAAGGCCGAAAGGAAGAGCAAAATACGTGTTTTTAAACGAAAAAGTATTCGTGTGGACAGGGCCTCAGACCATTGCAAAGCTCTTATCCGCTTTCAAAAGGTGGAGGGAGACTGGACAGGAAGTCTCGTAGATGTGCGCAGACTGAGTAAATCTGCTTTATGTGTCATGAGCTGCTGTTTTGTCAGATTTAGCTTCTTAATCTTATCCATTTGTTGTCCTAAGCTGTATGGGACAAAGTAAAGGCTGAGATCATACCAGAAGGAAGGGGGAAATTGTATTCTAAGCATTTGTAAATGAAAAATACTGAGTTTGGGTCAACTTTTTTTATTTTTTTTATTATTTATTTATTTTAACACAAGTAATCCTGGAACTACATTCTTTTAAACAGTCAGAGTTTTTAAGTATTTTAAAGTTTGCATAGAATTTTCTTTGCTGTCTAATATTAAAATTACTAATAAGGTTTGGGATTTTGCTTTTATTTTATTTTATTTTTTATTGTTATATATTTTTTCTTTTAATTTATTACTTCACTTGAATTTTTTTTTTTAAATAATAGTTGATCCATTAATTGAATGTTTTTGTATTAGTTTTGCTTATGAAATTCTAAATAGATTTTTATTAAGATTTTTATTGATTAAACTTTTCATTCATCAACAAATCTAGAAAAAAACACATTGATCTGTTTTTAACACTTATGATATGTGTTATGTAGAATAATAATAATAATAATAACATAATAATAAAAAATAATATATATATATATATATATATATATATATATATATATATATATATTGTTTATTTTATTATAACAAAATTCTTTTTCATTCTTTTTAAATGAATGATTCTACATTCTACACTTTTGAACATTTTGAACGTTTTTCTATTTTTAATTTCACTTGTGCCTCAAACAAAAGAGTCCTGTTTAATTTTTCCCATCACTAGAACATTTACAACAAAAGAAAAAGGGAAATACAAAATGTGGCCAGTTCATTAAATGCCCAAGCGCTTAGTTGCGTGTTCTCCCACCTTGATTGTCATGTTTTTTCTTTCATCCGTTTCCTCCATCTCACACAGTCACGCTCCATCACTTCCTCCATTTACATGCACTGTCACAGGTGGGACGCCCCTCCCCCGAAACCCCCTCACCTCTATACACTCAGTGCATGAATATTCATAAACCGCCTCAGACAGATCTGCTGTCCAGAAAGCACATTGATCCTTTCTTTTCTGTCTCAGTGTGTGTTTATATATACAGTTGAAGTCAGAATTATTAGCCCTCCTGTGAATTACAGAGCAAGACATTTTTCACAGTATTTCCTATAATAATTTTTCTTCTGGAGAAAGTCTAATTTGCTTTATTTCGGCTAGAATTAATTTCTTTAAAAAACATTTTAAGGTTAGTATTATTAGCCCCCTTGATTTATATATTTTTTCGATTGTCTACAGAACAAACTATCATTATACAATAACTTGCCTGGTTAACCTAGTTAAGCCTTTAAATCTCACTTTAAGCTGAATACTAGTATCTTGAAAAATATCTAGTCAAATATTATGTACTGTCATCATGGCAAAGATAAAAGAAATCAGCTATTAGAAATTAGTTATTAAAACTATTATGTTTAGAAATGTGTTCCAAAAATCTTCTTTTCCGTTAAACCGAAATTGGGGAAAAAATATACAGGGGGGCTAATAATTCTGACTTCAACTGTATATATCTGTCTGTGTGTGTGTGTGTGTTTTCTCCATTAGCCGCTTGTCCTCCTGCTGTCCATATGTAGCAGTGAGGGAGCGCTGTGTCCATCTGTTGGGTTAATGCTGGAGTTCGGCCCTCTGCCACCTGCTCCTCATAACAGGCCATTATTCAGAGCCCTGCATTAACACGTCCCGCCACAACACCTCCAAATCTGACTGTCCCACTGCTGTCTCTACTGTCATACAGATAATGATGATAATATCAGCCTGCACTGGCCACCCCTGCTGTGAGATCTATTATGGTTGGGTGGGAAGAGTCTGGCATTAGATTGTGTCTGTCTGTTGTGTAGTGTGTTGGTCATATTTGTCTGTCTAGCAGTTTCTGTCATACTGTATTTGAATGTCTGTTTCGCAATCTGTCTGTCTAGCCATGTCTATCATATATGTCTGTCTGTCAGTGTCATAATGTGTCTATTATATGTCTCTCTCGCAATCTGTCTGTTTGTCTAGCAATGCCTATCAAATGTCTGTCTCTCAATGTGTCTGCCTGTCTGTCTTGCTATCTGTCTATCATATCAATCTGTCTGTCTTGCTATGTGTCTCATACATATCTGTCCATCTCACATTGTGTCTGTCTGTATGTCTTTGTCCGTGTGTCTGTCTACTAGCAATGTCTATCATATGTCTGCCTCACTGTGTCTATTACAGTGTAGCATTTGTCTGTCTCTCAATGTGTCTGTCATATCTATCTGTCTGTCATGCTGTGTCTATAATATCTATCTGTCTGTCTTATAATTTGTCTGTCTGTATATCTTTGTCTGTCTGTCTGTCTACTAGCAATGTCTATCATACGTCTGTCTCACAGTGTCTATTACAGTATATCATCTGTCTGTCTCTCAATGTGTCTGTCAAATCTGTCTGTCTGTCTGTCTGTCTGTCTCTCTGTCTGTCTGTCTTGCTATGTGTCTGCCATATCTATCCGTCTTTCTTACATTGTGTCTGTCTAGCAATGTCTATTATTTGTCTGTCTGTCTCAATGTCTATTATATCCATCTGTCTATCTTACAATGTGTCTGTCTGTATGTCTCTGTCAATGTGTCTGTCTATCTAGATGTCTATCATGTGTCTGGCTGTCTGTCTCACATTGTCCATTATATCATCTGTCGGTCTCTCAATGTGTCTGTCATATCTGTCTGTCCGTCTGTCTTGCCATGTGTCTATCATATCAATCTGTCTGTCTTACAATGTGTCTGTCTGTCTGTCTGTCTGTCTGTCTGTCTGTCTGTCTTGCTATTTGTCTGTCATATCTATCTGTCTATCTTACAATGTGTCTGTCTGTATGTCTCTGTCAATCTGTCTGTCTGTATGTCTCTGTCAATCTGTCTGTCTGTATGTCTCTGTCCATGTGTCTGTCGGTCTGTCTCACAATGTCTATTATATCATCTGTCTGTCTCTCAATGTGTCTGTCATGTCTGTCTGTCTGTCTTGCTATGTGTCATTCATATCAATCTGTCTGTCTTGCTATGTGTCTCAAACATATCTGTTCATCTCACGTCTGTCTGTCTGTCTGGCTGTATGTCTTTGTGTGTCTGTCTACTAGCAATGTCTATCATATGTCTGCCTCACTGTGTCTATTACAGTATAGCATCTGTCTGTCTCTCAATGTGTCTGTCATATCTATCTGTCTGTCATACTGTATCTATAATATCTATCTGTCTGTCTTATAATGTGTCTGTCTGTATATCTTTGTCCGTCGGTCTGTCTACTAGCAATGTCTATGATATGTCTGTCTCACAGTGTGTATTATATCATTTGTCTTTCTCTCATATCTGTCTGTCTGTCTGTCTTGCCATGTGTCTTTCATATCAATCTGTCTTACTGTCTGTCTGTCTGTCTGTCTGTATGTATGTATGGCTGTCTGTCTGTCTTGCTATGTTTCTGTCATATCTATCCGTCTTTCTTACATTGTGTCTGTCTAGCCATGTCTATCATTTGTCTGTCTGTCTCAGTGTCTATTATATCCACCTGTCTATCTTACAATGTGTCTGTCTGTATGTCTCTGTCCGTGTGTCTGTCTATCTAGATGTCTATCATGTGTCTGGCTGTCTGGCTCACAGTGTCTATTATATCATCTGTCTGTCTCTCAATGTGTCTGTCATATCTGTCTGTCCGTTTGTCTCCCTGCCTTTCTTGTTGTGTCTATCATATATGTCTGTCAGTGTCCTACTGTGTCTATTATGTCTGTCTCTCTCGCAATCTGTCTGTCTGTCTGTCTAGCAATGTCTATCATTTGTCTGTCTGTCTCAGTGTCTATTATATCTATCTGGCTATCTTACAGTGTGTCTGTCTGTATGTCTCTGTCCATGTATCTGTCTATCTGGATGTCTATCATGTGTCTGGCTGTCTGTCTCACAATGTCTGTTATATCATCTGTCTGTCTGTATGGCTGTCTGTCTTGCTATGTTTCTGCATATCTATCTGTCTATGTTACAATGTGTCTGTCTGTATGTATGTCTCTGTCCATGTGTCTGTCTATCTAGATGTCTATCATACATCTGGCTGTCTGTCTCACAGTGTCTATTTTATCTTCTGCCTGTCTCTCAATTGGTCTATCCATCTGTCTTTCAGTGTGTCTGTCTGTTTCTATGTCTCTGTCCGTGTGTCTATCTAGCAATGTCTATCAAATGTCTCTCACAGTGTCAATTATATCATATAAATCAAAATATATTTAACATATATTAAATCACAGTTTAACTGATAATGAACATTTGAAATGGTAAACCATCTCAACCATCAGAAAATTTACCATGGTTTAACTTGAAACCAGTAATCGTGACAACACTTCTCATAGTAGTGGTTGAGCATTTTGAAAAAAGCTGCACATTGATCAGTGTTTGCTTTGAACGCGATCAGAAAATTCAGAAGATGCAAAGAGTTCTGTCGCTAATTCGGACACAACATGAACATGAAATTTAATCTTCCATCTACACTAAAAAATCTATAACAAAAAATTAAGACAACAAATATTTGTAAGTTTCTTTAACTTATTTTAATACATTAATCAGGTTTCAACTAAATTGTTTAAGTTATACAAAGTTTAACTTAATATTTGTAGTCAGTATGATTGATGACTAGAAAAGTTCATTTGATTCAACTAAAAAATTTACGGCAGCAAAAAACATTTTTACAGTGTCACTTCAGAAAATGGAGAGCCATATAAACTCCCTGCACTTTTTTTTGACCCAAGAGGAAATCATATGAAGTGGTTGTGTGCTTTCTACAACTGTCTGTCTGTGTGTATGTGTGTGTGTGTGTCATTGATGGAGGTGTTTTGATGGGGTTGTCCTCTCATGCATGGCCGCGGGCTGTGGCTGTCAGTCTCACACTGTGCCTGTGATTAAATATGAGACAGGACGGACTGGATCGACCCTCTTCCCGAACACACACCAACACACACCGTTCCCAATGACATATAGTGACGTGGATAATGATAATGCCTGCTGATGATAAAGGGGACGAATGGCTCCATTAGCCAGACAGAGGTCAAGGACGAGTTGCTCTCTAATAAGCATAGAAAAGAGTGTACGTTTTCTTTTTTGACAACTGTCATTCATCTCAGGCTGACCGAGAACTGTGTGGATTGACAGAATCCATTACATCTGACTTATTCGTGTACGTGAGCGTACAAGGAACATTTATAATAACACAGATTCATAATTATGAGGGGTCATGTATGTGTGTCATAGAGTACTTTAATGCATGCTGGCAGTTTAAAGAGATAATATGAAAATATGAACATTTGTGGTTAATCCAAGATTTAGGTGGCTTTTTTTCTTCTTCAGTAGAACGTTAAAGAAGGTTTTTAGCTGAAACTGTGGTACTTGGTGATTCCTAAAAAGTTATGAGAGTCAAAACAATTTTGAGCACATTCAACATTTTTTGTCACAAAATGATGTGTGTATGGATGTAATAAAGTCTACATTGTAAAAAAAAAAAATAAAGCTTTTCTAACAGTTTTTTTTAAAGCAAAGTAATTATTTTAAACCAAAATCCTTTTTTGATTATTTTACTTAGCCCATTGACTGATTATTTGGCTTTTTAAAGGATAACCTTACTTAATTTTTATTTATTATTTCTGAAAACAAAACAACTTCTTTACTTGTCTTTAAAATGCTTCTTGATTTCAGAATTGTTTAGATGTTTTATATTAAAAACAAGACCAAGACTCTACTGTACTGTATTTTTTGTTGTTTTTGTATGAACTACCCCTTTAAACCATATGAAACATCATCCTTTTTTTGCAGGAGAATACTAACTGGAAAGCAGCATAAATGTCAAATGTCACTACTGAATAAATTGAAGTGCAAAATTTTTATTTTGATAAGATAAAAGACTGTAGTGCTGTGATATAGTACTAAAACTCATAATATATTACTTATATATGAGCAATATCACACAAGTAGCAGTGCGATGTGGCTGTATATTGGCACTGGTGGGAGACGTGCGTTGATCAGCTGTAGTATTACACTGTATTTTTCCTCCTCTAAGGGCTTATAATGCTATCTCTGTCGCCATCTTGTGGATGGACAATGTCAACTGTCTTTGGTCTGCTCAATGACAGGCTAATGGCCACCGACGCGCTGTCTCTCAGAAATTATAAATATTTAAAATAGGCACTATCCTTATAAATAAACTGCATAGCAAGTTTTGCAATCCAAACAACTACATTCTAAAAAAGCCTCAAAAGTACATTATGTTGTCCAACAGCAGCAATATTTGTTAAACTGGATTGTCCTCTGCTTGTTGCTGTATGTGGGCGGAGTAATACACAAGGGCCAAGGGTGAAGAGGCTGGTCGAGTGCTGTTACTGGCAGAATATCGCACGGCTATCAGCCAATCAGATTCAAGAACCAGACAGAACTGTTGTATAAATCATTCATTCATTCATTCATTTTCAACTGCTTTTCCGGGGCCGGGTCGCGGGGGCAGCAGTCTTAGGAGAGAACCCCAGACTTCCCTCTCCCCAGACACTTTCTCCAGCTCCTCCGGGGGGATCCCGAGGCGTTCCCAGGCCAGCCGAGAGACATAGTCCCTCCCGGTGGGACATGCCTGGAACACCTCCCTAGGTAGGCGTCCAGGAGGCATCCGAAACAGATGCCCGAGCCACCTCAGCTGACTTCTCTCGATGTGGAGGAGCAGCGGCTCTACTCCGAGCTCCTCACGGGTGACAGAGCTCCTCACCCTATCTATAAGGGTGCACCCTGGCACCCTTCGAAGGAAACTCATTTCGGCCGCTTGTATCCGAGATCTTGTCCTTTCGGTCATGACCCAAAGCTCATGACCATAGGTGAGAGTAGGAACGTAGATTGACCGGTAAATCGAGAGCTTTGCCTTTTGGCTCAGCTCTTTCTTTACCACAACGGACCGGTACATCGACCGCATTACTGCTGCCGCTGCACCAATCCGCCTGTCAATCTCACGTTCCATCCTTCCCTCACTCGTGAACAAAACCCCAAGATACTTGAACTCCTCCACCTGGGGTAAGGACTTTCCTCCAACCTGGAGATGGCAAACCACCTTTTTCCGGTGGAGCACCATGGCCTCGGACATGGAGGTGCTGATTCTCATCCCAGCCGTGCCACACTCGGCAGCAAACCGCTCCAGTGCATGCTGAAGGTCCATGTTCGATGCAGCCAACAGAACAACATCGTCTGCGAATAACAGAGATGAAATCCTGTGGCCCCCGAACTGGACCCCCTCCAGCCCAAGGCTGCGCTTTGAAATTCTGTCCATATAAATTATGAACAGATTATGGACTCCGGCAGGACTGCCCTTTGTCACTGTTGTACAAATTATTGTAAAATATATTTTGATGTGTAAAGTATTGCTTATGCAGGTATTTGCTCTGAAATGTATTTCGAGGATCATATATGAAGAGTTCAGATGCAAAAGCCTCCAAGTGCCGTCTGAAAGTTTCTAAAAGAGCATTTTTCTCAGGCTCCTAAGTTTTTGTTCAGATTTCTTCATTTTAAAGGCAATGAAAGCAACCTATTCATTGCTATAAATGTGAAGTGCCTGAACCTACACAAAAGAGCCTGAGAAAAATGCTGTTTTTCACACTTCATATTAATTTATTTACTTTAAGATGACCACAAAACCTTTGTAGCTTAATAAATTCAAAAAGGTTTTGCTATCATTTTAAATATTGTGATTATCAGTGGACAGCTGCATGTGAATAGTTATAACCAAATGTTCAAATTAATTAAAAGAAATCTAATTGATAAAACATGATACAAAACAACTTGCTAGCATTATGCTAACATATGAAATTCTTTTAGAAACATGCTAGCAACATGGTAATTATTGGTAGAAACATGTTAGCAACTTGTTAGGAAGGACGTCCAGCGTTCTTCAGCCTCCGGCGCCTAGACTGCAGCTCTGCACAGACGTTTGGCCAGAGGAAAAATGGCCGTGCACAACTGAGCCTGGTTTCTCTCTAGGTTTTTTCCTTCATTTTTCGTCAATTGGTGAAGTTTGTTCCTTGCCAATGTCGCCACTGGCTTGCTTGGTTTGGGACTTGTGGAGCTGCGCATCGATGGATTTGCTTTTCAGTGTTTGGACTTTCAGCAGTGAAAATGAAAGCACACTGAACTGAACTAAACTGAACTTCGACTCTGAAAACTGGACTGACACAGTTTCAATTGACTACAACTTCTATGTTAAGCTGCGCTAACACAATCTACATAGAAATATGTATAGAAATAAAGATGAATTGAATTGAATTATGCTAACTAGATTTTCCCCCCGCAACTATACACGTTTTTTTCTGCCAAATAATGTAGAGATTAATCAACATATTGGACATGGTGTAAATTTGACGTTAGATAATAACAGGTCTCTTGTTTATAAATGGCAATATATATTATCAAATGAACAATGAGCACATGTGCATCCTCCATCTTTTATAAACGTGTGTCTTTTCTCCCTCTCTCGTGTCTGTGAAACAGTTTCTTTGTTGTCTCAGTGTTTAATTATGCATGCGTGCTTTACAGCGCTCAGCCCCTCTGTCATTTGTCACTTCTATTGACTGAGGTTGACTCTGACTCCGCCCCTTTCTCGTTTCAGGACAGCGACCTCCTGACCTTCAACATCTCTGCGCATCACTCCTGGTGGAGCGAGCATGGGCCAGGCTGCATCCGGAGAGAGATCCCGGCCAGTGGAGAGCGCGGCGCAGACACGCAGTCCTACATCTCCATCATGGGCTGCCTGCTGGAGTACCAGTACATAGAGGTGCTGCACAGCGGCTTCCAGATCCTCATCTCTGTAAGTCAAAACCAAAACACACATTGCCTCACTTGCTCCGTTTGCCTACGAGCAATTGTGTCACTTTTTTTGTTTTGTTTTACAATTCAAAGCAGAACTTTACCCCTCCCACAAACATGTCATTGACGAAAAAAAGAAAAACACACACAAATCAAATAAACTTAAGTAAAGAAAAAACATTCCAGATTTCCAGAGTTACATTTTACTTTTAGTCATTTAGCAGATGCTTTTGTCCTGAATTGCATCCAGCGATTCAACAAGAAGAGGAGAAATACATATATGCTTATTATACAAAAGAACTGTTATGCTGTGTTCACACCAGATGCGGCATGTGCAAATAAGTTGCGCTATTCGTGTGTAAATAGACGTGTGAATATTTTGAGTTTACTTGCTTCATTCGCGCGTGAAATTTACTTCACAATAGATGCGGATTCATGTCATGGGCGGGGCTTCTATCTGCCTGGTGACTCTAGCTTCGTTGCTAAATGGCTAACATGAATTTTATTGAGAGAATAGCTGTGCTTTATGTGCTTTCGGAAGGCTGAAAAACAGCGTAGATTCGTTCAGCGTCAACTCCACTAGATCTTGATTTCAGAGGTGCACTCAGCTCTCTGAGTTCATCAACTTCTCCAGAAACTATACCTGGATGATGGATGCTTTCAGCAGTGCTTCAGACTGAGCCCAGCCCAGTTTGATGATCTGTTGTCCGGTGTCCCCTCAGGACACCAACAACAGGCACTAGGTCATAATCACGCCCCTACAAGAGCAAGCTCCTGATTGGTTAATGCGGCGCGAATGTCCGCTGAAGTTCAGATTTTCCAACTTCAGCAATCCGTGGGATGCCTATTTGCATCTTTGCATTGACTTAACATGTAAATCACTAACCAAAAAAATCGCTAACCAAAAAACCAACCTGTATAAAAAAAAAATTGTTAAGCCAAAAAAAAAAGTTCCTAGAATGTTCTCGGAACCAAAATTTGTTAGCAGGGATTCTCTGATAACAACCAGCTGGATGTACATTATCCGTTACTTATTACACGGCTGTCTGGAATATTTGATTCTGATTGGTCTGTGGCATCATTCCAAGGTATGTTATTCCGAGATAACAACCGCTGAATCCGGAAACTTTGAACCACCTTCAGTGAATGTTTAAATCCATATACTTACATCCGCACTGAAATGTATCTGCATGACTGTCAAGCTGCGTTTTTTTTGACTGTTTGTCGCCATCTTGTGAATGAGTAATACTTAAGTTAGTCTATGCTTTATCCAGCCAGTTTCATTTCTTTCAGCTTTGTGCTTTTTGACTGTTTGGCGTCGTCTTGTGAATGAATAATATGCAGGTTAGTGTATACTCCATCAGCTGTTATCGGTTCTGTCAGCTTTGCATTTATTAAAGTATTAATAAACTGTTACAGCTCAGAACAGTGTTTAATTATTATGTTTGTGTAGCCTTTTAATAAGCAGGATAAAGTACATCCAGGACAGTTGTTTTCACAGAATAAGCCTTTTAGTCTTATACAACAGCCCTCTGTTTAGCGTCGGGCTGCCGATATGCATGTCGGGCTTCATTCTGCGATAACATCCTCCTGGATGCCTCCTCCTCCTCTCTAACATCACAGATGTGAGCTGTGCCAATAATTTTGTAATAAAAAAGGACTGGTAATGTACTGTCTTGTATATTATAAGTGTACATTGGGCTTTATATAAACAGTTGCCGCTAAAAGGGTGCCAAATGTATTTAAAAAGGGTCATTGTGTAACATTGTGTCCATATGTGATGATTTGATGTTAAGTACATGATGCAAAAACAACCTAGAAAATTATATGTCACGGCATGTAAAAAAAAAAAAAAGCTAAAACACTCAATAAGCACTCCTTCGATACTCCAAAAGTCCTGTTCGTACTATAGTTTGTGGTCTCCAGATGCTATATTTACATTTACTATATGCGTATGTCTGCATAGCAAGCTATAATACATGTTTTTCCAGACACACTTCCATCCTAAAGGTAATTTTCATTACCATAGGAAATCATTGCCTGTTTTTTGGGGGGGGTTTTGCCGAGGGCCAGTCCTTAAAAATCACAGCAGTGTAAAAGTGTGTCCTGCATGCAGTGTTCATGTGTGGGTCCTGAAGCTCTGCTGGTGTGCTGATTGGCCCCTTGAGTTTGAGGTCTGGCGCAGATCCAGGTTTAGTTGGGAAAACTCACTGGATTATAATCAGGAAGCAGAAGGACTGTGAGCTCATTTTCCAAAAGAGGATTGCTTTTGTTGACTTTAAATGTGCTGTGGACAGAGGTCTCCTGAAATATTTGGACTCTTAAAGAATGCTTATGATTGAATGTACAGCAATTGTACTTATGCTGCTGCATTTCAGGAAAATAATTCATGTTTTTAGTCATTTGAACCTTTCTGGTGCTTATATCATGCATTTAATGTCAAGCAAGCAAAAGTGTGTAAAGTCTGCACACATTTAGATTTGAAGTGAAGAAAGAATGAATGAAAAGTGTGTTTGGAAGAATATTCTCAGTTTAGTTTTAAAGGGCACCTATGATGAAAATCATCTTTTTTAAGCTGTTTGGACAGAACTGCGTGTAGGTATAGTGTGTCCACAGTCACATTGGGGTGATATAAAGACAATAAGTCTCTTTTCTTTTTTTCTTTTTTTTCCTGATGTTAAAATAGCATCCAAATCCCTCCCATTTTGAGGCCGACCGCAACTTGACGTAGGAGTGCGGTTTCCCCGCCCACCGAATTGATTGACAGCTGCATATTAACATGTCTCCGCGTATAATCATATTAACAAGACAGGACGTGCGCAAAGCAACCGGGAATAAAAGATCTGTTCAGTTTGCTAGGATCATCAATCATCATCAAATGTGATCAAGAGTGAGTTTTACAAGTTTAACACGTTTTAAAAACAGTGCATGTTTGTAATGAATTACAGCGATTTACTTCAGCTTTACTTCAT
>CAIGQV010019951.1:2929375-2948200 GCA_903798115.1 Danio jaintianensis | reverse complement strand
GTCTGTCTATCTATCTGTCCATCTGTCTGTTCTCTCTGTCCGTCTGTTCTCTCTGTCCATCTGTCTGTCCATTTGTCCGTCCGTCTGTCTGTCTGTCTGTCTGTCCATCTTTCTCTCTGTCTGTCTGTCTGTTTTCTCTGTCCATTCATCTATCCATCCATCCATCTGTCCATGTCTGTCTATCTGTCCGTCCGTCCGGCTGTATTTCTGTCTGTCTGTCTGTCTGTCTGTCTGTCTGTCTGTCTGTCTGTTTGTCTATGCTTCTGCCTCTGCCTGGCAGAGTTTGCCTGGGCTACTTTTTATCTACTGAGTCAAAAAGTGTGTGTGATAAGAGGAAATGAAATATGTCAGTCTGGTCATACTCTTATAGATATTCAGAAGATGATGTCTCAGTATCCTCCTAGCTGTGTTTTGTGAGAATATATCGAAATCATATGAATTATCAATGTTAAAGTCTATGAAACGTTGATATAAAAGTCATGTTCTGTCCATGGGAAGATGATCTACTCAGATGCGTTTTGTGAGAAATAATGTACTATTCAGCTCACTTTGTAAAGTGGTGTCCATGTTATTGTGCCTAAAATGTTCAATTTCATGTTTGCAAGCCAGGCTAATTGGAAAGATTTTCTTCTGCCTGCATTTTTGCTAATTTCACTGAAATGAACACTGGAGGCAGTCAAACACCAATAACTTTTACTGTTTTTCACATAAATCATAATTACAGGGGCAGGTTACTCATTTATATATTTTTGTGTATTTTCTTATACAAAAAGTACTGAATGTTTTGACCTCAAAACGCTTTTACTGTAGTGCATGTTTTGTAAACTAATACTTTTAGAAATGTTTTTTCTGACGTTATCTGTATTTTCATTGTCCTCCAAACTGTGCAAATTGAAAAAGGTTTAAAAGAAATACATATTAACACTGAAAATTGACAAATAATTTAGCAAAAACTCCATATACCTCTTATATCACAAAAACATGCTCACATGATGTGGTTTTTCTGTCATTTTAAGGTTCTGCCATGAAACTCTATGTGTGCGCAGGTTGATAGGTCACACCTAATCTGCTCCTATGTCATTAACTACATGGCACAGGAGATTGGTTGCTTTCACCTCAGCAGCCATTGAGCTCGGTCCTCAGCATTTTAAATGCCTTAGTGTTGTTTTACGCTAGCATGTGAAGCACGTATTTTGGAGACCCACCTCCACCCCAGCTCCACCTGTGTTTAGATTTGCTACGGAGGTTACATGTATATTATATTTGCAGCAGCAGTGTGTCATACTCACAGACTGCATCTCTGTGAATATCCTGGCAGTAGCAAGTCTCAGTATTTGCTCACCCATAATAATAAAAGCAGCAGCAGCAATGTAGCAGATTTATGCCACCAAGACCAAACACATGTACAATTATTACCATACCAAATCTCTCAGAGAAATGCATTTTTTACAAAACTGCCTTTATTTATTTATTTGCATTTAAGTGTCACTATGGCATATGTAGTCCCAGTTAAACAAAAAATCACAATGAAAGATCTTGTATTAACTACAAATGTCACAGTTGCTCCAGCAGATGCTGATAAAAATGTTACATTCAGAAATTTTTCACATTCATTTGTTTCAGATAAATGAATGTGATTTTATTGCCACTCATTTTGAAATGTGCAATGTGCAACATAATATTAGTTTGCAGAACACATCGCTCATTTTTTTTCCTAAGAGCCTGCATGGGTTGTGTGTTTGTATGGGAAATCTGAATGTGTGTGCGTTTGTGTTAAAACAGGACAAAATTTTGGCTGTCAGTAAAAAATCTAATAGACGTCTAAGAACAGCCCGAAACTGGACTAGTCATCAAGTACACAACAATGAAAGAACACACGTGTAGTCTGTCAAATTTGTGTATTTGATGACTAGTCTATTTTTGAGCTATTCTTCGCTGTCTTTTCGATTTTCACTGACAGCCCAAATTTAGCCTCATTTTAGCTGAAAGGTCTATGTTTAGATGTCTATTAGATGTTTATTAAACACAAAATTGCTTGGTGGGATGTTTGTTCTTGGCAGAACAATCTTTAACAAGCTCTCTAAGCAGGAGAGGAAGCCCTGGGGATGAGATAAGCCTCTCTTCTGTTTGTACAGGTCAAACACCAGCCCTCCACTGACTATTAATGTGTTCGCCATTCCAAAAAAGTAGGGAATACCGTTCTTTCATTTACCACCAACTTTGAACATTCCCCACAGGCTGTAACTCTCTAACAGGATGAATTGCGCCATGCAGAAAAAAATCTGTTATCATTTTTTTTTACAGTCGCGTCCTTTGTTTTCTGATGATTTTTCAGCATCATCTCTCAGCAGGAGGCATTGTGTGTTTTATGGGCAGCCACGTGTGCTGAAGTGAACTCTATATTTATGCTCTCCACAAATTCACCAACATCAAAGTGATTACAAGCGCGCAGAGGAAAGTTTTATCGCTCTGAGGATGCTTCATAGCCTGAGAGATTTAAAGACCGCATGAAATCAGAGTGGCCGTTTGGTGGCTGTTGGTTTTGAGGCATTCTGTATACTAGTAGACTGCTAAAAAGTTGCAAAAAAAAAGGAGCATTTCAAAATTACAGCTGTTTTCTTCCAGACTAAGTTAATACAAAGATATAGGGTGTGTCTTAATTAGCTACATTGTTCAGTAGTCAACTTACTGCTCAGGGAGTTTCATTTTAAGTGCTGTCTTAATAACAAAATTATTGCAGTGCACTGAAACGGTGACTACGTTAATAGTCCCACAATGCACCATGAAAATAAGAAAGCATCAGCCCCTTTCACACAGTGAAACCGGTAAATATCCGGAAAATTTCAGAAAAGACTTTACAGGTAAATTCAAATAGGCTATGTTCTGTTCACACAGGCAAGGACATTCCAGAATTTTTCCAGGAAAGGGCCATTCACACATCTTTTTACCAGTAAATTCTGACATCATTAACCAAAAACGAGTTCTAAAAGGCTACGCTTGTATTAAACATGAAGGGGGTCCGTCTTTTTCTTGATGGTTTCACTTTTATTTAAAACTTTAGCATTCATGTAGCTGCTTTTGTCCCAGATAATGGATATTGTGAACAACATCGATGAAAAGATATGGACGAACACTTTCGCATACCGAGATGTAGATTTGAGTGTGTGCTGCAGCTTGTGAGATACTTTTTAAAACGAAAGACTCCTGGTGTTGTAGGCTACTCAAATCTGACTGATCTTTCACATGCATGTGCGTCATGCAGCTAAATGCAGGTAAACTCACAGCGGTTTATCACAAGCATTTTATCGATTATTTTTTCCACAGTTGGCACTAAGAAGGAACATAGAAACGTTATATGACTAACAAGCAGCAGCTAAATGTGTCTGGAGAAAGATTTAAAGCCGTCTATTTTCATAAACAGCTCGGATATGAGTTCGTCTGATTGGTCTGAGTAGACGGCCCACGTCAGCGCATTCTAAACGTGAACGTGCTCTTTTCAGCAATTTTCCTTCTGCGTTCACATTAGTGATGGGAAGTTCAGATCATTTATTGACTCTGACCTTTGAGTCTCGTTCATTGAGATGAACGAACCTTTTTTCGAGTCATTTCGTTCATTTCGTTCAATTTGCCAAAATATTATTAAAATGTTACGAGATGCTTCCAAACTCATCTACAACTAGCCCAAATGTTGATCATACTACAAACCAGTAATAATTAGAATGCTATAAGAAAGAGAAAATAATCATTTATTGTTTACCTGATGTTTTGTCTATGATTATGTCAGCTCACCTCTTCTGACAGGTTTTCAAATTTGAGTGGTTCGTTCACGGCACACTGACAGTCCCATATAAACTTAACCAATGCACACAGTCTGAGCCGAAACGACCCATGATTAGTTCAGAGACTAATGCATTTCAAGTCTAAGACTTTTCGAGTCTTCTGGTTTTTGAGTTGTTGGTTCATCACGTGACAGCATGTAAAGAGAGATGACTCAAACCCGATGACTCGAGAAATGAACGGATCAAATCTTTTTCCAGCTCTAAATGCATATGATTGGCTTCTGTCTTTCACGTGATGAACAAACGACTCAAACCGATATAGGACTCGAAAAAGGAACTAATCTCCTCCACCTGAGCAAATGTGCGCGTGTGCAAATGAACGAATCACTCCCTGAGAAGACTCATCGTTCTGTAGTTCATACAGAGCAGCATTCCGGGAAATTACCGGTAATGTTACAACTTCTCTTTCTGGAAAATTGCCAGAATGAATTTACCCGTATTTTCGAAAAGGGACTGTTCACACTTGATCCCTTTCTGGAAAATTGCTGGTAATTTTCCGTAAAAGTTTGTATGTGTGAAGGGGCTAATACTCACTGTGTTCACTTAATGGAATTATAAATGAATTATAAATCGTGTGAACCAAAATCATCAAACATAATGACAAATAAGTGACTTTTTCTAGACTGTGCTCTATAATTCATTCATTTTCCTTCGACGTAGTCTCTTTATTCATCAGGGGTTCACCACAGCAGAATGAACCGCCAACTTATCCAGCATATGTTTTACACAGTTGATGGTCTTCCAGCTGCAACCCAGTAATGGGACACATCCATAAACACTCATTCACACACATACACTACGGCCAATTTAGCTTACCCAATTCACCTGTAGCGCATGTCTTTGGACTGTGGGGGAAACCGGAGCACCCGGAGGAAACCCACGCCAACACGGGGAGAACATGCAAACTCCACACAGAAATGCCAACTGGTCCAGCCAGGACTTGAACCAGCGACCTTCTTGCTGAGGCAACAGTGCCAACCACTGAGCCACCATAATATATCTAGAAAATCTATTAATGTGCAATTTTCAATGATCAAAATGTCATGAAACATTGTTTTGTCATGAAACATTGTCAAACAATTTCTAAAATTCTAACTGAGGTGTTTGTGTTGCACATCATAGAAGACAATGAAAGCATTGGTTTATTTTAAATGTTAATTTGGTCACACTTTATTTTGATGGTCCGTTTGTTGAATTTAAGTTTTTCAAATCCAGATGTGTGTCGATGTCACAGGAAGTGACATGGAACAGCACAATCATACTTTGTGACATGTTCGAGTGTTGTAAATATTCATGAGACTGTGTGAGAAAACACTTCACTTAATTATTCATAACAGCATCTGCTTCTTTCCTGACAGACGCTTCAATCTCTCGCTCATGACCCTTTAACTAATCACCAGTTAATGTGTGACTCGTTAAAAACTAAACCATTCATTAATAATTACTCCATCGGCAGTTTATAAACAGTCTGTCTCATAATTTAGTAAACTATGAATTGTTTATTAAACGTCATCATGCATTAGCTCCTTTTAGTAGCTGATTATTTGCTAAATTGTTTATTCAGTTTCTGAATATGTTCAAAAATGATTATTTCACTGTGTTATATAAATCATTTTTCAGCTGTGTTGGAACAAGCAGCCATTCCTCAGCTTTCTAAGCATCAGTTGCTTGCGAAGGAAAGTGTTTGAAAGCATCTTCATTCCTTTCATCCATGGATCAAACTGTCAAGTGTGTTTTTTTTGCGGGCCTGCGATGTAAATTGCAGACTTTTGGGTATAGAAAATAAAATGCAAATATGTTGAGAGAGAAATTTTCATCAAAACCATCCATCGCACAGGGCTTTTAATGGACCTCTGAGTTAAAAAAAAAAAACAACAACTTTGCCTCGATTCTGTATTTCTCCTAGAAAATGTAGTTTTAGATACCTGTGGGGGTTGTGGAGAACTTTTGAATTTATAGGATAAGGCACATTTTGCTTTATTAATAACATGGAGGCAGTATAGAGCAGCGTGTTTGTGTGCGTGTGTGTGCGTGTGCGTGTGCGTGTGTGTGTGTGTGTGTGTGTGTGTGTGCCCATGGGTCTATTTTCTATCATGCAAAGCTGTGTGTGGTTCATTTACACGCTCATTTGAAGTGGAGGATTTAATATCTCCACTGCTCTTCTTCGCCTCTGAAGTTTCCCTCTTTCTTTCTCTCTTTTTCATGTGGCAAGCCATAACATTTTAATCTATGAAACATAGTAGTATCATGCTACTAGATATTATCTTTTTAATGACATACCAATTCTTATTCATTAGCTACTAGTACTTATTCTTGAGGTAAGAATACCTTTTTAGAAGATATTAGTGCTTATAAGACACTAAAGGTGTTTTACCACTTCAGTATGGCTCTATTTTTGGGGACTTTTCCAGTGTTCTGTACCTAGTACATGGTACTTTTCTTAGTACCACCTCGGGCGAGGTTCCAATCAAGAGCAGTTAGAAATCGGCTATAGTATCTGGTACTGATTTATTAGATGTTAGCACCTATTAAATAATTAGTAGTAATTATACATTCGGTATTAGTTTTTATACATTTTGTTTTTATTGGAACTTCCATGGGCGTCACGGTGGTGCACTGGGTAGCACAATCGCCTCACAGCAAGAAGGTCACTGGTTCGAGCCCCGGCTGGATCAGTTGGCATTTCTGTGTGGAGTTTGCATGTTCGTGTTGCCGTGGGTTTCCTCTGGGTGCTCCGGTTTCCCCCACAGTCCAAAGACATGCGCTATAGGTGAATTGAATAAGCTAAATTGGCCGTAGTGTATGTGTGTAAATGCAAGAGTGTATGGGTGTTTCCCAGTGTTGGGTTGCAGCTGAACGCACATCCGCTGCGTAAAACATATGCTGGATAAGTTGGCAGTTCATTCCGCTGTGCTGACCCATGATTAATAAAGGGACTAAGCCGAAAAGAAAATGAATGAATGAATGAATGAATGAATGAATGAATGAATGGAACTTCCATTGTGACTATATGACATGAGGTGAGTGAGAAAGCAGTTGTGACTATTAAGATATATATATTTTTTATTTGTAATAATAGCCTCTATCACAAAGTAACACTGGTAATTTGCTATAAAATTACAGGAATTACTTTACCGGTAATTTAAAATGGTAGTGTTCAAACAAAGGATCAGTTTACTGGTAATGTTACAATTCTCATTTTGGAAAATTGATGGAATTTCTTTTGTTATTATTACTATTATTTTTTTTTTAAGGGCCTGTTCATGCTTGATCTCTTCACAGAAATTTACTAATAATTTTTTTAGAAAAGTCTGTAAGCATGAAAGGGCCTCATAAAAAAAGTACTAGTAGTTCATTGAAACCATACCAATATGTACTTTATTATATACTAAAAAGTTCCTAATCAATAAGTACTAGTGTCTAGAAATAAGAACTAGTACCAAAATGAATAAATATTGCCATACAATAAATAAGAACTAGTATCTATGTAAAAGGTAGGAGTATTTAATAAATTAGTTGTATCTAAGGATAAAGTACTAGTATTGAATAATAGGTACTACTAATACCTAAAAAAGTAAACTACCAATCCCTAATAAATAGTTACTGGAATGTGCGTGCGTGCGTGCGTGCGTGCGTGCGTGCGTGCGTGCGTGCGTGCGTGCGTGCGCGTGTGTGTGTGTGTGTGTGTGTGTATATATATGTATATATAAATATATTTATACAGTTCTGTCTGGTTCTTGAATGGCTGGTTCTGATTGGCTGATAGCCATGCGATATTCTGCAAATAACAGCACTAGTACAGCCTCTTCACCCTTCACCCTTGTGTATTACTCTGCCCACATACAGCAACAAGCAGAGGACACTCTACAGTTTGACAAATATTGCTGCTGTTGGACAACATAATGTACTTTTGAGGCTTTTTTTAGTAGAGAATGTAGTTGTTTAGATTGCAACTATGTAGTTTATTCATAAGGACAGTGCCTATTTTTAAATATTTACAATTTTGGAGCATCGGATTCAGTGCATCGGCTGCCATCAGCCTGTCTGAGCAGACTAAAGAAAGTGACGGTTGACGTTCTGCCACAAGATGGCGACAAAGACCGCATAATAAGTCCTTAGGGGAGAAAAACATCATTTTCTCAGCGTAAATTTAAAACTACAGCTGAACAAATCATTATAAATCAGGTAAGTGACGTTCTGAGTCTATCTCTCTCTTTTGTATTTTGGAGTGCTGTATTTACACCACAGAAACTGGTAGTGTTTGCTTTGCTCTGCTTTTTCGGGGGTTAATTATTGTGAAATCCTGATTGCAACAGAGAAATACTGGGAAATCTCTGTAGATTAATGGCATTTCATTCCTTTCAGCCTTATAATCTTAAAATGTGAGCAAAAATGACCTGTTTTGTCATCACTTTAGATATTAAACTAGAGAATCGTTCAAATACTAGCTCTAAAGTAACGTTTGTTAATGAGCAACGGTTTCTGCTGTTCTGACCATCAACTGCAGATGTGAATGAGTGCCAGAAGAAAGTAGTTCATTGTACAAAAGGGTTTTTAGACTCTCCATGTTTGATTTTCTTTTTTATACACACAATTATTCCGTCGATCTGTTGTATAAACGCAATATCACACTCACAGCAGAGCGATGTGGCTGTATATCGTCACTGGTGGAACACTAAAGCACTCATGCCAACACACGCCTCCCACCAGTGCCGATAAACAGCCACATCACACTGCTACTCATGTGATATTGCTCATATGTATATATATATTTGTGTGTGTCAATGGCAAAAAAAAATTATAAAATAGTTACTAGTCAGTATTTAAATAAGTTCCTGGATTTTTACTCAAGAATGGGAGTATATCCTAGCATATCGGCGTAGAAAAAAGTAACTTTTTATCACGAGTCAAGCTTTAAATAGGAAAACTCTGGAAACACTTTTTTAAAAATGTTTGAGTGAGAATGCTAACGGTCTAATCCGATTCAATGATCTATGCTAAGCTAAAAGTGCTCCGGCCAGACCTTGAGTATGGCTAAATGGATTAAAAAATTGTAAAACTTAGCTGTTTAACTCTAGGTGACTTGTAAAATGAGCCTATTTCCAACAAAAGTGGAGTCTTCCTTTAATGAATATATACTAATATTTAACAAATTAGCAATAGGCATGAAAACATACTTGCATATAGATTTAATGTTAAAATGGCTTGCCATACTTCCTCTCCCTCTCCCTCTCCCTCTCTCTCTCTCTCTCTCTCTCTCTCTCTCTTCAGGTGATTTGAATAGTAATGCATCAGGCTTCATTTTCATCCATGGATTTTTCTTTTGCCTTGTTTGCCCTTCCTTCTAATCTCTCTCCTCTTTCTTTCGGGTTTTTAAACGACTCGCATCCATAATTAGTTTGTAGTCGAGGTCCCACTGCTGTCGCCGGCTCATTAAAAGCAGCAGTCAGTTGGCGGCGGTGTGAATCTGAGCTAATAACAGCGGACAGGTCGGGACGCGTGGTCTCTCGAGTATTGATCTTAAACCCAAATTTCTGTCTGAGGCAAAACCTGGCTCCACATCAGAGTGTGTGGGACGCCAGTGTCTGCGTGGTTATCAGTGCTGAGCAGATTCCTGCTTTTTATGAAAGTGGGACAAAATAGTGCAATGCTGAATGTTAGTATGAGAGCTAGTCTAATGTAAATGTGTTACACTATCCAGAGAGAGAGAGAGAGAGAGAGACATAGAGTCATAGAGAATTTTTGATGTATGCTGGAGTCGTCTTATTGCATGAGCGCTGTGTGATGTCTACCTGTGATACAAGGCCAAACACACACTGCTTAGACTACATATGACAGACTTTAATCATGATATCCAGCAAACGAATTACAATGAAGTTTATCATTTGTAACCTGTTGATTTTATTTAATTTGTCAGGTTTTGAAAGATGTACTACGTCCGATTCCTTAGAATCAATCTAAATGTGTTAAAATCGAATACTATTAGATGGATATTTTATATACAATCAGAATACATAAATCTTATTTGTTAGGCCTAAATATTTCTTTGAGTGTATGGAAGAAAAAAAGGAAGAAATCGTTTGAATATTTTCAGTTTCTCTGAATTAAATGGATTTTTTTTAGGCATGAGTTGTCAGTGAAATGTTAGTATTTGTTTTATTCTATAAAGGTCTGATAACAGTTCTTTCAAACTTCCAAAAAAAAAAATAAAGTCATCTTGAGCATTGTTTTATTTAATTTCCAGAAAACGGTAGGTGGTAAGAGTAACTAATTTTCAAGTTTTTTTATTATTGAAAATCAGGGTTATTCCACTAAATATTGTTTTCTTGACTTTTATGGGTTAGAGTTTAGTAAACATAGGTATTGTTTTAAAATGAATATAAAGATCTTAAAACGTTTGTGTTATTATTATTTTTTAAGTATTTTTAATTTGCACTGTAAAAAGTGATCAGTTACTTTACTTAAAGTGAGCTTTAAGTTGCTTTAAAATCGACAAGTTGAATTTACTTGAAGTAAACCTGTTGTAACTTGGAACTGTTCATTTGGCTTAAGGCAGTGGGTTTGCTCACTTTTTAAAAGTAAAATCAACTTGTCCCTTTAAAAGCAATGGGTTTACTCATATTTGTTTTTAAGCAAAGTAAATTATTTCTTATATATTTTACCTCAGATATGATAAGTCATGAGGACATACAAACTGTAACTTAAAATGACTTTGTTTAATGTAATTTAAGTCTAAATAATAAGTAAAGTTAATTTGATTTAACTTTAAAAACAAAATAAAGTAAGTGTTAAAAATAAGTGTTACTAAAAAACATTACTATTCAAAATTGTAATGGATATTGGTTAGCCCTAGATATTATAGGCATGCTGGGGCTCTCAGACCAGTATAATGTCTGGGATTTTTGAAGCATTTTGACTTCTATTTGTTTCACGCAACTCTCTTTTTGAAAATTAATTAAGACCAAGCTGGTAACTTAATCAATATTTGCTAACTAGTATTTCGCCTCCTCTCAGTTTAGCTTCATCTGTCTGTATGCTGAATTTTTACACCACTGAAGCAGACTGCGCAAGACAAGAGCTCTTTGTTTTCTGTGATTTTAATTTTGGATGACCATATACAGTATTTAATATTGCACCACCACCAAAATGGGTTGTACCACACGAATGAGCAAAATCTTGAGAAATGTGTTTTCTTTGGAAGTGTGTATGTGTGTTTCACAGTTGCTGGAGTATGTGTGAAGTCATCTATTTATGTGTGTTTTTCCAGCATTCCACACATAGCAGCACAGCTCATGATCTCTGAAGCTCCCGTGAACACTAATGACACATTATCAGCTCAGAAAACCTGCTGTTTATGAGAAACACACCAACTCTGCTATTTTATTGCTATTTTTCCGTACTGTGTTTTCAGTGTGTGTAAACATGGTGGAAGAATTGCTCGTGAGATTGCAGTTGCGGTTATATGGATCGACTGAAATGTTTGCTTGTGCTTTTGTAGCTGAAATGCAAGTTTACTTGCATCATGTCTCAATGCACTTTCTATAATTTACGCACTACAATGAGCACACCAAAAATTTATAATACATATTTTTATAATAGTTTGTTCTAAAATGACAGAATTCCGAGATGGAAAGTAAAAAGAAAATTTTGAAAAAGACAGAAAGGGAAAGTTTGGATAAAGTTTGAGAAGTAAACTTCTGAGGAAAAGTCCAATTGGAAACAAAGTCAGAATTTTGAGAAAATTAGTTTTGAATATTGGGGAAATTATAAATCATAGACAAAATGAGAAATACTAGATGTAAACTCCAAATCTGAGGAAGAAGTCAAAACTACAAAATGTAATTCTGAGTAAAAAAAAGTCAGAATTGCGAGATGTAAACTTGGAATTTTGAGGGCAAAATCAGAATTATGTAAGATAAAAATTTATCTGACAATACTGAATGGTTCTTCAACTTCTGTATTTTGTCTCACAATGCAACCGCTTCGTCTCAAAATGGCACCTTTTGTATCTCGCTATATATAAGATCTCTATGTATATATGTCAGCGCTATATATATATATATATATATATATATATATATATATACATACACACACACATCAAAAGTGTGCAACCCATGCTCTGTAAATACATGCCTGAGCCTACATTTTTGTGAAACATAAAATACGTTTCTCCGGGTACATTTAATTAAATGTTTCAGATTACAAATCCACTAGAGGGCGCTGTCTGCATTTTTGCAAACTTGAAATTTGTTACTTGGGTAACGTTTTGTTGTACATTTTTGATACAAGTCTTTCTTGTACACATCCAAGAGTAGGCGGGGCTTGTCAGATCACCTAGGCAAGTGAATCACTGACTAAAACACTTCATTGTCGCAATAGCCCAGTGGTTAGTGCGCTGACATATGGTGCGGCAGCGCTCCGGGCGTCCTGAGTTTGAATCCCGGCTTGTGGACCTTTGCCAATCCTACCCCCCTTTCTCTCTCTCCCACTTCACTTCTTGTCAACTTACTGTCCTGTCAAATAAAGGCAAAAATGCCGAAAATAAATCTTTAAAACAACAAACAAAAAAAAACACCCAATAGTTTTTAAAAAGTAGATTTAAGAGAAAACTGCACTGCAATCATGTAGTTTTACCTTGATTTTACATTACTTTTGTGGAACTGTGCTTTGCATTATTCAACTGAGCGCTCTGCATTACAAGTACAAACATCATACCAAGTGAGCTATCTGACCACTGACCATGCCAGAAAAGTTGTCCATATGGAGATACAGTTGAAATCAGAATTATTAAACCCCCTTTGAATTTTTTTTTCCTTTTTTAAATGTTTCCCAAATGATGTTTAACAGAGCAAGGAAATTTTCACAGTATGTCTGATAATATTGTTTCTTCTGGAGAAAGTCTTATTTGTTTTATTTCGGCTACAATAAAAGCAGTTTTAAATTTTTTAAAAACCATTTTAAGGTCAAAATTATTAGCCCCTTTAAGCTATATATTTTTTCGATAGTCTACAGAACAAACCATAGTTAAACAATAACTTGCCTAATTACCCTATCCTGCCTAGTTAACCTAATTAACTTAGTTAAGCCTTTAAATGTCACTTTAAGCTGTATAGAAGTGTCTTGAAAAATATCTAGTAAAATATTATTTACTGTCATCATGGGAAAGATAAAATAAATCAGTTATTAGAAATGAGTTATTAAAACTATTATGTTTAGAAATGTGTTGAAAAAATCTTCTCTCTGTTAAACAGAAATTGGGGAAAAAAATAAACGGGGGGCTAAAAATTCAGGGGGTTTAATAATTCTGACTTCAACTGTAGATAAGACAAACGTTTTCGATTAAAAATCATAGACACCATTAAGGTTCTTTTTGCTATTTATTTGGCGTTGAGCAAAGCACTGCACAAAAATAAAATCCTTTATTTGTCAATAATATGTCCCTGTAAACATCATTAGTGTAAAAAGGAACAAAAGTTGTTGTCCTCATACTGCCCCCTAGTGTTCATTTTACCTCAAAACTGCAGTCAAATGTATGCTGAAGTACGTTTTTGCATGTTTCACAACAATGTAAGCTGAAGCACATATTTACATTGAGCCTTTGTTGGAAGTGTAATATAAAAAGTCATTTACCCTTACATATTTTTTATTATGCTGTGGAAATAAGCTTTCATAACTTCACGATAAATATTTAATAGATATGGGATTGGGAAGAATATTGGTAAATAAACAATGACAGAATTATAATTTATAGCACAATTTAAGATGCACATTTTGACATTTGCAGCATAAATCATACACCATGGGGGTGCTGATACGGGGATAGAATATTCTATTCATACAGTATAAAAATCATTATGTCTATGGGAAGTCCCCATAAAGATAGCTGTACAAGTGTGTATGTGTGTGAGAGAAATGTCACTATAGAATTTTGTACTGCTAGCGTAAGAAAAACTTTCAAGTTTTTCAGTTTTAGTCAAGCATACATCGGTGTGTGTGTGTGAGCATATCAGTTGTTATCTACACATTTACACTTGCATATAAGTTTACAAGTTTTATGCAATTAAAAAAACATTTGTAGTTTCATATTCAGTGAAGGTTTCTTAAAAGAATGACCTTTTCTTAGGGTGCTTTCACACTAGCACCTTTGGTCCGCACCCAGGTTCGTTTGATGTCAGAGTTCGGTATGTTTAGCTAGTGTGAACGATGTCTTCTGAACGCGGGTGCGCACCCTCGAACCGTACCTGAGTCCGCCTGAAAGAGGTGGTCTGGGGTACAGTTCATGCGATCTCTGGTCTGGTTCACTTCTGATATGAATGCAATCGCACCAAATAACGGAAGTGAACTGCCAACTGCACAACAAACTTTAGTTTTCATAACGTTCATTCATGTGTGTGTGTGTGTGTGTCTGTGTATCACCTACCTTGGTGACAAGCGGGACTGACCCAGTGCAAACAGTAATAATGTCTGCTTGTCTCCACTAAAAATTACTTCTGCAGACATTGCGTGATGTTCTGAACATTTTTCAAATTTTTGGCGGCAAATAGATGCAAGTGACTCTCTGTATTTTGGTTTTGGTAACAAAAGCAAAAGATTTAGCAAAAGCAGAATGACCGTGGTATGCGGACGTCTCCATTTTGCCACTTTGCTTTCATGTACACAAAACAGCAGCTTGATGACGCAAGGGTTCAGAAGGAAAAAAGACAGTGTGAACACAAACCAGCCGAGAAGGTGGCAAGGGGGGACAATTGAACCTGGGTACGGTCCAGGCAATTGAACCAAGTGTGAAAGCACCCTAAGTGTAAAGAACATTCAAATATTCTAAAGAACTTTTTCAAAATCTGTGAATTGTTTAATGATTGTTTGATTTCTGTAAAGTGTTGTAGTGGAAATGTTCGCTTGTTTCATATTTCTGTGATGCATGATGTCTGTTCACGATTTTGATTTACATCAAGTGATGATCATTTCATGTTTCATTTGTTCTCTTCATGGTTTTATTTTTCCCGCTTCATTTCTTTCATTTTTTAATTTCACTTTTTGTTTGGTTTTCAGTTGATTTTATTGGTGGATTTGACCCATTCCCACTCTACCATGTCAATGAGAAACCATCTCATCTTCTGTTAAAGCCTGTGCCTCAGTAAGTACCTGTGTTTGTGTCTGTTTGTGTGTGTGCGATCCAGATAAGGTATTCCCTGCATTTTGGAAAACCAGTACAACATAATATGGTTAATTTTTCATACATTTGAAGGAGTTTGATTTACCTAAATGAAAATGAGAAATGTTTCCTTGCCAACTACCTGAAAAAGATGTTGATTTTGGTTAGTCAACAATATTAACCTGTTAAAAACAGGCCAGTAAAATGTTTGAACTGTCTTAAAATGATGCATTTATGTCTATTGAGAGTCTTCATGAAACACAGCAGTGAAATCTCAGTTTAATGGACACCATCGCATTTGAAATCATTAAATTGGAGTATTATGAATTGTTATTATATAGCTCTCATGAAAAATGTCAGAATTGCGAGATGTAAACACATGATTCTGAGAAAAAAGTAAAAACTAAGAATTTCTGATTTGGAATTTGTCAACTCAGAATAAACCATAAAATAAATAAAAAAAAGTTTATCAGAATTTTATGTATTGTCACTTGTTTTTTGTTTTGTTTTGTTTTGTTTTGTTTAATTTTATTTAATTTTATTTTATTTTATTTAATCTTATTTAATTTAATTTTATTTTATTTTATTTTGTCTTGTGTTGTCTTGTTTTTTATTTTGTCTTGTTTTGTTTTGTTTGACTTGTATAGTTTTTTTGTCAATTTTTCTGTTTCAGTAATTTTGTTAAAATGAAAATTATAAATATTTTCTTAACAAGTAGCTTTAAAGTAGTTTTTACTTTTAGTTAACTGTTATCACCCTGGTAGAAAAGGCAGAATGTTAAGTGCAGTGTTCTTTGATCTTGAGAGTCCCTTGTCACAATGTAGGCTATATAAGACACAGGATCCCTGTCCTTAAACAGCAATATATAAAAAAAGAACATTGTATTGGCCTACTGTATGAAGCAAATAAAACGAAACACAACATTGCATCATTTGTTTCGGAAAATCAATAAGCAGTGTCTCAACGTCTATATGAAAGCATCTGGCTGTCAGTCTTTGACATGACTGGACTTTGCTCCTCAGCGTCCCCACACCTTGATGCTCATGACAAGAATAGCATGTGTAGTTATCTTTTTTTTAAGTGAGGTGTAAATCGCCGTCATGCATGAATGAATGAATATTTTTGCACTTTTACTCATAATAATCCATGATCACATTACACAATACTGAAACCGCACGTCAAAATAACACATTGTCAATATTTTTTGAGACCCCCAAAATTTCACAAATCATGTTTTCAGGGGAGCCCATGCCTTATTTAGGGGAGCCGAGCTCCCCCTACCTCCCCCGTAGTTCGCACCCTGGTTAAGTTTGTGAGTTTGAGAACAAAAAAATGTATTATAACAACAAAATCTTCATTTTATGAAGAATGACCTCATTTTTAGCTGGCGCATAATATTTATGCGCCAGCTCAAGAATTTTTATGACCTCATCACACGGAAAATTGTTTTGTAGATGTAATGTGTTTACAGTTAGGGCTTAAGAAAAAAAAAAATCATTATGCCGATGAAACGTCTTCTTAAATGGATAGTTCGCCCATACATTTTCAATTTTAATTTAATTTTAGGAAAATTCCCTCACCATTTCCTCACATTAAACCTCTTCTTGGTTGACACTGTCGCCTCACAGCAAGAAGGTCGCTGGTTCGAGTCCCGGCTGGACCAGGTGGCATTTCTGTGTGGAGTTTGCATGTTCTACCCGTGTTGCCGTGGATTTCCTCTGGCTGCTCTGGTTTCCCCCACAGTCCAAAGACATGTGGTATAGGTGAATTGGGTAAAAAAAATTGACCGTAGTGTATGAGTGCGAGAGTGCATGGGTGTTTCCCAGTACTGTGTTGCAGCTGGAAGGGCATGCGCTGTGTAAAACATATGCCGGAATAGTTGCCGGTTCATTCCATTGTGGCGACCCCTGATAAATCAGGTACTAAGCCAAAGGAAAATGAATGAATGAATACAAAACAAGATTTTCTGAAAAATGTTGGTCAAAAAGCAGCCATTGACATCCCATAGTAGGAACAAAAATACCATGGAAGTCGATGGCTGCTGCTTTCCAACATTCTTCAGAATATCTTCCTTTGTGTTCAACAGAAGAAAGAGACCCAATCATGTTTGGAACAAGTGGAGGATGAGTGCATAATGACAGAATTTACATTTTTGTGTGAACTATCCCTTTAATCATGGAAACTCAGAGTGTGTATGTGTGTGTTCGTGTGTAAATCCAGTCACATAGACTCCTCACGAGTTAAGTAAAGCAGATCCTCTTACACGTGTCCCTGCTTGCCCCTTATCTGAAGCATTAATTAAAGTTAGTTTTCTTTTAATTAGTGTAAGTTCTTAATTAGTCTATTCATTAAGCATTCTGATCTTGTCCGGTGAGGGATTAGCGAAACCGTCTGAAGCTAAAAAATTGAACAATAAAGGAGCTTTTATATCCGCTAGAAGAACAGTGTTTTGTATTGTTATTGTCAAATGTGGACTATTTGAACAAGCGCTCTGGGATTAACATTAAAATCCACCAATATATTAATTAGTTTCCAGGTTGCATTTCATTTTTAGTGTTTTTAAGACTACGCCAACATTTTTTAAAAAAATTATGTGAAACCACCAAAGGTCGGATCTTGTTTTAAACACTGGAAGCCTAAAGCAGCACAATATCTGGCCAACTTTCCAGAATTTTCATTCATTCATTTTCCTTCAACTTAGTCTCTGATTTTTCAGAGGTCACCACAGCGGAATGAACCGCCAACTATTCCAGCATATGTTTTATGCAGCGGATACCCTTCCAGCCGCAACTCAATACTGGGAAACACCCATACACTCTCATACACACACACGCTCGTACACTAAGACCAATTTAGTTCATCCAGTCCACATGTCTTTGGACTGTGGGGGAAACCAGAGCACCTGGAGGAAACCCACGGCAACACTGGCCCAGCCGTGACTCGAACCAGCGACCTTATTGATGTGAGGCGACAGTGCTAACCACTGAGCCGCCGCACCACCTTTTCAGGATTTTATTTTTGTCAATATTTATGCGCCAGCTAAAAAAAATTGCATCTTCTGGAGAAATAATAGTCTGCTTTCTTCTCATTGAACGAGCCAGATTTCGGTAAACAGACCTGGTTAATGAAGTGTAAATGTGTGTTCGTCTTGTTAGAGAAGTTCAGAGCAAGGTTTAGTTTTAATAATACATAGAGATGTTTATTTTCATCATGTTTTCTTGGTATGGTGGTGTGATCTTTTTTTTATTTTATCCTACCTGCTGCTTTCTGTGTTTTATCTGGGTTTTTAATATGGATCGTCAGAGTGGTTCCTCTGAGAGCGGTTCTGGCCTGATTTCAATATGCCTTAAATTATGCAGGATCTGTAATGAGTGTGTGCAGAAGAAGCCTTTTTCAAGATGTGCACATGAAGGTGCTAAACACATTAGATTTGCCCCTGAGACATTCTTCATGACAGTTTAATCAGACTAGTAGCAAATGAGTGAAGCATTTGTCCTGTCTCTAGATACTCTACCGTTCACTGTCACTGGGAGATTAATAAATCACACAGCAGGTGTGTGTGCGTGTGTGTGCATGTGCGTGCATACATGTGTGTGTGCATACATGTGTGTGAGAGAGAATGTGTGTGTGTGAGAGAGAGAGAATGTGTTTGTGTGTGAGAAAGAGAGATTGTGTGTGTAAGAGAGAGAGTGTGTGCGTGCGTGCGTGTGTGTGTGAGAGAGAGTTTGTGTGCTTCTGCATAAGAGAGAGTATGCTTAAGTGTGTGTAAGAGTGAGAGTGTATGTGTGAGTAGAGTGAGTGAGTGAGTGAGCGAGTTTGCGTGCGTGCGTG